>JAJTUV010001479.1:0-315828 GCA_021653895.1 Mastomys natalensis | reverse complement strand
AGCCTGGTCTATAAAAACCATAGTCAGAGTAGCTTTGTGCTCCTTGCTGCTGGGGTCATAGTGTGTATATTGGCTAAATGCCTCTTTGAGCTGCTCTAAACAGGCAGCAGATGACTCATCTGATCCCTGTCTAACCTTGTGTACCTTGGTCATATTTGTGGGCTGCTTGGTGGCTGCCTTGAGACCTGCCAACAGAGCCTGGTGGTAGACCTTAAGGTGCTCCTTACCTTTGGCTGAAATAAAGTCCCAGTCAGGTTTAGTCAGGTGAAATCTACTGTCGATGACAGCCTGGTCAATTGATGGTACCCCTGTGTCTGAGGGGACATTCTTTCTGACTTCCTGCATTATCCTCTCTTGCTCTTTGCTCATGAAGAGCACTCTCATGAGTTGTTGGATATCATACCAGGTTGGCTGATGAGTAAATAAAACTGTCTCAAAGAGATTAATCAGCCTCTTGGGGTTACTGAAATGAGGGTGTTGGGCCTTCCAGTTGTACAAGTCAGCTGAAGAGAAGGGCCAATATTGCATAGCCTGATTGCCCTTATCAAGAGGCCCATATGTTCTCCATGGGAGAGCTACCATGGTAACAGGGGAGGTGGCTCTCAGACTTCTGGTCCCCACAGCAGGACTGGAAATTTGGGGGTCTTCTCCTACTCCTTCTTCAGGTAAAGTGGGGTACAATGGCCCTGGTCCCATATGGGCAAGGATCCCAGAGCTGGTGCTGGTGAAGAACTTTGGAACCCTTGTTCCCCCAAGATGGGAGAGGCTAATTAACATTGCTTGGTCAGAGGTACTTGCTGGATTAACATTCCTCAGACCACATGGAAGGGAACCTACCTGTGGGTGGGGAAGGCCCAGAGCACATGGACACATTCCACAGGACTTACCAACCCTTGCCACCTACAGACAAGGGAGGTCCTTGTCACCTCATTCCCCAAAGACCAATCAGTTTAAAAGTCACACTGTTCTGCCATTCATATTGTGCCTAGTCACTGTTTCTCTAGTCTACCCCTTAAACTGTATAAAAACTGACCAAATGGGTAGCCCGGGGTTGACACCTCTCCCTTGGGTGCAGGATGACCCCAGTGCATTGGATCATGAAAATTCCTCTTGCTTTTTGCATTGATTCATGTTTCTGCATGGTTCACTCAGGAGGTTTCCGGCAAGCTAAGACTCACAATAGTCTTACACTGGTGCTGATGGGGCCATGGGGCAAGGGTAGTGGGATATGGAGGAGGAGAGTCTTGGAGCAACAGGTCTGCTGTTGAAGGGTCTTGGAGGATCAACTTTTTCTCAGGTTGGGATCCCTCTTCCCATGTTTCCTTTTTCCTGATGGCCAGAACCTGCAAGGTGGGTCTTGAGGAAAGAAAGGCTTTTATCCATGGCGCAGGGGTGGGGTGGGTGGTGTTCTCTACTAGATCCTTCCAGGTAACTATATAGAACACTTGGTCTGGGTGACCGAGGAATCCTGGCCTAAAGAGTCTTTCCTCTACTGCTTTGATCACTGCAAGTAGAAGGTCCCTATTGGTGGCCACCCTACTCCAAAGGTGGTCCATTCAGAGAAGCAGAGAGTAACTAACTTGCCCTTCTTTACTACTACTGACAAGTTTTCTCCTCTTTCCCTAACATCTCTCCAGTGGTTAATTAGACTGTTTAACAGGGTAGATTCAGTCTGTCCCATGTCCAAAGTCCAAGAACACAGAGAAAGACAAACAATACACAGACAGTTTGCCCTGCCACTGGCACAGAAATCAGGTTATGCAGACAGTTCACCCCTGCCATGGGTGAAATGCTCCAAACTTCTTACACCACTCTCCCATGGTGAAGATTGTCATAGTAGTAACCACCACCCCCAACCTGATACCAATTTCTGTCTTAGGGCTTCTGTTGCTGTGATAAATGTCAAGAACAAGTGCACCTTGGGGGCAGGGGAAAGGATTTATTTAACCTCATATTTCCTGGTAATAGTCCATCATTGAGAGAAGTCAAAGCAGGAATCAAGACAGAGACTGCAGCAGAAGCCATGGAGGAACCTTGTGTACAGGCTTACTCTCCATGACTGTTCAGCCTGCTTTCTTACACCCCTCAGAACCACTGCTCACAGTGGACTAGGCTGTCCTACATCAACTTTGTTTCCAGACCAGTCAGTTAGAGGCATGGTATCAACTGAGTTTTCTCTTTATCAAGACCCACTAGTGACTAGAGCTCAGGAATTGGAGATAAATTTGAGATTAAACAGAACCAGGGGACTCGAGGTGATACTGCTCCATAGCTCTTTACTGTGCTACTCTGAAGCTTTTAATCCAACATGGCTCAAAGCAGGGATGGGGAATCAATGATAAACACACATGTTATCATTCCTCTTACCAGATGTGCTCACAAGTGTCATGGTCGATATGTAGAGTTCACGAGGCACTGAAATATGCAGGTTAACTTTCTAGGTAAAAGAGAAAATGAAGTATTTTCCAAAGATAGTTAGGAAATCCCTTGCTCCAATAAGAGATTCAATTTTTGCAACCTTCTCTTGAATGGATAAAGAGAGAGACCTATTGTAGGAACACTTATCTAGATTTTAAGACATATTCCATTGTGGCTGAGGCATCCTGAGCATCTGAACCAAGCCAGTGATGTCATCTGCCTCTCTCCAATAATGGCCGGATATGGATGTGCACTTAGAGAGATGGGGACTGGGTTTAGAAGGGATGCTGGTGGACAGTGCTGAAAAGATGTCTTAGCAGTTATGAGCATGTGTGGGGGAACGGTTCTGGAGGGTGTCCCACGATGATCTCCTGGTTGAGGACAGAGTGAGAGCAGGGAGGGTCCTCTACCCACGTCTCCGCTGTCTGTTGGTCTTCACCCAGCCTGGTGTGAGAGGTCTGGGCCAAAAGGGTGACTCCCAGGCGCTGCACCTGTGTCTCCACGCTGAGCCGCCCGGGCTGGGCCGATAGAAGCCGGCTAGCAGGCAAGGAAGCGGCTTGGTGCCCCAGGAAGGTTCCGGGAGAGCAGATCTCTCCCCAAGTGTTACAGCTCTTGAGACAAAAACTCCAGGACACCAAGATGATTCTCGAACACACACCTTTACTTCTCCCGAATAGAGCCTTTATATACAGTTTCAGGGTGGGTTAGGGTCTGACAGCAGATAACGCTTATTGGCTTGGTCAGAGAGCTTGGAGAGACCTCATCTGCATGTGGGTTAGGGTCTGGCAGATAATGCCTATTGGCTTGGACTGAGAGCTTAGAGATGCCTCATCTACATGTGGGAGGGCCTGAGGCACTGTTCCTCGTGACTGATGGTCTTAGACCTCCCTTTGGGAGAGGCTGTGGAGGGCCGAAGCTGAATGAAAAGAATCAGGGCCTGGGGCAGCGCCAAACACCTGCCGTCCTGATAAAGGTCCAGGGTTCAAGACTTGCTCAACCAGGCACCCAGCTGCTTCCCACAGCCCACCGCCCCACAAGCATGGACTGTTCTTGCAGAGGACCACAGGTCAGTTCCCAGCACACACTGGGCAGCTCACAATCGCCTGTAACTCAAGCTACTAGGGATTTGATGTCATCTTCTGTCCCCCGGAATTACACTCATATGCATGAATCCAAATAATTACAAATAAAATATTTAACAAAAGAGTACTTAGTAGTTCGTGTTAGCTTCCCCTCTATGTGCCTATATGAGGCCCTAATGTTTTTATCCTCTGATTCCTCATATGATAAGAGGAAAAATGTGTTGACTTCTAAGAGGGCATTTCAAGGTGGCAGAGAGAGTAATGGGAGGAGAGAAATTAGCTGTTTCCCTTTTTATCTTTCTCAGAGAGGTGAAGGGACACACATGGATAATAACTACATGAGAAGGGAACTGCCGGTGAGGCTGTAATAAGATGCAGCTGCAGGCAATGAGGCTGTAATAAGGATAACAGCACAGTTGCAGAAGTAGAGTGGAGTCTAATCAGGGAGTGTAGTCCTTGCTGCATACTGTCCCTCTGTCCAGGCATGGCATAATACCATTCTTCAACCCCTTGCCATTTAGTGGTAGCCACCAGTCAGCAAAGCAATGGAGTTAACAAGACCTAAGATAATGGAGGTACAGTCACTTTCTTTTTTTTTTTTTTTTTTTTTTGGGTTTTTCGAGACAGGGTTTCTCTGTGCAGTCCTGGCTGTCCTGGAACTCACTCTGTAGACCAGGCTGGCCTCGAATTCAGAAATCAGCCTGCCTCTGCCTCCCAAGTGCTGGGATTAAAGGCCTGCGCCACCACCCCCGGCCGGTACAGTCACTTTCTAGTAGATAGTAGAGGCAAAGTCACAAGACCCTCACCTGGATGCTAGCTGTTCCCTCCTCACTCCTTTTCCAGCTACTATGATCTTGGAGATGATAGCATATATAGCTAATGGAAACCTAACTGAAATGGGAACTCTGAGATGAGGTCATTGTCTGTGATAGTGTTAAAAAGAAAAAGACAAACAACTTTGTAGCATGACCCCAGCCAGTTCTGAGACTGAGGAGGGTTTATTTTTTCCCAATCTGATTTTATACAATTTTAATTATATGCAAGTATTAAGGTCAGTTCTAGGTTGAGGAACTGGCAACACAATAGATGCAAACAGATAAGGAACAAGCAAGGCTGTAAACAAAGTCTCATGATCACTCCTGTGATCACTGTTTCTAAGGTGCTAATCAGGATGATCAAGTTATCTGAGCCCACTTCCCTGTCCTAGTCCAAAATCATTTTCATGCCTGAAATTACTTCTTTGTTCTAGCCTAATGTCAGATTCCTGCCAAGCAGCCCATTTCCTTGTCCTTGACCAATGTTACATTCCTACCATGCAACCCCAAAAGCTCTCCACAGCTGCCTTTTGAATAGCCATATATTTCTCACCTCTATATAAGATCTTTATAACTGTTAGGCAGGTCCCTTTAGTATGTATGGGTAGACCATAGCTAGATCCAAACGCTATGCCTGTCATCAGAAAGCATATTTTCGTGTATAGCAAAGATTTCCCAGTGGTGCTATATCCTGCCTTCATGATTTACCAACCAAGGTATAGGAAAAGTATGATGACTTGTGGCCATTTTTGTTCTGTCACTGTGTGATGGCTATTCTTGGTTGTCAACCTAACTACATCTAGAAATAACTAAAACTCAGATAACTGGGCACACCTGTGAGAGATTTTTTTTTTTTTTAATTAAATCATTTGAAGTAGGGAAGACCCACTCCTAATCTGGATCTTTGAGGTGTAGCTGTCCAGCGCCATGGATCAACTGGGTTCACCTGAAAGGGAGGGTGGAAATGAAAAGGAGTTGAAGGGGCAAGAAAAACATGGAGCCAAGACAAAGTTTTCTGATCAAGGCTCAAAGTTTAAGATTCAGCTCTTGTATATATAGGGAAAGCCCCACAGAACCCATCCTTTGTTTCAGCTGAATTATGTCTCAAGGCAAGCTCAGCAGGCAGTCTATTCTTCTAAGTTCCTGTAGGAAGTTGTTTGTGCAGCCAGGGCAGATAACTCCACCTAGGTCCTGTTGTGGTAAACAATGTCTTTCTGGCCTGCTCAAGGCTGGGGTAGGGCACATTAAGGAGGGAAGATACATATTTAATACAGATCTTTGGGGGTGGGAAGATCTGAAAGCCCTCCCCCCCATAGGGGGAGACCCTCACTCAAGCCACAGGAGATTATAGCCATCCAATGACTCACGAGACACCGATCTTGATGCAACTGCAAAAGGCTTATTTGGAGATCAGCTGGCTGAGGTCGAGACCACAAGAGGAGGCCAGAGGGAGAAGGGTATTTAAAGGAGAAAATCAAAAACCAGGAGGGTGAGGGGAATCATAAAAACATCAGCAGACAGTATCATAAAACAGTGGAAGGTCCCCAGCCCATTTGATCATGTTGGAAACATACCCTGTGTACTTATTTTTTTCAAGAATTTAATTTTGTTTCCAGCTAGTCCTTGGAACCCAGAGCCCAGAGCCTAAGAACTAGATGACCTGCACTCTTGGTTTCACCCTTTTGTGGTTGGCTAAGTTACTGGAACACAGATGGCCTGGCTTCAGCCTCTATATGCTAGGGGTCTCGAAAAAGGTTTATTCTTTTCAGATCCACTTTATTTTTTTTAATGTATTTTTTATTGGATATTCTACTTATTTACATTTCAGATGTTATCCCTTTTCCCCATTACCCACCTCCCCCCCCCCAAATCCCTATCCCGTTCCCCCTCCCACTGCTTCTATGAGGGTGTGCTCCCACCCCTCTACCCACTCCTTCTCTCCCCACCTTGAATTCCCCCACACTGGAGCATCCTGCCTTCAGGGGATCAAGGACCTCCTCTCTCACCAATGCCTGACAAGGCCATCCTCCCCTACATAGACAGCTGGAGCCGTGGGTTCCTCCATGCATGTTCCCAGGCTGGAGATTCAGATCCGGAGAGCTCTGGTTTGTTGGTATTGTCTGTCGCTCTTCCCATGAGGGCGCAAGCCCCCTCAGCGCCTTCAGTCTTCTCTCTACCTCTTCCGTTGGGGACCTCATGATCAGATCAGTGGTTAGCTGATCATGTCAGGCTCTGGCAGAGCCTCTCAGGAGATGTGTACCACATGATTTGATAGCAGCTTATATAAAAGGCATGGAAGAAGAAAGCTCACTCTTTCGTTGCCTGCTTGCTCTCACCCTGGCTGTTAAGTCCATTCCTTCACTGGCATTACAGCCTCCTTCAGGATTCTGCCATATACTTAAGACCAGCTGAGACATCCAGCCTTGTGGATTGAAGAATTACATGATTCTTGAACCATCCATTTACAGGAGGCCATTGTTGAATTAGCTGAAAGTCATTCTAATAATCCTCCTTTGTACCTGTGTCTATCCCAGAATCCAGTCTCTACCAGATGTCTGACTTTCTAATTCTGCTTCTGCTCATTGGCCGGAGGCTTTTTTTTTTTTTTAATTGATAGGTTTTATACATTGCGCATTTGCTTTTATATCTCAGGGGAAAGTCAATGCTACAGTTCCTGATGTAGCCTGCATGGCTTTGGGACTGACCTGACTGGAGTTAAGGGGAATGAAGAAATGACAGACACTTATGTAGAATAGCTGGAAGTGTCTTACACTGGAGTCTATTATATAGAACTAAAGAAAGGCAAGTTAGGGGGCTCTCTGTAGGAGAGCAGTCTCAGGCTGCAGTTGTCCAGCAGAGGGAAACTACTTACTGTTGAAGCTTTCTCTATACATTATCAACATATATAGTAGAACCAGCATGAGGCCTTGCCATTGTGATTAGTCTGAGGCACTGGACACCTTGATATGGCTATACTCATTTCAACAATACACATCAACTAAAAACATCATCCACTGTTCACAAGCTCCCATGCTCAAGATTGCCTCTTTTATCAAAATATATTAAAGATGGTAGTAACTACTATACCAAGTGCGTTGAGTAAGACATGCAGAGTATGAGACCAGGGGATGATACTGTAACGAGCTGAGAGAAAAGACTCACTGTTTTTCCAACTCTGGTAAGAGATCTGTCTCCATAATTGTAACCATGGGGTTCATAGAAGAATGACCTAAAGAAGGAGATGTTTATCAAGGCACAAAAACCATACAGTGGGGATCTGTGCCATGGTGGCATGAGTGGGGTGGTTTGGGTGGGTCTGTGTTATCTAGTTGCTAGTGGTCACCGGGCTGGGCCACTCTTGGGGATTTTGTAGCAGGAGCCAGTTAGGAGAACATAGTAGTTATCTGTTATTTTTTAAATATTGGTATGATCTAGGGTAAAGTTCTGAGCAGCCTGATTTTTCATGCTTTTTTTTTTAGTCTGCTAAAACTGTTCCTAAAGTTACTATGAAAGCATTAACCATAAGGGCTGGTGCATTAATTAGCAAGTTTGTCACAATTATTTGTGATCCCACGTGAAGGAAATTGACTAATTAAAGTATCTTTCAGTGAATAATCTGAAATTTGCCTTACCCTGAAGGGGTAAGAAGGAGGGAAGAGTTAAGTATCTGAGGGAAATGAGATGGCCTGGCCGGTATTGGGCACTTAGCCTTTGCCTAAGTGCTGAAACTCAAGTTGATGGAGGATACTGACATTCATATAAGTGAATAATACAAGAACTGCCACTCTGGGAAGGTCACTTATGAACAGGTCTGCAGGAATATGCAGAGCTGTTCTACATGGTGGGACTTCCCAGAATTGATATTTCTTTGTCATGGAGGGAGACAGTTTTTTGTTTTGTTTTTTTCCCCTCTAAAGAACAGTGAGACTGAACATGATGGCCTAAACCCATAATCTTAATTTTTCAGATCTTGAGACCGGGAGTTGAAAGCCAGCGTGAGCAGTATGGCATTTGAACCTCATTTATTTTACATGAGAAAACTACTTCCCTTTCTTTCTGTGAGTTTTGGCAACAAAAATATTTTTTTCCCATTTGTAATGATTAATAAAGTCTTTTTCACAAAAAACCAAACCAAACCAAAACTAAACAAAATAAAACAAAACAAAAAACATACAGGATACCAAATAGACTTAATCAGAAAAGTAATTCTCCTCCCCTCATAACATTGAACATACAGAATAATTAAATAATATTAAAATCTATAAGGGAAAAAGATGAAGTAACTTATAAAGACAGACACATTGGAGTAACACTTGACTTCTCAGTGGAGACTGTAAAAGCCAGAAGGGCCTGAACAGATGATCTATAGGCTCTGAGATCACAGATGCAAGCCAGATTACTATATCTAGAAAAACTTTGAATCACAATAGATGGAGAGAGAAAACAATTCCACAATAAAACCAAATTTGAGAGATTTCTATTTATAAATACTGCTCTACAGAAGGTACTAGAATTTCAATTAAAGAGGCTAACCATTTTGGGGATTAAATGATCCCCAAAAGAGTAAATCTGAAGGGGGAAACATACACAATAATAACAACATAACTGGAACCAACAAACACTGCTCACTGATAATTATCAACATCACTGTTCTCAGTTCTCTCAATAAAAAGACACAGACTAACAGATCAGATTTAAAAAACAGGAATTACCCTTCTACTGGAGCCAATAATCACACCTTGACATCACTGTAGGGTAAAAGGGTGGAAAAGGTGTTCCAAGTAAATGAATCCCAGATGCAAATAGATGTAACCATTTTACTATTTGATAAAATATACTTCAAATCAAAACTAATCAGAGAAGATAGAGAGGGACACCTGTAACTTTAATTTTTTTTCAAAACCTATTTTTTTTTTTCAGAGCTGAGGACTGAACCCAGGGCCTTGTGCTTGCTAGGCAAGTGCTCTACCACTGAACTAAATCCCCAACCCCTCAAAACCTATTTTTTAAAATTTATTTATTTAAATCAAATCATAATTTACTTATTCACACAGGGGTTATAAACACAAAAAAGGCAGGATGTGGGGAAGGAAATGACACCAGAGCATAGGTTTTCAGGGGGAGTACAGATACCTTTCAGAACAGGTTATCAGCTGGGTGAAGGTTCAGGGGACAGGTCACTATGACTCTGCCTAAGATTCACTTGTCCTTATCTAAGTTGGTACTGTCCGCTGAGGCTACCTATTTACAAGATCTATGACTACTCAGGCTGATAAATTTCCACAAAAGCTGCCTGTTTACAATAGCTTATAGCCATCTGTTTCAGGAGGGGCCACTCAAAATCTATTTTTAATGATGGTTCTTAAATGCTTTAATCTTCCTTATAGTCCACCACCCACTGGAGGTAGTGGTAGTGGAAAAGAAAGGATATGGGGGAAGTGGACCTGTTTAGAAAGGTTCTTTGGAGCAACTCCTGTCTGTGTTGTCTGGAAATTGGCAGATCAGATCACAGGTTAGCAGTAGCCACTTGATCTATTCACAAACACTTCTCGGATACACCAGCAGCCCAGTTCAGTAGAATTAGGATAGCAAACATGAATCGGCAGGGGTGGCACTATCTAGCAGAGACAGGTAGGCCTCATCCTTGGCTAGAGTCAGCAGGAGGGACCATGAGGAAAACCAGGAGAAATTCTCAGCTGTGCTTCTTTCAAGGAAGTGAGGATCAGTGAAGACATGAGACCCACAAGCATTGCACAGCTAGCTCTAGAAGCAAGTCAAACTCAGCCCCCACCACTGTCCATAGCATTCTATTCATATCCCTCCAAGCATCACTTGTCCTCCATGGGTCTTGTCCTAGCATGTGTCTTGCCTCACCACCTGCATCTGTCTCAGCTGACATCACTCTACCAATCAGCCTAAGTCCAAGGAAGCAGCAAGAAACTGCAGCACACAACCAGAAGTATTTTGGTGCATTTCTCTCTATGGAGTCCTGATAAATGCAACTCAACTACAAAATGAAAGGTGGACCAATAAACAAGTGTTGTTAGCAAAGAATCCTTCATCATGTGTCCTTTTACATGCTTGCTTTAGCAGAACAAACATCTTCTCTTCTGTGTCTGCTTCAGCTAAATATTCCTTCATGTATTTGCCCAGCAAAACACCATCCAACTGATTTTCCAAAGAACCCTTAAGTTTTCACTGCAGATACCACATATTCTTCAAAGGAAACTCCACCAAAGGATATTTTGATTCTAAACATCTATGCACCAAACACAAGGGTATCCAAGTTCATAAAAGAAACATGACTATAGCTAAAATCATATATTGACTTTACACAGTCATAGTGATGACTTCAATACCCCACTCTTATCAATAGACAAGTCATTTAGACAAAAACTAAACAGAAATGCTGAAGCTAACTGATGTCATAAACTAAATAGACCCAGAAAACATTTATAAGACATTTTACCTAAACATAAAAGAATATATGTTCTCAGCACCTCGTAGAACTTTCTCCAAAACTGACCACTTACTTGGACACAAAGCAAGTCTCAATAAATACAAGAAAATTGAAATAATACCTCACATCTTATCTGATGATCATGAATTAAAGCTGCATATAAATAATAACAGAAATAGCAGAAAGTATGCAAACTCATGGAAATTGATCAACTCTCTATGGAGTGAATAATGGGTCTCTGTATTTGTTCCCATCTGCTGCAGGAGGCAGCTTCTCTGAAAATGGCTGAATAAGGCACAGAACTATGAGTATAGGAGAATATCACTAGGAGAAATTTTATCACTACTTTTTTTAAAAGACTAGTAGAATTTGGTTTTACCCTAGATCTAGGCTATCTTGTCTCTGGTTCTTGGTCACCCAAGCAGTGTCAGGAATGGGTTCCACCTTATGGAATGGGCCTGAAGTCAAATCAGATATTGGTTGGTTACTCCCACGGTCTTTGTGCCACCTATCATAGTTTTTAGGCACAACAACATTGTAGATCAAAGGTTTTATGGCTGGGTTGGTATATACATTTGTCTTTTGGTAGTCTGTAAAGAGCTTTCCAATACCAAAGACACTAACATAGGAATGAAGATTCTATGTAGGCATCAGCGCAATCTTTCCATGTTCAATTAGTTGTGTAGCATTGCAGTCTTGCTAAGGGATGCCTGGTAATGATCCAACAACAACAACAACAAAAAATGGGAATTACAGACCAGTTTCCCTTATGAACATAAATGCAAAAATACTCAATAAAATACTGGTAAATAAAATACAAGAATAGATCAAAAAATTATCCACCATGATCAAGTTGATGTCATCCTAGAGATGCAGGGATGGTTCAACAAATGTAATCTACATTATAAAAAGACTGAAATACAAAAACCATATGATCACCTCATTAGATGCAGAAAAGATCCAACATTTCTCATGAAAAATGTCCTGGAGAACCCAACAAGGTTAACAAGCTGAAGGACCCAAGTGAGGATGCCTCAATCCCACTTGGGAGGGAGAAGAAAGCAGTCAACAGGGTGGGAGAAGAGGGAGGGAGGGACCTCGGTGGAGAGAGGGGACAGGGAGGCAAAGGGGGGGAACATGATCAGGTATTGGGAGGCGGGAAACAGGACTGAAGCTCTGAGGGCCAGGAGAAAGAACAGAAACAGGAAACCTCGGAAGGTAAGAGGTGGGGGGCCCTCTATAATGTACTGGAGACCCAGGAGGTAAGAGACTCTCAGGACTCAAAGGGAGGGACCTTGGAGGAAGTACCCTACAGTGGGGAGGGGGAACTTGTAGAGTGAAGGGACAGGACATCAAGTGGAGGGATGGGGTTGCCATCCCACAGTCAAAAGTTCTGACCTAGAATTGTTCCTGTCTGAAGGAACTGCAGGGACAAAAATGAAGAAGAGCATGAGAGAAAGGAGGTCCAGTGACACATCCAAATTGGGGATCAAGCTCAAAGGGAAGTCCAGGGCTCTGACACTGTTACTGAAGCTGTGGTGTGCTTGAAGACAGGAGCCTAGCATGGCTGCCCTCTGAGAGGCCCAACAAGCATTTGAAAGAGTCAGATGCAGATACAGCACCCAACCAATGGACAGATGCTGGGACTCCATTGTTGGATTGGGGAAAATCTGGAAGCTGAGGAGGAGGGCAGCCCCATGGGAAGACCAGCACTTTTGACCTGGACCTCCAAGATCTCTCAGACACTGAGCCACCAACCAGGCAGCATACACCAGCTGAGATGAGGCCCCCAACACATATACAGCAGAGGACTGCCTGGTCTGGCCTCAGTGAGAGAGGATGCACCTAACCCTTGAGAGACTTGAGGCCCAGGGAGTGGGGAAGCCTGGTGGGGAGGGGGTGGTGGGGTAGGCACATCCTGGGGGGGGGGGAGGGATGGGGAGTGTCAGGGGGGCAGACTAGGAGGGGGATGAAGTCTGACTGTATAAAAGGATTAAAAATAAAAATAAATAAATTTAAAATAAAATAAAAAAAATAAATTTAAATAAATTAAAAAAAAAAAGTCATGGAGAGTCTAGGGATGTGCCTCAGCATAGTGAAGGTGATCTACGGCAGGCCCATAGCCAACATCAACAAATGGAGAGAAACTCAAAGCATTTTCACTAAAATCAGAATCAAATAGGGTTGCTCATTCTTTCTGTTTCTATTAAATATTGTACTTAAAAACTTAGTTAGAGCAATACATAATATAAGAGGATTAAGGAAATGCAAAAATATAACGTCAAAGTATCTTTACTTGTACATGGTAGAAATGCATACATAAATTACCCAAAATTCACCATGGAACTTCTATAGCTGATAAACACTTTTAGCAGAATATCAGGATACAAAATTAATATATAAAATTAATAGCTTTCCTATATACAAATGACAAATGGATTGAGAAACCAATCAGGGAAGGAACAATGCCTTTCATAATAGCCTAAAAATAATTTCAAACCAAGCAAGTGAAAGACTTGTATAATAAAAACCTTTAAAACATTGAAGAAGATACCAGAAGATAGAAACATCTCCCACACCGGGTGGTGGTGGCACACGCCTTTAATCCCAGCACTTGGGAAGGAGGTGGGCAGATTTCTGAGTTCGAGGCCAGCCTGGTCTACAGAGTGAGTTTCAGACAGCCAGGGCTACACAGAGAAACCCTATCTCAAAAAACCAAAAAACAAAAAAAAAAAAACAAAAACAAAAAAAACAAAAACAAAAAAAAACCCAACCCAACCCAAACCAAACCAAACCAAACCAAACCAAACCAACCAAGCCAAACCAACAAAATAACAACAACCAAAAAAACCCAAAACATCTTCCACACTTATATATTGGTAGGATTAATATAGTGAAAATAGCCATGTACAAAAAATCTATCTACAGATTCAATTCAATCCTCATCAAAATTCCAACAAGATTCTTCACAGAAATTGAAAGGGTAATTCTCAGCTCCATATGAAAACACACACACACACACACACACCACACACACAACACCAGCAATCGAAGCACTACTTAAAAAAAAGAACTGCTGGAGATACTACTATCCCCAATCTCAAATTTTACTATGGAGCTATAGAAATAAAAACAGCATGGTATTGGCATAAAAACAGGACATTGACCAATGGAATCAGTTTGAAGACATAGACACAAGTTAACACATCTATGGCTGTCTGACTTTTTTCTTATAAAGAAGGCAGAAATACACACTGGTTAAAAGACAGTATCTCCTGGGAGGCCTACTTCAACATGGGACACATAGGTGAGACTCCCCACCCCCGGTCCCCTGCCTGTTAAGACCCCAGGCAACCATGAACTCTACCTGCCTATCAGAGCTCCGTCTTCCTTCCAGGTCACATCTCTATAAGGGGAGGATCCCTAATTGTTCTTGATTGAGTCAATAAAGACTGCAGAAGCCAATCCCGTGCAGATTTGGGTAAGAGGTGGGATTATCTGGGTCCCAGAGGAAAAGGAGGAGACAAGATAGAAAAGGCTTTTCAGCAGGTTTTGAGAGAGGAGCATGGACATCATGTAGGCTGAGGCTATTAGAACCAATGCTGGCCACCACAAAATTCTGTATAGAATAGCTGAGTTTAGGACAATAGTTCCAACCCAGAGTCGTGTTATCTGGCTGATTTTAAAATATTAGATGTTGGTGTTTTCCATCGTGGTGACTTAGGTGGCAAGAGAAAGCGGTGTGGTTGGATGGTAGAATCAAATGGTAGCTCCAGGAATCTCAGGAGGACGGTTGTTGGCGGTTTAGCAAGCCAGCTGAGGAATGGAGGTGCTCTTAGGAAAATGCCAGCGGCGGTGGTGGCGCACGCCTTTAATCCCAGCACTTGGGGGCAGAGGCAGGCGGATTTCTGAGTTCGAGGCCAGCCTGGTCTACAGAGTGAGTTCCAGGACAGCCCGGACTACACAGAGAAACCTGTCTCGGAAACCTAAAAAAAAAAAGAAAATGCCAGCTAGCAACACGGTGATGGCTGTTCTTGGAGCATAGATAGGAACTTGGGGAGAGCTCCCAAGAAAGATTAAGTGCTTTTAAAACTACACACAACACATCTCTATTTGCATTCCCGGATCAGCACATCAATCACCACCTCAGCTCTGCTTGCCTCTCAGGAGGCCTTCTCCAACCCAGGACATACAGCACCACCTGCCTCACAGAAGACCTGCTCCAACCGGGACACCCAGGGACTACCAGCCAGCCAACATCAGAGACAGCTACAATACCAACCAACCAGAGCTCCCAGGGTCTAAACCACCAGCCTGGGAGCACATAGGGAGGGACCCATGGCTCCAGCTGTATATGTAGGAGAGGATGGCCTTGTGGGAGAGGAGATCCTTGGTCCCATGAAGGCTGAACGCCGAATGTGGGGGAATTCGTGGGTGGGGAAGTGGGAGTCAGGGGGATGGGTGGAGGCACATTCTCATGGAAGCAGGAGGAGAGGGAATGGGATAGGGGGTTCTTTGGTAGAGGGGAAATGGAGTAAGGGGATAACATCTGAAATGTAAATAAAATATCCAATAAAAAAAGGAAAAAAAAAAGAGAGAAGATAATCAACAGAAGCCAGAGCAATATGTCACCATCAGAACCCAGCTCTCCTAGATATTATCAGAACCCAAGCCCTGGATATCCTAACACACCTGAAGAGCAAGACTGTGATATTAAATGTTATCTCATGAAGATGATAGAGGACTTTAAAAAATACAGAATTTACAAAAAAAATTCATTAAAGAAATACAAGAAAACACAAACAGGTAGAATTCCTTAAATAGGAAACAAATAAATCTCTTAAAGAAATACAGGAAAATATAATCAAACAGGTGAAGGAAATGAACAAGATGGTCCAAGACCTAAAAATGGAAATAGAAGCACTAAGAAAATACAAATGGAGGCAACCTTGGAGACGGAAAACCTAGGAAAGAAAACAGGAACTACAGACACAAATATCACCAATAAAATACAGAGGTGGAAGAGAGAATCTCAGAAGAAATGGATACACTGGCCAAAGAAAATGCCCAATGTAAAAAGTTCCTAGCTCAAAACATCCAGGAAATTTGGGACACAATGAAAAGAGCAAACCTAAGAATAATAGGAATATAAGGGGGTGAAGATTCCCAGTTCAAAGGGCCAGAAAATATCTTCAACAAAATCATAGAAGAAAACTTCCATAAAATAAAGAAAGAGATGACCATAAATTGGGCCAGAAAAGAAAATTCTCCCACCACATGATAATCAGAACACTAAATGTGCAGAACAAAGAAAGAATATTAAAAGCTGTAAGGGAAAAAGGCCAAGTAACATATAAAGGCAGACCTATCAGAAATATACCTGACTTCTCAACAGAGAATCTAAAAGCCAGAAGATCATGAACAGATGTCTTGTAGACCTTAAGAAACCACAGATGTCAGCCCAGACTTTTATACTCAGCAAAACTCTCAATTACCATATATGGAGAAACCATGATATTCCATAACAAAACCAAATTTAAACAGTATCTTTCTACTAACCTAGCTATATAGAAGATACTAGAAGGAAAACAGCACAGGGAAGGTAACTACACTCCAGAAAACACAAGAAATTAATCACCTCACAACAAACCCAAAAGAAGAGAAACACACACACACACACACACACACACACACACACACACAACCACTCTAATAATAAAAACAACAGAAACTAACAATCATTGTCATTAATATCTCTTAACATCAATGGAGTCAATTCCCCAATAAAAGAATATAGGCTAACAGACTGAATATGTAAACAGGATCCATCATTCTGCTGCATACAAGAAACATACCCCAGTAACAAAGATAGATACTACTTCAGAGTAAAGGGCTGGAAAAATGTTTTCCAAGCAAATGGACCCAAGAAACAAGCCAGAGTATCCATTCTAATATCTAATAAAATAACTTTCAACCAAAAATATAAAAAGAAATGGGGAAGGACATGTCATACTCATCAAAGGAAAAACCCACCAAGATGACATCTCAATTCTGAACATCTGTGCCCCAAATGCAAGGGCACTCACATTCATAAAACAAACTTTACAAAAGTTCAAACCACACACTGAGCCCCACACAATAATGGTGGGGAATGTCAACACCCCACTATCACCAATGGACAAATCACCCAGACAGAAACTAAGCAGAAAAATAATGAAACTAACAGAAGTTATTAATTAAATGGCCTAACAGAAATCTACAGAACCTTTTACCCAAACACAAGAGAATATATCTTGTCAGCACCTTATGGAACTTTCTCCAAAACTGACCATATGATTGTCACAAAACAAGTCTCAACAGATAAAACAAAGATTGAAATAATCTCCTGCATCATATAAAATCACCATGGATTAAGGCTGGAATTCAACAACAGAAACAAAAGAATGCCCACATACTCACGGAAACCGAACAACTCTTTACTCAATGATAACTTGGTCAAGGAGGAAATAAAAAAAATTAAAGACTCTCTAGAATTGAATGAAAATGAAGGCACATCTCCAAACTTATGGGACACAATGAAAACAGTGCTAAGAGGAAAATTCATAGTACTAAATGCCTTCATAAAGGAACATGAGAGATTTCATACAGTAACTGAACAGCACTTGAATGCTCTAGAACAAAAAGAAGTAAACACAACCAGGAGGAGTAGATGGCAGGAAATAATCAAACTCAGGGCTGAAACAATCAATTAGAAACAAAGAGAGCAATACAAAGAATCAACAAAACCAAGAGCTGTTTCTTTGAGAAAATGAACAAGATAGACAAACTCTTAGCCACACTAACTAAAAGGCTCAGAGAGAGTATCCAAATTAACAAAATCAGAAATGAAAAGGGAGACATAACAGCAAATACTGTGGAAATTTAAAAAATTATTAGGCCTCACTTCTGTACTCCACAAAACTAGAAAATCTAAATGTAATGGATGATTTTCTGGACAGATACCACTTACCAAAGTGAAATTAAGATCAGGTAGACTATCTAAATAGTCCATAACCCCTCAGGAAATGGAAACATCTTTAAAAGTCTCCCAACCTAAAAAAGCCCAGGGGCAGATCATTTTAGCACAGAATTCTACCAGACTTTCAAAACAGAGCTAATTCTGATATTCCTCAAACTATTCCACAAAATAGAAATAGAAGGACCATAACCTAATTCATTCTATGAGGCCACAGTCACTCTGATCCCTAAACCACACAAAGACTCAACAAAGAAAGAGAACTTCAGACCAATTTCTCTATGTCCATTGACTCAAAAATACTCAATAAAATTCTTTTTTTTTTTTTTTTCAGTTTTTTTGAGACAGGTTTCTCTGTATAGCCCTGGCTGTCCTGGAACTCACTCTGTAGACCAGCTGACCTTGAACTCAGAAATCTGCCTGTCTCTGCCTCCCAAGTGCTGGGATTAAAGGCGTGTGCCACCACTGCCAGGCACTCAATAAAATTCTTGCAAACTAAATCCAAGAACACATCAAAAACATCATTCACAACAATCATCTCAGGGATTGCAGGGATGGTTCAATATATGAAAAAAATCTATCAACATAATCCATTATATAAACAAATTGAAGGTCAAAGGTATAGAAAATATTTTCAACAAAATCATAGAAGAAAATTTCCCTAACCTAAAGAAAGTGATGCCTAAAAAAAAAAGAAAGTGATGTCTATAAATGTACACAAGGGTTACCATTCAATATAGTACTTAAAATTTTAGCTAGAACAATAAGATAACTAAAAAGATACAAATTGGAAAGGAATAAGTCAAGGTATCTTTATTTACAGATGACATAGTATATTTAGTAACCCCAAAAAATTCTACTAGGGATTTCCTACAGCTGATAAACACCTTCATCAAAATGGCTGTATACAAAATGTACAAAAAAAATCAATAGTCCTTCTATATATAAATAATAAATTAGCTGAGGAAGAAATTGGGAAACAACACCCTTCACAATAGCCACAGATAATACAAAATATCTTGGGTAACTCTAACCAAGCAATTGAAAGATCTGTATGACAAGAACTTTGAAGAAAAAATTGAAGATATCAGAAGATGGAAAGGTCTCCCATACCCATGGATCAGTAGGATTAACATAGTAAAAATGCCCAACCTACCAAAAGCAATCAACAGATTCGACAGAATTCTCATGAAATTTCAACAGAGTTCTTTATAAACCTTGAAAGAATAATATTCAACTTTATATGACAAAAAACCCAGGATAGCTAAAACAATTCTGTACAACAAAAACTCCTGGAGGTTATCATCATCCCTAATTTAAAGCTGTACTATAGAGCAATAGTAATAAATAGTAACACACGTTATTGGCATAAAAACAGGCAGGTAGATCAATGGAACTGAATGATGAACCAGATGTAAATCCACACACCTATGGACACTTGATTTTTGACAAAGAAGCCAAAATATTACAGTGGAAAAAAAGTACTGTCAACAAATGGTGCTGATCTAACTAGATGTCTGGATGTAGAAGAATACAAATAGATTCATACCTATCACCCTTTAAAAACCTCAAGTGCAAGTAGATCACAGACCTCAACTTAAAACTAGATACACTAAATCTGGAGAAGAGAATCAGGGAATAGTTTTGAACCCATTGGCACAGAAGACAATTTCCTGAACCGAACACCAACAGCTCATATACTAAGATCAACAACTAATAAATGGTAACAGAAGCTTTTCAGTTTCTGTAAGGCAAAGTATACTGTCAATAGGACAAAATGGCAGCCTACAGAATGGGAAAATATCTCCACCAACACCCTATATCCAACAGAGGGCTGATATCGAAAATATTTTAAAAACTCAAGAAACTAAACATCAACAAACCAACTAGCCTAATTAAAAAAAATTAGATTCTTGGGAATATACCCCAAAGATGCTCCACCATGCCACAGGGGCATGTGTTCCACTATGTTCATAACGGCCTTATTTGTGATAGCCAGAAGCTGGAAACAACTCAGATTTCCCACGATAGAAGAATGGATACAGAAAATGTGGTTCATTTACACAATGGAATACTACTCAGCTATTCAGAACGAGGGCATCCTGAGTTTTGTAGGCAAATGGATGGAACTAGAAAATATCATCCTGAGTGAGTAACTCAGACCCAAAAGGACATGTATGATATGTACTTACTAATAAGTGGATATTAGTTACAAAAAAGAGAAAAAGAAAAAAAAGTACAGAATACCTAAGATACAGTCCACAGAACTAAAAAAGGTCAGCAAGCTGAAGGACACAAGTGAGAATGCCTCAGTCCCACTTGAGAGGGAGAAGAAAGCAATCACAAGTGGGGAGAGTAGGGAGGGGCCTGGGAGGGAAAGTGGATGGGGTGGGGTGTTGGGGGAGAGGGGAACTTGATATGGTATCAGATGAGGGAAAAAGACTGAAGCTCTGAGGGCCAGCAGAAAGAATGGAAACACAGAACCTCAGGAGGTAGGAGGTTGTGTGTGTGTGGTCCCTCCAGAATGCTCCAGAGACCTAGAAGGTGAGAGACTCTCACCTCAAAGGGAAGGACCTTAGATAAAATGTCTGTGAGCAGGGAGAGGGAACTTATAAAGCCCACCTCCAGCAGGAAAACAGGGCATCAAGTGAGGGAGGGGGTTGTCATCCCTCAGTCAAAACTCTGACCCATAATTGTTCCTGTCTGAAAGAACTACAGGGATGGAAATGGAGAAGAGCCTGAGGAAAAATAAGTCCAGTGACAGGCCCAAAGTAGGATCCAGCTCAAAGGGAGGTCCCAAGGCCTGACACTATTACTGAAGCTATGGAACTCTCACAAAAAGGGACCCATCATGACTGCACTCCGGAAGATCCAACAAGCAGCTGAAAGAGTCAGATGCAGATATTTGCACCCAACCAATGGACAGAAGCTGCTGAACCCTGTGGTTGAATTAGTGAAAGGCTGGAAGAAGCTGAGGAGGAGGGAGACCCTGTAGGAGGATCAGCAGTCTTAATTAACCTGAACCCCCAAGATCTCTCAAACACTGGACCACCAACCAGGCAGCATATGCCAGCTGATATGAGGCCCCCAACACATATACAGCAGAGGACTGCCGGGTCTGGGTTTAGTCAGAGAAGATACACCTAACCCTCAAGAGACTGGAGGCTCTAGGGAGTTTAGAGGTCTGATTGGGTGGGGTTTGGGGGTGGGGACATCCTCGTGGAGACAGGGAGTGGGGTGGAGGTATGGGATGTGGAACAGTTGGAGGATGGAAGGTGGGGAGGAATAAAATCTGGAGTGTAAAAAAAAAAAAAAGCCAAAAAAAGAAAAAAATTGTAGCCACCTGCAGCCATAGACCAACAGGGTTCTCCTGAAAGGGGGGCTGGAAATGAAGAAAGGGACAGAAGGTGAGAGAAAGATGAAGCTAAGACAAAGTTCTCTGATCAAGGCTCAAAGTTTAATATTCGGCTCGTCAATTTAAAGGAAAAACCCCACTGAACCCCTTCTTGTTTCAGCCAGAGATGGGTGGGGGAACCCATCCTTAGTCACTGCTGGAGATGTCTCAAGGCAAACTCAGTGGGCAGTTTATTCTTCTAAGTTCCTGTAGCAAGTTGTACATGCAGCCAAGGTGGATAACTCCACCTAGGTCCTATTATTTGGTCTATTGTGGTAAACAAGGTCTTTCAGGCCTTCTCAAGGCTGGGGGGAGGGCACAAAAAATAATAAAAATACTGAGACAAGTTATCTAATAAATAAATAAATAAATAAATAATAAAAAATAATAAAAAAATAAATTAAAAAATGAGATTCAGTTCCAAACAGAAAATTCTCATAGAGGAATCTCTAATGTTTGTGAAGCACTTAAAGTAATGTTCAGCATCTTTAGTAATCAGGGAAATGCAAGTCAAAATGACCCTGAGATTCTACCTTACAACAATCAGAATGGCTAAGATTAAAATTCAAGTGATAACACATGCTGTTGAGAATGTGGAGAAATAGGAACACTGCTCCATTGCTAGTGGGGTTGCAATCTTATACAATCACTCTGGAAATCAGTCTGGCAGTTCCTCAGAAAATTAGAAATAGTTCTACTGAAGACCCAGGTATACTATTACTTGGCATATACCCAAAAGATGTTCTACCATCCCACAAGGACACTTGCTCAACTATGTTCATAGCAGCTTTATTTGTAATTGCCAGAAACTGGAAGCAATGTAGATGTTCCTCAATGAAAGAATGGATAAAGAATATGTAGTACATTTACACAATGGAGTATTATGCAACTGTTAAAAAACAATGACATCATGAAATTTCCAGGCAAATGGATTAGCTAATAAAAAATATCATCCTGAGTGAGGTAACCCAGATACAGAAAGACAAACATGGTATGTTATTTATAAGTGAATATTAGCCATAAAGTACAGGAAAGCCATGCTACAATTCACAGACTCAAAAAAGCTAAATAACAAGGAGGGCCCAAGGCAGATGCTTGAATCTCATTGAAAATAGAAATAGAATGAACACTGGGATGAATGGAGGGAGGGGACTGGGTTGTACATAAGATAGGGATGGGAATAGGAGGAATCAGGTGGGTGGAGCTTGGAGGGAGAGGGTACTGGAAGAGACAACTAGATGGGCTGTTCTCTTGGGATGAGCTAGAAACCTAGGACACATGAAATTCCCAGGGATCTATGAGGGTGACCCTAACTAAGAATCTTAGCAATGGGGGATATGAAACCTAAACTGGCCGTCTCTCAGAACCATGCAAGACTTCCAATGGAGGGATTGAGACACAAACCCAACCACAAAACCATAGACCCTCAGTATGTCCTTCCTACAGGATGTGAAGGTGTAAAAGATGGATCAGAATTTAAGGGAAGGGCCAATCAATGACTGGCCCAGCTTGAGATCCATGCCATGAAAGAGAGTCCATCCTTTACACTATTAATGATATTCTGCTATACTTGTAGACAAGAGCCTAGCATAAATGCCATCAGAGAGGCTTTATCCAGAAACTAATGGAAACTGATACAGAGGCTCACAGCAAAACATTAAGTGGAACTTGGAGAATCCTGTGGGAGAGGGGGAGAAAGTATTGAAGGAACCAGTGGGGTCAAGGACACACAAGAAAGACTCCAGATTCAACTAATCTGGGCCCATAGGGGCTCATAGAGACCAAACAGCCAACTAGAGAGCATGCTTGGGACAGAACTAGGCACTGATGTAACAGTTGTGCAGCTCAGTCTTCATGAGGGACTCCTTAAGTGGCAGCAGGGGCTATGCCTGCTTTTGGTTCCTTTCCCCTAACTGGGCTGCCTTGTCTAGCCCCAATAAGAGAAGGAGTACCTTATCTTACTGCAACTTGATATGCCAAGGCTGGTTGATCAGCACAAAATATCCTAGTAACAGCAGTAACAGCATATGAGAAAGTTTCCTTATGACATTAGTAACAACACAAAACGGCAGGCTAGATAGGTAACAATTATTTAGTACTTAACATTTTACCTAAGCCTTAACCTAATATATTCTTAGAATCTTCCACACTATGGGGAAAAGAAGAAAAAAAATAAAGAAAGAAAAGAAAAAAAAAAGAAAGAAAAGAAAAGAAAAGAAAAAACAAAACAAAATCCAGAAGTCACATATAAAGAAAAACCCACCAGAATACTATTGACTTCTCATTGGAAACACTGAAAGCCAGAACTGCCTAGAGCAATGTATTCCAAATCCTGAAAGACCACAACAGCAACCTGTACTAATATACCCAGAAAGACTGTCGTAGTTGAAGGAGAAAGAAAAGCTTTCCAGGATGCAAACAGCTTAAACATTTGTAACCCACAGACTAGACATAAAGAAAACATAGGAAATGGTACTTTAGACTGAAGAGAGGAATGACAGTCAAGAGAGTAGAAAGAAAATCAAAGCTATCATTACTGAAATACAAAGTAAGATGGAGAACAAAACACCAAAAATAAAAACTACAATGACTGCAATTAGCCCAAACCTCAACTCCCCGATCAAAAGACCCTGGCTGAATGGATTAAAACACAAAAACCTGTCAGGCAGTGGTGGCCTACGACTTTGATTCCAGCACTTGGAAGGCAGAGGCAGGCAGATTTCTGAGTTTGAGGCCAGCCTGGTCTACAGAGTGAGTTCCAGGACAGCCAGAGCTACACAGAGAAACCCTGTCTCAAAAAACCAAAAAAACAAACAAGCAAAAAAAAAACCAAACCAAACCAAACAAACAAAACAAAACAAAAAACCCAAAACCAAAACCAAAAAACAAAACAAAAACAAAAACCAAACCCACAAAAACCAATCATTCTGTTGTCTACAAGAAATACATCTTGCCAGGACCCATCAAGGAGAAGCTAAAATTAGCAGGTAATCTTCCTGAGATGGTTCTGCCATGGACTGTAAAGTTATTGATGGATTTACTTCTTTAGGTAAGACAGAGGAGATTTCATCTGAGGAAAGATTCCTGCAATTAATATGCTCTTCCTATTATTATTAAATATATATATAAATGACTTGGTATTAACCTACCCTTGTGAGCAGATTTCAGAAGAATGACAAAGATGTACTGTCTTGTACTATATAGACAAATAGATGATTTCTTAATTCTTAATGATAATTCTATAAAAATTCCTAAAATTATTTTATAATAGGACTGCTATTAAGTCCTTTTTGATGTCAAAACTGCAATGAGAACTCTGCCAGTCTTCAAGTGTCACCAGTTAATTGCTTCTGAGATAGTAAGCAGGCATTTACAGTCCATTCCAAGAGGTTGTAAAACAATTAACCAAAGGTCATAAAAAGGGACCCAGTGATTTATTATAGGTGCAAGGACAGAAGATAAAATACTGACTGGGTTTATCTATACAAAACTTCAATGATAACTTAGTTATGATCTTTAACTTTCCATGAACCTGTAGAGCTGGTGACAGATGATGAATGTTTAGCTAGATAATTACTCGTAATGAAAATGCATGTAAACTTCTTATTCAATTTATGATTTGAATTTATGTGTAAACTTGTGATGAACTTTTTACCATGTGATCATGTATTCTAAAAGATGTATAAGTGCTGAGGACAAATAGAGGAGACAACCTCCACACTCTTTTATTAGAGAACTTTCATAGGAAACTTTTTAGAGAGAACTTAGAAATAAAGGCTAAAATCACTTTCCAAAGTGTCTGTTTTCTTCCTGGGACTTCAACTAGTAGGCTGGGATTTAGAGCCATGCAGTTCCTGAAGAGATAGAACAAAGGCTACTTTACTTAATTCCCCACTGTTTTACTCTGATGTGCTAAATGCCAGAAACTAAAAGTTTTCTGGCCTCAGAGGAACTTAGACAAACAAGTCAGCTACCACAACAAAGTGACTTAGACTTAAGACAAGTAAACATTTTATTAAACACAATCCTAAACGTCTCCCAAACCAAGTCTTGCCCTCACCTATGCTTTTCCCCTCAGCTACCTTCAAGAGAGAACCAGAAAGAACACCTGGGGGTGACCCCACCCCCACCATCTTAGCTTTAACAATATGTAACTAACTGCCATATAGTGAAAAGATGGACAAAAGTACTCCAGTCAAATGAGACCATGAAGCAAGCAGGTATTGCTATCCTAATATCTGACAAAACAGAATTTAAATAGAAACTAGTCAGAAGAGATAAAGAGGGACACTTTGTTCTAATCAACAAGAAGACATTACTCTCTAAACATATATGCATCAAACTCTGGAGCAAGCTGTCCTGTAAGCAAGGGCACAGTGAAACCACCACATTAGGCCACTCCATGTGTAGAAAATGTAGTTTACTCAAATTTTCAAGGCTGTCTCTTGGGAGTTCAGAGAGGATAGAAAAAAACTGGCAGGAGATTCTTGGCAGTTATAAGAGGTTATATTGCGTGGCAAGTGGTAGTCAAGTTGTAGGCAAGTGGTGGAACAGGTTGGGAACTAATATGAGGTTTAATCTACTAGTATCGTGTTTGAGTTACTAAAGAAGCAGATACCCTTTCTGGAGTTAGGGGGCCCATCAAGGACCAGTTTTGATATCCAAGGTAAACTGAGATTGGAGATTGATAACTCAGCAGAATTTTCTCAGAGGAAACAAAACTCAATTCTCTGGAGCCATGAGAAGCTCCCTGGGGCTGGAAAAGTTATCTCTGGGGCCAGAGAGAAGGGTAAGGGAACACACACACACACACACACACACACACTTCGTAGGTGAAGCACGGTTTCAACAAGCTTCAAACATGTTACATGTGTGCTTACATATACATACACACATTTGGTAGATGAAACAAAGCTCCAACCTTACGTATATACATACAATATACACTTTGGGTCAATGGAGCAAAGTTCCAACAATTTTATTGTTTCTCCCACAGCTTATATATCCTAGCAAATCTTTTGTGTAGTCCAAAAATCACAATGTGGTTACATTTTTTTCTTTAAGTAAATGATTACAATGAGTATATGTAAGAAAAATTTGTTGCCCAATACTATCACATGATCAAATGTTTCACATATTATGGATAAAAAAATCCCAAACAAATCATTCCCAAGAAACCATACATATTTGTAACTGAACAACTTGTTATAGATTAACAAAGTGTAAGCAAGCAAGTTAATTCTCTCACCCAGTTTCTCTTACTGGCAGTCTGCAATTTGCAGTCACAAAGAAAAGATCAATTATTTTATTAATTACCTTAAAAATAATCTTATAAAATATTAAAAGAATAAAAATCTAAATTATATAAAAATGTGTCATTTCCACTTTAAACCATCATATTAAATCATATCAGGAAGCTGAAAGCAAAAATGGGTATGGGCCCAAGAAATTAAGCATCACTTAAATCATCAGCCAAGCTTTAGCAAGAGAGGTATGTCAGCTAGTGATGGTTGGGCTGCCGTGGCTCTTGTTTCCTGATCTTAAAAATGCCTAGCTCAACTATTAAGGGTGTGTCTACCCGAATTTCCAAGACTTTCTATGTAAAAGCAACTAGCAAAAACATTTTAACCTAAGTTTACAGACAATCTATTTCCAAAATCCATTCTAAAGATGGTAGACATCACTAACAATCTTCATCTCTAAGTCCTTTCTGAGAGTGGTGGATGTATCATTCATCTGCTCCAGCAGCAATTCTTGAAAAAGATCTATCACTGTTGTTGTAATTCCCACTGATCCTGCCCAGTGAGGGCTAGAAATGCCCTTAGAGTTTTCATACAACTCATAGTTAGGAGAAACAAGATGGCAACAAGCAGAGCAAGCTGCCAGAACAGCATGAATTCCTCAGGACATGTAGTCCTCAGGGCTCTGCCTCTCTGAGGTGCTGAAGTCAAGAGGTCAGTCAACATAAAAACTATGACTAGGGGAGTGGGGATGATTATAGGAAAGGCAGAAAGAAGATGCAAGAAACAAATATGGGAGGGCTGCAGGTCAATATCATGCCAGCAGTGAGTGTATTTTCTCAGTGTCTTCTAAAGGCAAGCAACAAACAAGGTCAAAAGCATGTCCAATTCCAGGAAGGTAAACAAGGACCACAAATGCTTACATGGCAAATGTACACAGTATGTTTGATTAGGCCATTTGCTTCAGGCCTGGATAATCTCTCAAGGATGTATGTGTAAGCAGAGGAACTTGGCAGGATATAACACGTCTTTGCTAAAAACAAAGACAGATGTCGGCAGACGCATTCATTAAGAGGCCACTGATCCACCCATACAGGTGAATCATTGATACAGGTAATGTTATCAGCATGGTGCAGGTTGGTCAGTGAAAATACCCCAATCCAGTTCAGGATCTCTGAGTCTGGCCCTGTACTCCTAGACCTTCTGTTTGTAAAAAGCCCTGGTTGAACATTTGCTGTGTGACTACATCATTAGGGATAAATAGCATAACAACCGTCTCCTTTATAATATCCCTTCCCTGTAAATTTAGAGGCAGTACTGCAACAATATACAGCTGTAATTGCTTCCTTGTGCTCCTCTAAATCCTCCCAAGCTAAGAGATTGCTGATTTGTTCAGGGCCTTGACTGCTATAACCCTTGCAGTTGAATCATAGTGGCCTGTGTAGGCCAGGTACCAGGCCATTGTTCAGCAGCAATGACAGATACATCAGCACCAGTATCTAAAATATTAGAAAAAAAGATTCCCATTAATTTTTAAAATAAACTTTGGTCATTGTGAAGAAATAGTCTTTACCCAATAGGCATTGGAGAATTCAAAACCAGCATTCCTCTGTGTTTTATTTTACTTCTATTATATGTATCTATTTTGGGCACTAAGAGTAATTGAGGTATTCTTTGCTGATTATAGCACAGTTATGGTCCCTGGAGAGGAGGTCATACTTTTTATTTCCTTTCCATAACCTGTGTCAATCACCCCTGGGGCTACTATGATCCACTTCATGGTGGTACTGCTGTGATGTAACAACAAACCTCCTGCTCGCTGAGGGAGAGGACCATAGATACCAGTAGGCAGTGCTTGCATACCAGTTTCAGGGGTCAGTACTGTAGAGGTGGGAGGACTGAGGTCTATCCTGCTCTTTTTGGGGTGACTTGACAGATGTCTTGAATGGATTTTCTTGTTGTGGGATAGACTGTGTTATCCAATAACATTGTTCTGGGGTCTGGGGTTTCCATCCCCCCCCCCCATTTCCTAAAGGGAAAAATGGTACCTAGGTTATCTCTCTTAGATTTGCACTCTTTATCTCAATGTTTTCCTCTTTTACAATGGGGACACGAGCCTGGATCCCTTATATAAGTAATATCCGACTTTATAGTATCACTCCTCTCTGGACATTGCTTTATTTGATGCCCCATTTTTCCACATTCAAAACAACTCCTTGGAAGTCCAGAATGCCTATTAAAAAAATTGATGCTTTGGTTGCTGGAAAAAAGGTCATTTAATAGTTTTTCCCTGAAAGGCAGTAGCCATAGCCAATTTTTGAGTATAAAATTGTCCTTTATCTGTGAAATATCTCCATTTTTTTGTGTGTGTGTTTGGATTGCTCCTTGACAAGCAGAGTTTTCATTTTTATAGGCTAGTTACTTTACTAGTAAAATGCCAGGATATAAATCATGAAAAATTTTGTCAGCAGCTATCAGGAGTCAATACACAAATTCCTAAAAAGGCTCATCTGGTTCTTGTCTTATTTTTGATAAGTCTTGAGGAAGTATCCCCTTTAGGTAAAGCACCCCAAGCTTAATGTGCAGTGCTGCTAATCTGCACATAGACTCCAGGGTTATACATCAACTCCACTGTTCCCCACAGTGGGTCTCAAAGAAGAGAAATAGGCTATGGTCTTAAGATACTTATTATCATGGCAGAAAATGGATGAAACTTGTCACATCCGCCTCGACCAGCAAGTAAGACACGACACGGTCGGATCCTTCTCAATCAGCTTTATTTCAGGAACGAATCTTGACTACGGGGACCCCAAGCAGCAGAAACGAGCTGCTTATATATCCGCCCAAGGCGGGCTAAGTAGCTCAGGATAGGTTAGGGTAAAAAACACCTCATTAGCATAGGTCCGTGTTCTTTCAGGATAGGTTAACTGCCAATATCCCATTAGCATAACTGTCACTAGCTCATTAGCATAACTGTCAACTGCCTCATTAGCATAACTGTCAACTGCCAACGCATGCGCAACAGACTTGTTTACTCAGGAAGCTGAGCTGGCCTTGGAAAACCGCGCCATCTTAGAATGGCGCCTAGAAGTAAAAGGTACACCATCCTGGCCAATCATGGGTCGTGGCATAGTCCGAGCCATAGGTCCAGAGCGGTCAGATGTAGCCTCACACCACTGTCAGCACAGCCCCATGCCATACAAGGAGTTGTAAATGGCAAGGACAAGCCAAGGCTCACACTCGCCTTAGGGGCGTGGCTAAACGGCTCTCCACAGAAACTATACCCTGGTATTCTCAAAGGTGAGCCTGAGGTTAAATACCTTTTACAAGGAGGAGGGTCTGGGAAGGAATGTTTAATTGGCTATGCCCTCTGGCCTTTAGGTATCTCATTAATATGGAGATCTATCTTGAGATTCTGTGGCCTGTAGTCATGCCCTCTACCTGTGGAGGGGCTAGTAGGGGTGTTGTTCTATGTGCCTGAAAGATGTGGATCGATAGGGGTCTTTGACCTTGTGTCAGGAGCCTAGAGTCTAGGAATATGGCAAAATGTATGCTTTTCCTTGCAGGGTTCCAACCTGCGAGGTCTCCAGCTATCTCTTGCTGGTACTTGGCTAGAAACCATGTTGTCCTTTCACGGTCCTACAAGTATCCACAGTGATTTTCTCAGGCCCATTGGTATCATAATGATCATGCAATTTTTTTTTTCTTTTTTTGGTTTTTCGAGACAGGGTTTCTCTGTATAGCCTGGCTGTCCTGGAACTCACTTGGTAGACCAGGCTGGCCTCGAACTCAGAAATCCGCCTGCCTCTGCCTCCCAAGTGCTGGGATTAAAGGCGTGCGCCACCATCGCCCGGCATGATCATGCAATTTTTGTCCTACCTTTATCCAGGTTTCTAAATTTATGGTCCCTTATTTGGGGAACCAAGGACATACTTCCTCTACAAAATCTAAAAACTTAAGTAACTGCTGCTGGCTTATCTTAGCTCCCTCTATTCAAAGCATATCTCTGAGCATATGTACAAAAAGCAAGTGACTTTTGCCTGTCCTATTTTTCTTATTTCTTCTCTATTTTTCTTTTTCCTTTTTTCTATATCTTTTGTTTTTTTTTTTTCCCAAGCTCCCTTATCTTCTTCGAGTCTCTTACTTTTTCTGAGCTCCCTTATCTATGCTTTCCTATGTCTTTTACTCTTGAAAGTTACTCATTGCTGCCAACATTTTCACTTTTCACCAGTGCTCCACTTCCAGTGGTGTCCTTCACTGCATGCCCCATAATTGAGCCTTTACACTGGGTACCACTTGCCTGAGCCAGCCAGTCATCAACACGAAAACCACAATTGGAGGAGTGAGGATGATTATAGGAAAGGCAGAAAGAAGATGGAAGAAACAAATATGGGAGGGCTGCAGGTCAATACCATGCCAGCAGCAAGTGTATTTTCTCAGTGTCTTTTAAAGGCAAACAACAAGCAAGGTCAAAAGCATGACCAATTCCAGGAATGTAAACAAGGACCACAAATGCTTACATGGTGAGTTTATGGTGCACAGTATCTATGTTCAGCCTCAGACAGTTTGTCAAGGGCATACATATGAGCAGAGGAACTTAGCAGGACATAACATACGCCTCAACTAAAAACAAAGACAGATGTTGGCAGACTCATCCATGATTAATCACAAGCAAGAAGTCAGCCAAAGTTAACTCCAAATGTGCTCCCCATGCCGAGGCATACCTATCATGGTCATGTTGACCAGTGGGCCACATTCCTTGAGTTCTAAACCTGTTTTGTTTTTCCTTGAATGGTCCACAACAAGGGTTCCATGTGGTGGACAAGAAAGTAATAACTTTTCCTGCTAAACAGAAACCTATTTTACAAAGCTTCTGACGATGCTAATTTTAAGTAGCAATCCTTCTGTTTACCAGTAGGAGTCCAGGCTAAACTGAGCACAGAGTGCAAATGATGACATTGTCAACAATACTGTTATTTGGGGAGGCTTAGGGAGGGCCCACTTTGGATGTACCACACTGTTTTAGTTAGGGTTTTACTGCTGTGAACAGACACCATGACTAAGACAACTCTTATAAGGACAACCTTTAATTGGGGGTGGCTTATAGATTCAGAGATTCAGTCCATTATCATCAAGGTGGAAGCATGGCATCATCCAGGCAGGAGGAGCTGAGAGTCCTAGAGCTTCACCTGAAGGCCCTTAAGAGAAGACTTGCTTCCAGGCAGCCAGAATGAGGGCCTTAAAGCCCATACTCATTATGACACACTTTGTCCAATAAGGCTACACCTACTCCAACAAGGCCACACTTCCTAATAGTGCCAATCCCTGGGCTAAGCATATACAAACTGCCAGACACACCCAATTTCATAAAATTTTTCTACTGGAATTAAAGACACAGATTATCACCAAACCATTAGTGATTTCAACATACTATTTTCTCTGGTAGATAGATGTAGGCATAATGTTGTTGCATATTGTGTAAAGATTATTCTTGTATTATTCAAATGCCTGATTTCTTTGCCTCATATTTGGTTGCAATCCAGATATTACAATGCTTAGTCTAAGTATTTCCTGTCTCAATGTTGTGTAAACATCACTTCCTATTCATTTCTGATTTTATTGACAAATAAAAGGCGCTAAGCTAATGGTTAAGCAGAGGATCCCAGCTAAGGGATGGATGGAGGGATGGATGGAGGGAGAGGTGGAAGGAGGAAGGGAAAGAGGGAGGGATGGATGGAGGGATGGATGGAGGGAGGGTTGGGGATTCACTATAGAGTGTGTAGAGGAGACACCATGGGAACACACCTGGAGCAGAGAGAGCCAGATCAATACTAAAATCTTGGGGATATGAGGTAGGAGGTAACCAGATTAAAGGATCAAAATAGATTAATATTGCTCAAGTATTGTGTCATAAAGCTTGATTAAACAAACCTTGCAGTCTCTGTCTCCTTTATTTAGGAGCTAGGCAAAATAAAGAAAAATTATCACATTTAAAATTGCACTAACATTTAGCATCCACCATCAGGCATGGATTCCAAGCTTAGAAAAGTTCCAGCTGAAAAGAGAAACAAGAACTCCCTGGACATAGAGCAGTTTCTTAGTTCTGTTCCTTTAAGAAAAAAAGCCATAAAAAATGGTTACTTAGAAGAGATCAGGTGCTTTCAGGGCAGCAGGGACAAAGATAAAGCAGAGACCGAGGAAATGGCTAACCAATGACTGTCCCAAATTGGAACCCATCCCATGGGTAAGGACCAACCACTCATACTATTAATGATACTCTGCTATGCTTACAGACAGGAACCTAGCATAACCGTCCTCTGAGAGGCTCCACCTAGCAACCAATGGAAAGACATGCAGAGACTCACACCCAAACATTAGATGGAGCTCAGAAGTTTTACAGAAGAATTGGGGAAAAGATCAGAGGACCAGAACAGATCAGGAATGCCACAGGAAGACCAACAGAGTCAACTAACTCTTAGGGGCTCCCAGAAACTTAATCACTAACCAAAGAACAAGCCTGGGCAGGACCTAGACCCTTTGCACATATGTAGCATATGAACAGATTGGTATTTATGTAGGTCTCCCAAACAACTGGAGCAGGAGCTGTTCCTGAGCCTGCTACCTGCCTATCTGTGGATCCCATACCTGTAAAGGAACAGCCTTGTTTGGCCTCAGTGGGAGAGAATGCCTAGTTCCACAGGAAGTTGGTGTGTGTGTGTGTGTGTGTGTGTGTGTGTGTGTGTGTGTGTGTGTGTGTAGTTTGACCCCAGATCCTACCCAACCAGACCTTTAAACTCCCTAGAGCCTCCAGTCTCTTGAGGGTTAGGTGCATCTTCTCTGACTGAACCCAGACCCAGCAGTCCTCTGTTGTATATGTGTTGGGGGCCTCATATCAGCTGGCATATGCTGCCTGGTTGGTGGTCCAGTGTTTGAGAGATCTTGGGGGTCCAGGTTAATTAAGACTGCTGGTCCTCCTACAGGGTCACCCTTCTCCTCAGCTTCTTCCAGCCTTTCCTAATTCAACCACAGGGTTCAGCAGCTTCTGTCCATTGGTTGGGTGCAAATATCTGCATCTGACTCTTTCAGCTGCTTGTTGGGTCTTCCGGAGTGCAGTCATGATGGGTCCCTTTTTGTGAGAGTTCCATAGCTTCAGTAATAGTGTCAGGCCTTGGGATCTCCCCTTGAGCTGGATCCTACTTTGGGCCTGTCACTGGACTTATTTTTCCTCAGGCTCTTCTCCATTTCCATCCCTGCAGTTCTTTCAGACAGGAACAATTATGGGTCAGAGTTTTGACTGTGGGATGACAACCCCCTCCCTCACCTTCCTGCTGGAGGTGGGCTCTACAAGTTCCTCTCCCTACTTTCAGGCATTTTATCTAAGGTCCTTCCCCTTGAATCCCGAGAGGTGTCTCACCTTCCAGGTCTCTGGAGCATTCTGGAGAGTCCTCCCAACCTCCTACCTCCTGAAGCTTCCTGTTTCCCTTTTTTCTGCTGGCTCTCAAGGCTTCAGTCCTTTTCCTTCACCTGATACCAGATCAGGTTCCCCTCTGCCTCCACACCCACCTGGTCCACTTTCCCTCCCAGGCCCCTCCCTACTCTCCCACTTGTGACTGCTTTCTTCTCCCTCCCAAGCGGGACTGGAGCATCTTCACTTGAGCCCCTCAGCTTTATGAGTTCTGTGGACTGTATCTTGGGTATTCTGTAAAAAAAACATTTTGGCTAATATCCACTTATTAGTGAGTACATACCATGCATGTCCTTTTGGGTCTGTGTTACCTCACTCAGGATGATATTTTCTAGTTTATCCATTTGCCTACAAAACTCAGGGTGAGTTCTCTTAATAGCTGTGTAATATTCCATTGTGTAAATGAACCACATTTTCTGTATCCATTCTTCTATCGTGGGACATCTGGGTTGTTTCCAGCTTCTGGCTATCACAAACAAGGTAGCTATGAACATAGTAGAACACATGCTCCTGTGGCATGGTGGGGCATCTTTTGGGTATATGCCCAAGAGTGGTATAGCTGGGCCTTCAGGTACATTTATTTCCAATTTTCTGAGGAACCTCCAGATCTATTTCCAGAGTGGTTGTACCAGCTTGCAATCCTATAAGCAATGGAGGAGTGTTTCTCTTTCTCCACATCTTCTCCAGAATCTGCTGTCACCTGAGGTTTTGATCTTTGCCATTCTGATTATTGTAAGGTGGAATCTCAGGGTTGTTTGATTTGCATTTCTCTGATCACTAAGGGCTTTGAACATTTCTTTAGGTGCTTCTCAGTCATTTAAGATTCTTCTGTTGTGAATTCTCAGTTTAGTTCTACACCCCATTTTTTGATTGGGTTGTTTGGTTTTTTTGATGGTTAACTTCTTGAGTTCTTTATATATTTTGGATATTAGCCTTCTATTGGATGTGGAGTTAATGAAGATTTTTTTCCCAATCTGTAGGTTGCTTATTTGTCCTATTGACTTTGTCCTTTGCCTTACAGAAGCTCTCCAGTTTCATGAGGTCCCATTTAGCAATTCTTTTTGTTTGTTGTTTGTTTGTTTGTTTTTCTGAGACAGGGTTTCTCTGTATAGCCCTGGCTGTCCTGGAATTCACTCTGTAGATCAGGCTGGCCTCGAACTCAGAAATCCACCTGCCTCTGCCTCCCAAGTGCTGGGATTAAAGGAGTGCACCACCACTGCCCTGCCCCATTTATCAATTCTTGATCTTAGTGCATGAGCCATTGGAGTTCTGTTTAGGAAAATTCCCCCTGTGCCAATGAGTTCAAGGCTCTTTCCCACTTTCTCTTCTATTAGATTCAGTGTATCTCATTTTATGTTGAGGTCCTTGATCCACTTAGATGAGCTTTGTGCAAGGTGACAAATATGGGTCCCATATGACCCATATTCCATTTTTCTACATACATACAGCCAGTTAGACCAGCACCTAATATTAAAGATGCTTTTTTTCCCATTGTATATTTTTAGCTTCTTTGCCAAAGATCAAGTGTCTGTAAGTGTGTGGTTTTATTTCTGGGTCTTCAATTCTATTCCATTGATCAATGTGTCTGTCTCTGTACCAGTACCATGCAGTTTTTATCACTATTGCTCTGTAGTAAAGTTTGAGGTCAGGGATGGTGATTCCACCAGAAGTTCTTTTATTGTTAAGAATGTTTTCACTATTCTGTGTTTTTTGCCTTTCCAGATGAATTTGAGAATTGTTCTTTCCATGTCTTTGAAGAATTGTGTTGGGATTTTGATGGAGATTGCATTGAATCTGTAGATTGCCTTTTGTAGGTTGGCCATTTTATTGTGTATATTTTATTATTATGAGACAAAGAGCCCTTTTTGGACTAAAATGGAGAAATACTGGCATAATGTCATTGTGCACTATATAATGATTGTCCAATGCTGATTTCTGTGTCCCCATATCTGCTTGCAATCTAGACATGGTGGTAGCTAGATTAACTTAGAGGATCAAAATAGATTAATTACTGCTCAGTTATTGTGCCACAAATCTTGATTAAACAAATCTTAAAGTCTCTGCCTCATTTATCAATTGTTGATCTTCGAGCCTGAGCAATTTGTGTTCCATTCAGAGAATTTCCCCCCATGCTAATACATTCAAGGCTATTTCCCACTTTCTCTTTTATTAGATTCAGTGTAGCCGGGCGGTGGTGGCGCACGCCTTTAATCCCAGCACTTGGGAGGCAGAGACAGGCGAATTTCTGAGTTCGAGGCCAGCCTGGTCTACAGAGTGAGTTCCAGGACAGCCAGGGCTACACAGAGAAACCCTGTCTCGAAAAACCAAAAAAAAAAAAAAAAAAAGATTTCAAAAAACATGGATTTACCTACTCCAAATCTTTTTTAAAAGATTCCAGTATATTATTTCTCTTCCACGAGCTCACAACCAGAAGTACTGGGTAAACAGGTCTAGAATTTCTGTGCTGTGTTTAAGTCAAAGGTGACCAAAGGATGTCTGTGGTGGTTTGAATGAGAATGGCCTCCGGAAGCTCAGATGGTTGAATGCTTGCTCCCTTGGTGGAGATGCTTTGGAAGGATTAACAGGTATGGCCTTGGAGGAGGTGTGGTCCGATTGGAGGAGGTGTGGTCTAATTGGAGGAGGTATGGTCTGATTGGAGGAGGTGTGGTCTGATTGGAGAAGGTGAGGTCAGATTGGAGGAGATGTGGTCCAATTGGAGGAGATGTGTTACTGTGTCACTGGGGATGGGCTTTGAGACTTCAAAAAAGTCCTTCACATTTCTAGTTAGCTCTCTCTATGCTTGTACTTGTGGATCAGATGTGATCTTTCAGCTCCTGCTCCAGCACCACGTCTGCCTGTCTACTGCTGCTATGCTCCCCACCATGGTGGTGACGGACTCTAACTAACCCTTGAAAACGTAAGCAACCCTCCAATTAAATATATTCATTCATAAGTTGCCTTGGTCATAGTGTCTTTTTATAGCAACAGAGAAGTAACTAAGACAATGACAAATAATGGTGTGACACTCCCTGAGTGTCATTTCCTGGTGGGAAAGGCATGAGATGAAGGTGTCCCCTGGATCCAATTAGGGCCAATTCTCCCACTTTGAAAAATGGCTTTTAGGTTATTTGCTGGGGCATAGATTCAACTTGACAACATTTATCAAACCCATTCCCTAGTAAAAGATGCCTACTGAGAGGGGTGTGTATAGAGAGAGGCCTGCTTTAGAACAAAGAAGAGAGCAGGATGGTACCCAGAAAAAGGGAGATTTGGGACAGAGGATGGATAGTTAGAGAAGTGAGGAAGAGGTGAAAGAGACCAGCCACTGGAGAGCAGGTTAGGAAAGGCCAGAAGAGCCCAAGTGCCCTCCCTATTCCAAGAGATCAGGGCTTTGGGCAAGGGTCAAAAATATGCACCCAGGTTGCTAGCTCTCCCACATTTTGCAGTGTTTAAATGTTTTGGGATCTGGTCACCAGCACTGCCACCATCTACACGAACAAAGTCTGAGTTTTTGCATTCTGGAGCTGCCTGGGACCTGGAAGTTGCCAACTCATCTCAGTGCAGTGGCTGGTGCAGGTGGGGTAGGGTGGGGAAGCTGTAGCCATACCTTGCTGGTGAGGCACAGGGTCTTGCTGAGCTCCTGGTCAGCTGAAATAGAAAGGACGGTGAACGCTCTGCCCCACAAAGGAACCTTTCTTCTGTTATCCGGTGTCTCCATGGAAATCAGCAAGCAGCAAAGGCCAATTCCTCCTGTGACATCATAGCTACAGACTTCAGAGTTCCAGAACTGAGAATGGAGGGCACAATATAGCAGAGTGCATGACACTTTCTTGAGTGTCACTTATCTATGGGAAAGGCATGGACCACGGTTGTCCCACGGTTGTCCCACGGAGGACATGGTTCCTGTATAAATCCACTCAGGAAAGTATATGCAGTCCCTAAGCAGCCCGCTGCAAAAATCCATCCAAGTGGCAGCCAGCCCCTCCTTCCTGCTCCAGCCTATGGCCTCAGTGAGATGCCTCCGCAGGAGCTGTTAAAAGCAAAGGCTGCTCCTGTCAAAATGATGGCACCAGGATTTCTCAGCCTGCAACCTCACAGGAGCTGTCCATGGTGGAGAATCTCCGTTTTTGCCTCAGCAGGAACTGTTTGGCTGGAACTGTCTAGAGAGGCGACATCTTTCCTGCCTAGGCCTACAGCTTTGGTGAAATACCACTGTGGGAGCTGTCCACAATGGCAGCACCCCCTCTCCAGCCCCACACCCCAACAAAGAGTCCCACAGATACGGCGCCTCAGCAAAAAACCGGCTGCAGCCAGGAAGGAGCTCCTAACCTAACCCATAGGCCGGATGCAGGGAAAAAGGAGTGAAAAAAGGCCATTAATCTCTGAGCACCCCACAAAAGAGCACCAATCCTTGAGCAGGAAACCCACCAATCCTTAAACAGGAAAACTCACCAATCCCTGAGTTCCCCAAGCTCAAACTTGGAAACCCACCAATCTTCACTCTGGAAATCTCTGCCCTGAGAAACCCTGTCCTCTCAAAAATCCTATATAAGCCCTGCCCCTTTGTCCAATGCCCTGCTGTCCTCTCTCAGGAGCTAAGAGCAGCTATCCCTGGATTTGTCCTTCCACACCCTGGACTCTCCAATAAATCCTTTTCATGAGACTTCCTGCCTGGTGTGACTTTCTTGTCTGAAGAAGCCGGGAAGAAAAGAAACAATGAAGAGAAGAAGTCAAGAAGGAGCAGGACTGAGGCGCCCAAGCTGCTTAGCTCAGCTCAGCTCAGCCGGGGATACCCTTGCCTGGGAGCTGCAATGCCTCTCCTGAGGAGACTTCCTCTCAGAGTTATCTTGTTCTTGAGCTTCCTGTGTCTCAGGAAGGCCTTCCCTTGGGACACTGTCTCACCTCAGAGTTGTAAAGTTTCTGAGTTCCTGTGTTGCATGGTGCCCTTCCACTGGGATACTTTCTCCTATCAGAGCTGTATGGGTTGGGGCTGTTAAGTCCCAGGATCCCCTTTCAGCCAAGCAGAAACACAGCATGGATCTCTGACTGCACCACAGATGGCCACAGGCCAGGGAGAGTCCTCCACCCCCACCCTCATGCATTTGGGCCTTGGTGGCAAAAGAAACTTCAGCTGGAGGTTTTCCGAGACTTGCTCTATCACCAGCTTGGTTGTCTCCTCATGTTGCTGCATTAGTTTTAAATTATATTCTTTTAAATGCAGACTTCCTCTTGTGGCAGGTGATTTTCTGAGGAAGAGGAGGCCTCTTCATCCAGTCTCCTGAAATGTTAAGTGCTGTATTTGTTCTCTGAGGCTTGTCTCTTAAATAGGATTGGACGGTTCAGTGATGAGCATCAAGTTCAAAAATTTCTCTCAAACTACACCCTCTCCTTACTGGTTAAGCAGATAGCCCTAGCTGCTGCAGTGTGGTGGCAAGATTGAAAATCCCCCATGGTTTCTTCTCAGCAGGAAGGAGGCTACTGGGACTGTGAGATGGTTTATGTGTAAAGGCAATTGCCATCAAGCCTAATATCAGGTCTAAAGAAAACTCTAAACACCACCACCCCAACCCTGAAAGGCAGTCCAAATGCCCAGAAATGAGCTCAACCTGGACTATGGGAGGATTTCTGGTGGATAGATAAAATCCTACATTCTTTAGGAATTTGTGAAACCAAAGTCATATCCCTTCCTTCTGGCAAAAGGGACATGTGGCTTTCGAGTGAACATATATATATGCCTGAGGTGCCTATCAACATATCAAGTCCATGATAGTCTCTCTCAGTTCCTCCTCACAAGCACGTGTACATTTCAAAGCCTCCACAACACATCTCCTGCCCCTTCCCTCCCTGCAGCTATTCCTTCTAAAACCCGACTAGCCTTACTATTCTCTGTACTGCTATTCTTCCTCTCTCACAGATAGTCTTGGCCACATCCAGTCTGCTGGCCACTGTTCATTTTGCTTCTTTCTCTCTGCTCTGGACTCCTTTGGATATTTTTCTCACTCTTATCTACACACCTGACTTCTTATTTTTTTTTTAAAGATTTATTTACTTATTTATTTATCTATTTATTCATTCATGTACATACACTGAAGTTGTCTTTAGCACATCAGAAGAGGACATCAGATCCCATTACAGATGGTTGTGAGCCACCATGGGTTTGCTGGAATTGAACTCAGGACCTCTGAAAGAACAGTCAGTGCTCTTAACCACTGAGCCATCTCTCCAACCCCTGGCTTCTTATTCTTAAAGAAAAGCAAAACAAAACAAAACAGCTCCAGTGAGTACAATTTGTGCTGTTCAAATACTCTTGGTTATGGGGACTTCCCTGGAGTTTGGTCCACTTATGAAAGATTACACTCTTAAAAGGAAACTATCACTTTTTCCAAAAACTATTAAATGCCAATTGCTTCTCAACTAGGGGTGGGATTTCATTCTCAACTCCTCTCTCAGCACCGGGGTTTTGTTTGGCTTAAGCTTGTGAGGGTCTTGTCCATGCTGTCACAGTTGCCTTGAGCTCCTATATGCAACTTCCCTATTGTGTCCAGAAAACACTGTTGGTCTTAATACCTGAGTTAAACTGTTCTTGTTCAGAAACTTCTTTCCTAGGGCTGGAGAGGCAACTTAGTGGTTGAGTGTAGGCAGCTGATTTAAGGTTTCTGACATGGCCAGCTCAGCTTCCTGTATAAACAAGCCTGTATAAACAAGCATGCGTCGGCCTTGAGCCTCTCCTGATAGGGCTTATGCTAATGAGGTATTGGCCCTAACCTATCATAGGGCTTATGCTAATGAGGTATTGGCAGTTTAACCAAACCGGAGAGAACACGCCACCTAGCCCGCCTCCTTGGGTGGATATATAAGCAGCTCGTTTCTGCTGCTTGGGGTTCCCGTTCCGGTTCCCTGTTCCCCGTCGATGAATGAAGAATGTTCCTGGAATAAAGCTGTCTGAGAAGAATCCGACCGTGTCATGTCTTACATGCTGGTCAACGCAGACGCGACAGTTGAGAGCACTTGTTGCTCTTGCAGAAGACCTGTGTTTGATTCCCAGCACCTCTATGGTGGTTTGCAATCATCTGTAACTCCATTCTGTTCCAGGGAATCTGCAGTTGTCTTCTGACATCCATGGGTTCCAGGCATGCACACTGGTGCACATACATACATGGAAGCAAATGTTTGTACACATTTAAAAAGAAGAAAGAAAATTCTTTCTTGTTCTATCAAGCTTTCAAGCATAACTTGTACTTTTTCCTCTCAAATTCAGAGTATCATGTCTTATGTTGAGGTACTTGCTCCATCTCGAGTTGAGTTTTGTACGGAGCAAGATGTATGGTCTAGTTTCGTTCTTTAGCATGTAACTATCAAGTTGTTCAGCACAATTTTGTTGAAGATGCTCTTTTCTCCAATGTATACTGTTGGCCTCTGTGTTGCTGTAGGAGTGTGGGCTTCTACGTGGTCCTCAATTCTATTTCATTGATCAGTGGATCAATGTATGGATCATACAATATATTCTTAATGTTTAAGATTATTTTGGCTGTCCTGTTTCTAATGTGTTTGCATATGAAATTTAAGATGCTTTTTTTTTATTCTATGAAGAATTAAGTTGGGATTTAGATGGGGATTCTATTGTAGTCATGGTCTTCTGTGTAATGTCTGTATTAATTCACATTCTGCCAAGATTGTGTTAGAGATGCCATGATCCTCATAATCCCCAGCGTCTTTTATTAATAAGAGGTGATAACTATTATATGCTTACTGTCAACCTATAGACACATCACACACTATTTGCCCTTTATCCTGATGATGTATTGTGCATTTTGTTTGTTATATTGAACCAGCTTCCCTCTCTTAGAAAACCCTATTTAATCACAATTACAATCTTTTTCTATATATTTAGATTTTGTTTGCTCATTTTTTTTTTAAGGTTTTTCGAGACAGGGTTTCTCAGTGTAGCCCTGGCTATCCTGGAACTCACTCTGTAGACCAGGCTGGCCTCGAACTCAGAAATCCACCTGCCTCTGCCTCCCAAGTGCTGGGATTAAAGGTGTGCGCCACCACTGCCCAGTGTGTTTGCTCATATTTTGTGAAAGACTTCGGTTTCCATTTAATTAAGTGCATTAACCTATAGTTTTCTGTGTCCTTTTCTGGATCTTTTAGAAAGACTACCCTGCTCTCATGTGATGTTTGAAAGAGTTCCCTATCTTTCAATGTTTATTAAAGCATGAAAAAATATTGGTACTTTTTTCCGAAATATTTGTAAAATTCAGCTTCATTAACCAATAATGTCTTTTGCCTTTCTGTGAAGGAAATCTACTATGGATCAATCCTCCTTACTTACTGTTAGGCTGTTCAGATATTCTATATTTTTGTTGATTTCTTTCTTTGTATATTGTAGGTGTAGAAGGATTTCTCCATTTTTCCCTAGATAATTGAATATGTTTGCCAATAATAATCATTAGCAGTGATTTCATATGATTCTTTGTATTTCTGGTGTTATGTCTTTGTTTTTATTTCTATTTTTTCATAGTTTGTCTTGCAAATTTTTTATCAGTTTTGTTCACCCTTTCCGAAAAAAACAAAACCAGCTCAGTTTGGTAAGGTTTTATACTGCTTTTCCTAGTCCTTATTTTATTCGGGTTCTTAAAAAGAATGTTAGCATTTAACCTCTCTGTGTGTCTTTAAGCCACCAGAATACAGGCACCTTCTCAGCCCTTTTGTTGAAGAATTTGGGCTTCATGATGACAGGGTGCTTAAGCACTCTCTTATCCCCAGACCTTCATAGTATCCAGAGCACACCTCATTAATGGAGAGCGTAGCTCCAGCTTTGTTTTTATCAGCATTTGCTGGTGTCTGCTCACAGACCATGCCCATAGTTTGGCAGAAGTTCTTGTCCCTTTCTTGGTGGCCATGCCACATAGCATGCTCCCAGAGTCACCTAGATAATGATTGTGGGAGCAGATCCTGTGGCAATGAGCTCCTCTGGCGAACTCTTGGCCTCCTGAGGCTGGGTGTGCCAACAGATTCAGTCAAGAGTTTCTGTATCTTCCTCCACACGATGACATCATAGCCATCACAGGGAAGAGGGGGGTGTTGTGAGTAGTGGCCGCACTATTCATACTTTTATAATTTATTTTTCCATTTATTCTGAAATCATCCAGGCTGTGTGTTCCTTTTGTACTTCGTTGAGGTGTGATGATGTTTCCTTGGGATGTTTCTTCTTTAGGTGTTTACTAATATGAATTCTTTTCTCAGAATTGTTCTTAATGCATGCCCTAACGTTTTCATGTGTTATATTTTCAGTTTTGTTTTCTGAAGTACTTTTTATATTTTCAACCCATTTCTTCATCAGGCTATTGTTTATTCTGAAGTACAGTTTAAAATTACAATGCACTTGTTGATTTTTTTGAAAGTCAACTTACTACTAATTACTAGTTTCAAGAACTGCGATTAGAAAAGGTACTTTAATTTTAAGTCTTCTCAAACTGTTTCAGGCTTGTTTCCTGACCCAACATGTGATGTTTTCTGGAGAGATTTCCAGTCATCAGAATGTTGCTATTGGATTTAATTCTATAGTCTTTTAACTCCACTTGCTCAAAATGATTAAGTACAATGTCTCTGTATAATTTCTTGCCTGATCTGCCTATGACTGGAAGTGGTATGTTGCAGTCTTCTGTTGTTATTTACTGCAATCTGTCTGTCCTTCAGATCCTTCAGTATTGGTTGTATCTTATTTAATATTTAGTGCACATATACTTGTTGAATATCTATACTGTCTATAACTTGTCTATTTTCTTTTTACAGCATATTTCTCTATGTCACTTAAGGTGCTTATGAATAGTTTTGTGATGACCCTTGGGGGAGGAAGCACAGTTTCTGAATTCAATAACCACAAGGGAACAAAATGATTGGAGCTTTGTCATTAATGTTTTGCTCCCAGGTTCCTAGCAGGTCATATTGTCCAGAGATTATGAAATTATAAACTTTTATTTAATGAGAGGCCCTGAGAATTGAGTTTATGGAACTAAACAAACAATACAGCTCCTGACTTCACCATTATTTCACTAGTCTAAGTATATGTGAAAAAAATCCTTCTGCTCCAGAGAATATTACTGTGGTTCAGGAACCACTCTTTGCCTCATCTTGCTGACCTTGCCGACTCATTGGCTCCAACAGTCTCTTTTCTCAAAGGTAAGATGCACAAGATACATCTGAAAATTATAGCATCTGATTGAGTACAGTCAACTATTGGCCAATGGAGTAAGAGATGGAGAGGCAATTCTTCCAGCTGAACAGCCTAGGGTAGACCAAGGAAATGTCATGGCTTCCAAAACAATTACAAAGGGTCAAGTGACTAATGGAGAGGAGCCTAGGGCTAACTGCAGCCTGTTCTCAGTCAGCATCCCTCTTGCTCCTTGGTCTTCCTGACATCATAGCTACAGGCTTTCTTCTCCCATCAGATGTGACTATTTCTTGCTGCTCTCTAGGATTTGTTTTTGGATTTTCTCTGTGTTAGATTTCAGGGTTCCTTTTTGTTTTATTGATCATATTTTCAGATCACCCACTAGTTCTTATCACCTTGTACCTCATTGCTCACATATCTATCCGGCCTCCTTTATATACCTCTAAAATATGGTTGACAGCTCTCCCTTTCCATGGTTCTAGGGAATATGGGTTTGATAGAATGAAGTCATTCAACAGGAAGGATTATATAATTCATGTAGATGTGCACATTATAAATATGACTTACTCATTTGTTGACTTATCTCTTTTAATGTCCAAATTCTTTCTGTGCAAGTCATAATTGTTTGCCTTTAAAAATAAGCTTTATTTTTAAAAAAATAAGCTTTATTATAAAAGAGTAAAAAACACATACAGGAGAGGGAAAAAAGCAATGAAGAGAGAGAGATGAGAGAGAGAGAGAGAGAGAGAGAGAAGAGAGAGAGGAAGCAAAATTAGACAGGCGAAGGCATATGAACCCAGTGAAGGCATATGTCAGTGAACTGTACGTTAGAACAGCCATTCAGAGGCTGTGGAGCTTCACACTTTCACTCTGAAACATATTTTTTTGCTCTTGACAATGCTTACTCATATATATTAATTTACAACATAATTGGCTACACAATGGCATTTTCACATATGCATCCAATGTACTTTAATCAAACTTACCTCTTGATAGTTTATTGGCTATACTTCTTCCAGACCCTCTACTTGCATGTCTTTTATTTAATCCAGATTCTTTTATATTTAAATTAATGTACATCTACTTCCTCTCAATGTATGTCCTCTTTTTTTTAATTATTGTTGCATATATGCATAAGTATATAAATAAAACATGCTGAGTCCATTAAGTTGCTCAAATGCATGTGGGTACTTGATATTGGATAAGCAATTAGAGGACTCACGCCAGAGGAGTTCAGTTCTCCTCTCCCAGCAGTCCTTAGTTGCCTGCAGTTCTTCAGCATATCTAGTGGTGCTGTCATCTTTCAGATTCTGTTTAGGCAGTTATATTACTGAGGTACCATGGGCATAGTATCTTCCTTGTCACTTTTAGGAGACAGTCTCACAGCAGACTTTCTGGTCCTCTGGCTCTTACAATCTTTCTATTATCTCCTCTATAAAGGAAGCTTCTCTGATGAGGGGTGAGAGCTACACTTATTTGTGGGGATAAGGATAAGTATTCAGAATGCAGTTAGGAATTATGTTAGTTTAGTACAGTGGTGTTCTACTCTAAGATTCATGACCTCACCAACTCCAGAATGTTGGGTAGGTGTGTGATCCCTTTGATAAAATATCTGTTTATTGCTGAAGATAGTAAATAAAGTTGTATGGTTTGTACTTAAAAATTTATATTTACACAATACACGTTTTAATAGTAATAGCTTTTAATCAATTTTATACAGTCATTTTCTCATCTGAAAATGAATAAAATTTCTTCTACTATAATATGAAAAACTATCACTTTTTATTTAATCACATTGGAGTTTTACAATAGTACTTGGTAGCAGCAGTAGCAGACATGAATATTTGTTTTTAATATGAGGTTAATGGAAACAGTTCCTATAATTTCATGTAGGGATGGATCTTAGCTGATAAGAATCTATTTTGCTATGATTAGTTAGATCCTTACATTCAGAATTCTCTCAGAGCTATTTCCATGGAGTGTTTTTAGCACCTATAAAGATGAATGTCTTCTTCTACTAACTCATTGTATGGTAATAAATCAATTACCACCATGAAAAACATATTGCTTCTTTGAGTTGCCTGCAACTAGTCATCATATTTAATACTCAATGAATATATTTTCTAACCTAACTTGTTTAGGATAGTTTTCTAATGAAGCAAACTGACATCCTTATTCTGGTTGTGTGAGGAAGGTTTTTTCCTTTTAGCACAAGGATTAACTTTTAAAAATTCTTTTTATTTAATTTATTTACTGGAGAGGGACTGTGTCATTCTATGGTGCTTCTCCAGAGATCAGAGGCCCCCAGAGGTTCATTCCATTCTTTCACCATATGGATCCTGGAGACTGAATCCCGGCTGTCAGCATCGAGGAAAGCACCTTTACCTGCTGATATATTTCACTAGATTCCAAACAATTCTTATAAACTAAATTTAGACAAAGTTACCACACTAGCATCTTGATCTCCTTGAGAGTGAAATCCAGTTGGTGAAGTAATTTCATCTTTTACACTTGCTCCATTTTAAAAAACATGTGTATGCATTTTGGTTACACATATGTTTGTGTAGCATGTGTGTGGCTTGTGTCCACTGAGGCCAGAAGCCATCAGATGTCCTGAAACTGGAGATACTGATGTCTGAAAGTTGCCATGTGGTTGCTGGGAATCAAACTCAGGTTCCCTTGAGGAGCAGCAGGTGCTCTTAACTGCACAGCCATCTCTCGTTTTCTCTTAGGCTTTGTGTCACCTTCTCACCAGTTACTGAAGGCGTATTTAACTATAACTTCGAATTTTTTTATCTAAACCATTATTGTTGTTGTCGTTGCATTTTAAAGTCATGCTATCACTTTACACTTTAATGCAGGATATACAGATATCAATCTCAAACCTCCACCTTTTAGCTGGTTAGATTTAACAGTGCTGGAAGTTACTATGGAATTGGCAGGGAGAGAAAAGTTACCAAGGCTCTTACCCAGCACTGGACCCTGCACACTACAATACTGACATTCCATGCAAGATGTGCCCACTGTTGCAATAGTGGCCTGGGAATTTCATGCCTGGTACTGTAGACATGGTCAAAAATTCATGGCTGGGAAGTGTTAGGTTTTATAGTTGAACCTACTACTATTATTTTGCTAAATGCCTTCTAAATAACTGTGCTTCTATCCATAGACCTCAACTTCTCTCAGTCTTGGTGAGGAAAGCTTCTTTTTGCAGTGGGCAGCAGTCAGTGAGGACTCATGACTGGTCAACATGCTGAGAATAACTGACCGTGAGTGCTCAGCCCTAAGGGAGACACCTTATCAGCCTCTGGTGCACAAAGGAGACAGAGAGGATGTAAGGGACAGCAGGTGGGGAGGAGTGTTGTAAAATGCCATATTCTAGATATGATGTGACTCATGAACTGTAGGTATCTGTATAAAACCTGCATCAGTTCAACTGAGTCAAAATTCCAGCACAAAAAAGGGAGGAGCTCTTGAGGCACAAGCCCTTATAAAGGGACAACTGATAGCTGCTGGGGGAGGGAGACACACTTTCTTTAGGTGTGTGTCCATTGGTAGGATGGACACATGCCTCAGTGGATGACCCCACAGTTGTAGACATATGGGCATCACAAGTTGGTTTCAGTGGGTTATATCTATATACTTATATCTATATACTTATATATGCACAAATATTTAACAATAACAATAAAGAATTGGAAGCCAGGAATTTGAGGGAGAATGGGATGCATTGGAGAAATAAAAGACAATGAAGGAAAATGATATGGTTTTATTCTAATTTTTAAAAAATTAGCTAGCTGGGCGTGTTGGAGCATGTTTTAATCCCAGCAGAAGCAGGCAGATCTTTGTAGCCTGGTCTATGAAGTGAGTTCCAGGATGGCTAAGGCTACATAGAGAAACTGTCTCAAAAACCAAAAATTATAACAAAAGTTACCTATTTTAAGAGGAGAAATAAGTAAGAAATAAAAACACATTGTGTTCTGTTGAAAGGAGGATATAGCATTGGGAAGGGAGCTGCTGGTGAATACGGAGGAACTAGAGGCCGCAATGAGCAGTGGAGTGATCATAGTTCACTGTGTGTGAATATGAAATCCTCAAAGAATACACTTTTTAAAATAAATGATCAAAAGTAATTGAAGAGACGTTAGGTGATAAAAGCTGGCTATGGAAGAGCCAGGGTAGCTGGTATCTGAAGTCAGATCTGAATACAACATAAGTGTTATAACTGGGAGTCCTTCATGAGGTGACCACAGGAAATTATAGCTGAACTTAGAAACCTCAGCCTCTACAGAGAAGCAAGCATTAAGCAAACACCTCACGTCGCCAATATGTGGGGTTTAAGTTAAGGCAGATGCACCCCTGCTATGTTTGTTTCCTCTTAATTCAGTCATCCTGTGTCCTCTCTTTTACAGATAATTCGTTTTCATGGAACCACACAACCACACAGGGATTCCAGAATTTTACCTGTTGGGACTTTCAGAGGATCCAGAGATTCAGTCTGCTCTCTTCGGGCTGTTCTTGTTTCTGTACTTGGTGACCATCTTTGGGAATCTGCTCATCATCCTGGCCATTGTCTCTGACCCTAAGCTGCACACACCGATGTATTTATTCCTCTCCAACCTATCCTTCTCTGACATCTGTTTCACATCTACCACTGTCCCAAAGATGCTGCTGGACATCCAGACTCAGAGTAAGCTCATCACCTACGCGGGCTGCATCACACAGATGTACTTCTTCACGGTCTTCGGACTTCTGGACAATTTGCTTCTGACTGTGATGGCGTATGACCGCTTTGTGGCCGTCTGCCACCCCCTGCACTATACAGTCCGTATGAACACTAAGCTCTGTTCCCAGCTGCTTCTCCTGGCGTGGCTCATAAGCATACTTGGAGCCCTACCTGAGAGTTTAACTGCACTGAGACTGTCTTTCTGCGCCATTGTGGAAATCCCACACTATTTTTGTGAGCTTCCTGAAGTCCTTAAGCTAGCCTGCTCTGACACCTTCATCAATAACGTGTGTTATATATTGTAACAGGCGTCATGGGCTTTTTTCCTCTTGCTGGGATACTTTTCTCTTATTCTCAAATTGTGACATCGTCTTGCAGATTTCAACAGTGGGAGGAAAATATAAAGCATTTTCTACCTGCGGTTCTCATCTCTCAGTTGTGTCTCTGTTCTATGGAACCTGCCTTGGAGTGTACCTCAGTTCTACATGGATCAGGCTTCTTGGGCAGGGGTGTTTGCTTCTGTTCTGTATACTGTGGTCACTCCCATGATGAACCCTTTTATCTACAGCCTGAGAAACAGGGACATGAAGAGAGCCCTGAATACACTACTATGTAGTGTGTCATCTTCATCTTGAAAGTAGTTTTTAAAATATGTGTATGTGCTTAAGTGTATGTGATTTTGTGTGTGTGTATGTAAGTGCGTGCATGCGTTGTCGTGTGTGCGTGTGTGCGTGTGTGTGTATGTAGAACAGAGGACAACTCCAGGTGTTCCTCTTCAAGATGACCATCTACCTTGTTTTTGGAGACAGAGTCCTCCCGGGGCTTGGTGCTCACTGCTTCAGTTTGGGTAGTTAGCCAGTGAAACTCAAGGATTTTCTGTCTCTGCCTGCCCTACATTAGGATTATAAATGTGTGTCATGATGGCTTTTTTTTTTTACATGGATTCTATGGGTTTAATTAGGGTGCTCATGCTTACATGACAAGCACTTCTGAAAGTTGAGATATCAGCTCTGTCTTTGTTGACTGTGTTTTTGACCCTGTGGACACATTTGGGCAGGAAAAGTGGGACACAATGCTCAATAGTTTAGGATCTGAGATTTGCTGAATATATTAACATACTCAAATGTTTTGCTTTCTGTGTTTATTAGCAATTTGCAAATATTGTTTTATGAAGTGTTTTCGAGTCTTTGCCTGAGTTTTAAGTTTTCTTATTTTTAACTTGGAGAAGCATTAAATTCTGTATTATATATTTGTGTGCTGTCTTATTCATTGTTTTATTGCTGTGAAGAGATCCTATAACCAATGCAACTATTATAAAAGAAAGCATTTAATTATGGGCTTGCTTACAATTTCAGTAGTGAGTCCTATTATTATGGTGGAATATGGTGGAGGAGACATGGAATTGGCACTCGGGACAGACAGATACCAAACGAGAGAGAGGAGAATCAAATCCTGAGCATAGACAGAGAGACAGAAGATCAGACAGCATAGCTGTCACACACACTAACACACACCACAGTGACACATTTAGAGGCCAACAAGTGTTTGTTAGTTTCGAGACAGGGTTCCTGAGAGAGAGCTGACGAGAGACTCACTCTAGACCAGGCTGCTCAACCTCAAAATCCCACTTCCACTCAAGTGCGATTACATTTCCCCAAGGCCACCGCAATCCTTCTAATCCTTTCAAATACTACCACTTCCTAGTGAAAATATGAGCCTATGAGGGCCATTTTAATTCAAAACACCAATTCTACTCCCTGGCCCCACAGGGATAGATATAGTCATTATCATAATGCAAAAATATACTCAGTCCAACTTCAAAGTTCCTTATAGACTATTGTAGCCTCAATACTGTTTAAAAGTCCAAAGTCTCTTTGAGATTCATGACAATCTCTTAAATGTAACCCCTTGTAAAATCAAAATAATAAAGCAGATCACATATTTCCAACTTATAATGGCACAGAATATATATTGCCTTTTTAAAATGGAGAAAAGTTATCATAGAAAGGAAATGCTGGTCAAAAGTAAGTCTGAAATCCAAGAGGAAAAACTTCCCATTCTGCACCTCCATGTCTGATGTCAAAGTGTTCTTCAGATCTCCAACTGCTGAGGTCCAGCCTCAGTATGAGGAAGGTCCTGCGAAAGGGGGGTGGGCGTGGCATTGATTCAATAACAACTCTGAGTCAGTAGTGGGTACAAGCTGTCTGTTCAATGCTCTCTCTCTCTCTTTACCTGAGTATTCTCATCATTCTTCCTTTTTCTGTCTTCATTCCTCTTTTTTCCCCATTCTATTTCCTTCTTTCTCCTCATTCTTTTTTCTTCTTCCTTTTCATTCTTTTGCCTTCTCCTGACAGAGAGCCTGAACTCAGTGTTTTATTTACTAAAGCTTTGAACTTGTTAATATTTTTTTAGAAATCTTTAGATTTACATAAATTCTATGAATCCTGAATCATTAGTTCCAACCCCTGCTTCCTTAAAACAGAAACTAAACACAAAGGAAAAGCACATTCCCTGATAGGTTTACACAGCCTGTTCTTCACGGGTAGCTGGGCACAGCTCTTGCGGTTTCCTGGTACAGCAGACAGTAGTCTTTAGTAATTATTTTCATGTAAGAACAGAAAGGTGACAGACTACTAAGGTTAAAATGATTTCTTACAAAGTCTTAAAATTTATGCAAGTAAAGTAGACATTGTCGTCTTCAATCCTTCAAGTAGCTAGAACAAAGTACTAACTTTTTATATGCTTGTACATCATCTTTTTATACTCTAATCTTTGGTTCCTTATCCTAGTTATTCCATGGCCTCATGGAGTCTCTTTTAAAACTATTTGTTTCTAGATCATATACAAGCCTTCCTCCTAGAAAATAAATCCATGTATCATTTGCTTGTTTTTTTTTTTTAATAGATTCCTCCTTTTTTTTTCCTATCTGTACCTTTTTCTTCTTGAGACCACTTTAACTATCTTTGATGTCCCAAGTTCACCCTGGCTAATTAATACAGCAGTCATTGGACTGGAGAGTACAGTATCTCCTCATATAATTCCAAGTTCAAGGCCAAGTCACAATGAACTATTTTTACAAAGGACCATGTAGGCTTTTATGGCCTCTGTGATTATATTGTCTAGATCCTTTCCCATGGCCGTAGAGCAAAGCAGAAGTTCTGTTCATCTGCCACAGCCTCCTGACCACCTCCATTCTTCATTCCTGAGAACTGCATCTGTTTTATTTATTATGGAGTGATTATCTCTGAGTAATGGGGGAATCTTTCTCCAGAAAGAGAGATTGAAAGTAAAATAGAAGAGACAGCGGGTAGGTTTCAGGTCAACAGCAGACGTCAGCACACATGGGGATCAATGGCCTGGCAAGGGGCAGGAACTGTGTCACACCTCCCTTATGCAGCCAGGCTGGATCCAGCATCCAATACCTTTCAGTTTGTTGATTGCAATATACTTCTCTTCTGGGCTGGTTCCACACACCTAGTCTGCAGCTTTCTTTGACATGTACCCTAAAATTCTGGCATCTTCAACATCTTGGAGTCTCCTAATAGAATCCAGACTCAGTTTCCCAGCTTCACACAATGGCCCTTTGAGCCTCCATGCAGGACATTCCTGTGCTCAGAGTCTTTCATTAGCCATGGAGGGAAATTCCACATCTCCTTCCTTGTATCCTTGACTCTAAACCCAGAACCACATGGCTGAAGCTTCCAAGTTCTGCTGCCTTATGAAGGTCTCAAACTCAGCCCTTCATTCAATTACATTTGAATCAGCTCATGCTATTTAATCTCTGTCTGCTCTAGACCTTCAGCTACTCTCAAGGCATCTCTGTACTTCCCAGGTGGACCCCACCTGGCAAGCAGGTGTACCACTCCTGGAATAAGAGTGCCATCTGGGGTTTCACCCACGAACATCCTCCACCTAAGTTACCTCACCTTAGATACACGTCTCACTACTGACCTAAGCACTACTCCTGCAATCTCAACAAGGACAAGCCACCATATCAGAACTTTCTCTGCAAACATCATTTCCTCCAACCATGCAGCTTCACTTCAGCTCTTTGTCTCATCCATATCAGGGACACCATTGCTGTTCCCAAACATTCTTTGTTCTGTCACGTTTTGCCAACTATGCTAAGTGTTGCTAAAATTCCTTCCTCGGGGGAAGGCAAAAACAATGTCTACCCCTCCTCATTCTCCTAAGGTCCCAATGATACACTGAGACACAATTTCCCTCAAAGTTCACCTGGGGGGAAAAAACAGTACATTTATTGAGCTTATTCATAGAGCATAAAGAAGGGGTTACTTACAGAAGTGTGAGTGCTTCCCCACAAAAGGTCACTCCAAAATGTATTTACCCAACTGGGATGATGGCTTTCTTATAACCACATAGATGGAGCCTACCACTCCTTCATACATTAAAACAACTATTGTCTTAGAGTTTGTCAACCACTGATCAGTTTTGTTTATAGGAAGTATTATGTAGCTCAGACTGTCCTTGTATTCTCTATACATGGCTTACCTAAAACCATTCACCTCAAATGATTACAGAGAGAATTCATGCTCACCTCACCTGAATGTATGTATTGTCAGCAACTGAACCCATTTCTGCTGCTTGCTTGCTGGATCTCAGCGCCCCTTCAGTATGTTTGCACCAGCTTTCTGTCGTTGGTGGTCTCCTTCACTGCACCAGCTCATTTTCACAAGTTGGAAGTCTGTCTGGGTGGGGTCTTGCTCTGAGGCTACCATTCCCTTTATTGTATTTAGCGCCAGGCTTTTCTGTAAACTTTTTACCTCCTTAAGCACTGGACTCAGCTCCATGACACTACAGGTGCTCATTTTCTCCTCACACTGTACAGTTTGCATTTCTCTTTGTGCAGCTTGCTCTTTTTCATTATAGATCTGCATAAACTGATTACTAATAACTACATGGCAGTCAATACAAAGTTGTTTTAAAATCTTCTCTGCCAATGGTATTAATCCAAAACTCTTCAATTTAGCCTCCAGCAAATTTTTAGGACAAGATAAAAAATCAGCCACAATTTTTTTCTCAAAATATCACTAGATTGATCTATAGGCCATTTATTAATATTCTTCCCTTCTGAAACCTCTTAAACCAGGATTACATTGCTCTCAGTACTACTGGTTTCCAAGCTTCTGTCAGGATGGATCAGTAAGAATCAGTAAGCCAGGCTGGAGAGATGGCTCAGCCATTAAAGACTAGGCTCACAACCAAAAATAAAAGAATCAGTAAGCCATACTTAAAGTATTCAACTACTTTCCCAATCAAATGTTCACAATCCATGAACAAACATCATGGCCATACCTGACACAACAATACTCCAGTTCCTGGTACCAACTTCTATGTTGGTACTTCCAGTGATGTGAAAAGGCATTATGACCCAGCAATTTATATAAAAGAAAGGATTTAAGTGTGGGCTTGCTTACAGTTTTAAAAGGTTAGTTGGTTATCATGGTTGGAGAATCATGGCAGGCAAGAATGCTGTCTGCTAGAGCAGTAACTGAGAGTTCTCTATCCTGATCCCCAGGCAGCAGACAGAGAAAGTGAAAGACTAGACCTGGCATATTTTAGTGGCACACCTCCTCCAAAAAGACCATACTCCTAATCCTTCCCACTATCTTGGAATATCCTAATACTTCCACTATCTGGGAACAAAGTATGCAAAATATGAAATTGGAACAATATGGTAAGTCCAACGGAAACCTCCCAATTCAAATCAGCATTACAGCTGGCTGTTTGTTTATGGCAACAATAGTAAGAAGCCCATGACAATGAGGCTAATCTGTGCATTCGTGCCATAGGATGCTCAATGGAACCCAGATTAAGAGGTATCAGAACTTCTAGACTCAAAACAAGGAAGTGTTGAAATCATATTAATGAGGAAGTGCAACCTGGAATTGACAGAAAATGAGAGAAGCAGAAAGACATCAAAAATGCAGAGTCAAAGTTGGAATTCAATAACTACCAGCAAATGGAAGCCACAATACAGCTGGTATTAAAACTCTCTATCTGACAATGTAGACTTAAAGTAAGACAAGTAAGAAAAAAAGAGGGTCACCAGAAAATTAACAAAGTAGCAATCATTAAGAGGACATACCTGATTGAATATTTTTACAACCAAATATCGAAGTTTCCAAGTTCATAAATCAAAATTAAAATGCATAGAAGAACACATAGATTCTGACAGAGTATTAGAAGTAGACTTTAGTATCCTACTCTCATATTTAAATTTTTTTCCAAACTAAAAACCAGCAAAAAATATGATATAAACTGTACCATAGATCAAAAGTATTTAGAAGATATCTACAGAAAATTTTACCCAGTGAATAAGGAAAAGGCATTCTCTTGGTGGGCATAGGAATTTTATTAAAATTGGCCATGTTACCAGAAGTCTATGAACTGGCTTTGTTTAATAGCCCCTTTGCCTGAACAGTCTCTCCTTCCCTTTTTCTCCCCCTAACTTTGACTACTCTCATCTCCATAAATTCAGGCGAGCTCCAGACCTTTGGGTTGGGAGCCATCTTTGAATGATCCAATTAAACAGCTCATGCACTAGCTTTACTTGGCCTACCTCCAGTTAGTGGCCCAATCTAATACAAGCCAGATCTCACATCAGATACACAACTAAAAATGAAGTTCACATGCCTGGATTACACCACAAAAACTATCTGAATAGCCAAAACAGCAAATTTCCAATCAAACCCACCAGTCCTATAGAAATGTTCGTCTAATGAGAACTACTGAGATCAGTGGTTCTCAGCCCATGGGTCATGATCACTTTGGAGGTTGAATGAACCTTTCATCTAGGGTTGCATATCAGATAATACATTATGGTTTATAACAGGATCAAAATTACAGTCATGAAATAGCAAAAAAAAAAAAAAAATAGCTTTATCGTTATGGGTCACCACAACATGAGGGACTGTATTAAAGGGTCATAGCACTAGGAAGATCGAGAACTAATGCCTGAGATGAGCCTCAGAGCACATATTTCAAAAGAACAATCCATAGTTCTTTCTCAAAGAACTATAATCTTAAAGAATTCAAGGAACTTAAGAAGACACAAACACTTTGCTGATTTCAAGAGAAAAACAATAAATGCCTAAGTGATGCCCAAGAAAATACAAATGTATGGAAGAATGAAGTGACAAAAAACATTCAGGATTTGAAATCAGAATTAAGTAGAGAGCTATAAATACTAAAGGGAACTTAAGTTGAGGATGGAACTGAAAAACTCAATAAACCAACAAGAAAACTCAAGGGCAGTCCTTAAAAGTAGAACTAATCAAGTAGAACAGAGAATATCAGGTCTTGAAGATAAAGGAGAGAAATTAAAGCATACAAGTAGGGGATAGGAGAACAAATTAAAACCACCAGAAAAAACATTCAGGAACTATGAAACACCACTGAAAAGACAAAATATTTGATTTATGAGCATAGATGAGGGAGAAGAATCCCAGTTAATAGCACAGACTAGATCTTCTGTTGGGAGCAACCTTGCTTATACACTGAAGGCCTAAGTCAGCCATACATGCCTACTAACACAAAGTCTTGGTCTCTGTGGGAAAACACTAGCCCTAGAACAGATAGCTATAGACCTTGTAGATAGGTAGCCTTGGTGGAAAGTACCAGCTTAGATAAGAACAAATGAATCATAGACATAGTCATAGTGATCTGTTCTGCTCTGCTCTTCACCTAGCCAAAACTCTGTTCTGGAAGATATCTGTACTCCCCCTGAGAACACCTATGCTTCTGTGTCATCCCCCTCCCCACATCCTGCCTCTATGTGTCTATAACCCCTGTGTGAAAAAATTAAAATAGTGGTTTGATCAAACTCTAGACAAGCCATGGTTCTTTGTGTACCCCTGTCCCCCATTCTCTCTTTCAGGTAGTCCCCCAGTCTTAGACTACTGCCCTACTGGAATGGGCATTCTGGCACCCAATGTGGGTCTCAAGGGGATCGCAGAGGAGAGAACGCTGGCTCTTCAGAGAAGGTAGGCCTACAGTTTTTCAGGAGCATTGAAGGTGACTGCCTGGAGTCCTGAGGGCACTTCAAATTATGAAGCACTTCTTAGAGTGACTCCCAGAGTGAGTGAGCGACGACTCCTGCATTTCTCAGAGGTACACAAGAGAGACAACTCCCAGAGTGCTTGAGAGCACTTCAACTCAGAAGGACACACCACAGTCCACCCACCTGTGAGGCAGTCCTATGGAGGATCAAGTGGTGAGGCCTTGAAATAAAAGGCAAGGGACAGGCATTTTCTAAGCAGTCACTATTCATGACAGACTCTATGAGTCACTCAGGACTCGAGGAAGTAGGATTAAGAAAAAAGAATCTTTAAAATTCTTTGCTTTCATTAGTGTTGTTTTCCCAAGAGGAGGACTATTGATAAAAATGCTATACCTCCTAGGAGGAGATAAAAAGTTAAACCTTGAAAATGAGAGCGAAAAAGGGCTAAAGCAGTTGTCCATTCTCTGGGGTGTTAACAAAAGGAAAAAGAAAAGCTTATTACAGAGCCCTCTTGGAGCAAGAGATAACCAGGGGACACCCTGTTCTCTCTGGAGAGATTCTCAGTTCTGCTTTCTCTTCTGGTGTGTGTCCTTGGTAGTGCTGATCTGTCTGGTCAATTATCTATTTTTGTTTCGTTGTTTGAATGATTGTTGTTCATGTGTCATGTTCAAAAGAAAAACTGGTTAAAACTGTTGCTACTCACCCCTCGATTTAGTTTAAAACTTGCTTGGAAAAAAAGTTTCAATTTACACAACAGAGGCTGATAAATTACCCTGCTCTGTGGCTGGAGTAGGGCACCGCAGAAAGAACCCTGGTAAGAGTTAATTGTTGCGGGGTGGTGGGTGGTGCGCACCTTTAATCCCAGACTTGGGAGGCAGAGGCAGGGGATTTCTAGTGGCCAGCCTGGTCTACAGAGTGAGTTCGAGGACAGCCGGTACACAGAGAAACCCTGTCTTGGAAAAACCAAAAAAAAAAAAAAAGAGTTAATTGTTTTTATAAGTGGCTTTTGGAAGGGGGCCAACAGATTTTGGCTTCTACAGTAAAGGAATTGATAGTGGTTTTTCTGGTTTGACAACGTGAAAAGATGCTTTTCTCTTAAAATTACACCCTAAAAAAGGTAAGAAAAATTTGTTTGGATAAAATCTATAATAAGTACACTTATTTTACTTTGTTTTTGACTAGTTTTACAAAACATAAATATGTTCCATATGTTTTGGTTATACATTATTAGCCTATAAGTTATTGGGACTGATTAAAAATTTATCAATTTTGGTAAAACAAAGCTGGATTGAAACTGGTAATTCAGAGTTAGAGTCATTCAAAAACCAGATGTAGAAAAAATATCTCAGTAAGAGTTTTATCTGTGGATCAAACAAGGCCCTGATGAACACTTTCCTTTTGTTACACAATTGGCTTATTAATTTATCCCTCTAAAAGAGTTTTAAATATAAGCCTTTGCTCTCATACAATGAGCTTTAAAGTTTTAGAGAGTGCTTGTTGCTTCCAGAAAACATCCAAAGACAATATCTTTTCAATATTTGAGACATCAGTTATAAATAAGAAAAGATATTTACTTATTTTATCTTAAGCTCACCACAAGAGGACTTAAGCCTCAGTTTAATGTTCTCAAGAGAGATAAAATCCTAATTTCCCTCAACAATTAATTGACAAAAGAAGATAGTTTTACAAAAATTAGAAGAAGCCATTATTAATAGATATATTATATAGATCTGATTACGTTGTTGGCTGTTTTATAAGTCTTTTGATAAAAGAGATTATTATATAGATTTATATTTCTTTATTTCCAAAAGAAGTTTTAACATCCTGTTTTGAAGCTGTTGCTGTGTTAGTACAAATTTTATAGGTCAAGATCACAAAGGTTTATTAAGAAAGATCTTAATGAAATATTTCCTATTCTAAATAATAATAAATTGGTTATTAAAAAAATACTGATATTTGATCTATTACATGATCAATTTGTTACAGTTTTCCCCATACATGCTCTTGTATTTCTTATAAATTTATACATATAGCCCATAAAAGGTGTGTCTACTGTATTAATAAACAGCTGATTTAATGGAAAGACAATATATAAATTAGATTACATGTTTACTCTCTTGAGTTTCCTCCGCTTCAACACAAATAATTGAACTATGTGCTGTAGCCACTATTTAACATACAAAAAAATTAAGCTTTTAATTGGTATACTCATAGCCAGTATATAGCTCATGCTATATAATTGCTTAAAATTGTTCCTTTTTTAGATATTGCTAATTTTCAAATTTTACAAATACAGCTCAATTTAAGAAACATGTATTTTCCCTTAATTTTATAAAACATTTAAGAGCTCATACCGGATTGCTTGGACCCCAGAAAAATGCTATAACAAATTCGTATATCAGATAGATTACAGACCTTACAAAAACAATTGTCCATATAGTTTTATTCTTTACATTGGGGTCTGTATAATAAATGTTTGTTTGTCTGGATTGCTGTGCCACTGTAGTTAATCTGCCTTTTATGATCCTTTGAGGCCAGAAACTGCAGTTTTTGGCACTTAGCACCTCATTTTAAAAACAGCCAAAGATTAAGAAAACAGCTTTGTGTGTTATCTCAACAAGAACTGACTGCTGGGTTCTAACTTATACCTACTAGTCTGAGGCCACTTAAAAAAGTTATTATAGAATTTATTAATAAGTGTAAAAACTTTCCTATGAAAGCTATCTAAAGAGAAAGTACAAAGAAAACTTCTATTTTATTTGAGAAAAGGAAAGAAGTTCTGTTTTATATGCTATCCTAAGTGGGAAAAGGCAAAGAGTTCTGTTTTATTTCTCCATTATATTTGCCTCATATCTTTTTGTTTTCAGTATCTATATATTTTTTAAAATATATGATCATGTATTACAAAGTTCATTATAAGTTTATACCAAAAATTAAATTGAAATAAAGGTTTATAATAGAAAATGTTTATATATATTTATTAAAAATAATTATATAGCTAAACATCCATTACCTGACTGGTCCACAAGTTCACTGAAGGTTTAAAACTATAACTGAGTTATCAGTGAAGATTTGTGTAGATAAGCCCAGACGATATTTTATTTTCTGTCCCAGCACCTATAGTAAATTGTTGGTTCCCTTTTAATAATCTTTGACAAATTGTTTTATAACCTCTTAGAATGTGCTCTGAGTAGAAAAAAGCCTGGTTATTATCTAAAAACAATTGACTGATGTTATTTGAGAGACTGACAGAATTCTTACTACAATTTTGAAACTATCTTTAAAAAAGGTTCGAGTATACACAGGTTTCCCTTGAGATTAATAAAAAAACTTAACAAATACATGGATATAATTTTTAAAAAAAATTTATAAGCTCATCATTAAGATTTAAAAAGTCATCTATTATATAACATCACCACAAGATAGTACATTTTTATATATCTACTTTAATAATAATAGCTTGGAACAACAATTTTATATTTTTAGAGAGTATAAGTCAAATTACAAAATTTGTTTTTAGTGTCCTCAATTTTTTCATAATAGTGTTAATACTTAAGGACTTATATCTAATCAATTATGACAAGTGAATGTTACTCATTTTTTATTTTAGAAAATTAAAATATGAATATGTGATTTGACACCTTTTCAGGCTTTCTAGTTACTATTACAACAGAAGAAACAATTAAAAATGTAATTAGTTATTGCCTATATTATCTTTTTATGCTTGGTGTTCCATATCAGATTAAGATAGATAAAACTGGCTTTTGCAGTCAGAAATTTGAGATGCTTTGTTAACAACTTAATATTACCCATATTACTGGAATTCCTTATAATCCTCAAGGACAAGGCATTATAAAACAGATATTATAAGACTTTAAAATAATATCTTCATAACTCCCTGAGTATGGAAGGAACAGCTACTGGTGCTTCTGCTCTGGTTTTACAACTCTGAAAAATTGGCTTTTAAAACAAAAGAGGGGGAAACTATGCCCCAAGAAGTAGTCTCCCAGAAATACACTCCATTATGCCTTGTTCATTTTTAATTTTCTAAATCTGAAAGCTCATGACAAATCTGCTGCAGATTGCCTCTGGCATGCTAAGACCAATAAGTTATGTGGGAAGGACCCTCTTACCTTTAAATGGAATGGCCCAGACCCAGTTCTCATATGGGACCAAGGATTGATCTGCCTGTTTGATGCAAAGAAGGCACAGCTAAATGGCTGCCAAAAAGATTAATGAAATAAATAGATACCCCCACAAAGAAAGGCCTAATTATAAATAAGATGAATAACAATTGACATTCCAGAAAGAGAAATCTCCCTGAGAATTCCCTTCTTTTTCCTTTCCAGGTAAAATGAATCCCCGTGCTGTTTGCTGTTGGAGGTTCTAATCCTGATGCTGGCCCCGGACTTACACTACTCAAACCTTCAGTGGGCCATTGACAAGGACATAGAACACTAGAGATTGACATCATTAATCTGGAGAAATCCCTTGTTTCGCTGTCTGAAATGATCCTCCAAAAATTGCAAAGGACTTTTATTGGACTTGATTTACTCTTTTACAATAGAAAAGACTGTGTACAGTTCTAGACTGTGTACAGCCCTTAAAGAAGAATGGTGTTTTTTACATAGACAAGACAGGGATGGTTAAAGAGAGCATAAGAGACGAAAAAAATGAGGGCATAGTACAAGAATTGGTTTTCAACCTCTCTATGGTTGTCAACTCTACTTCCTTCCATTTTGGGACCGTTAATTGGGTTATTTTTGCTTATTACTTTTCATCCCTGGGCCTTAAATAGGCTGACTAACTTTGTGAAACAACAGATAGATAATTTGGTAGTAAAACCTGTTCAGATACATTATCATAAGTTAGCTATGGAGGGCCACGAGACTCAAGACGAGGATGTTACTCCATTCATGGTGTTCCCAAAACCCATCTCCACTTACCCTAAAAGAGGGGTCTTCTGCCCCTAGACCAAGCAGAGAGGGGCCACCCAGAACCCCCTCTGACTGGTGATCCAAATTCTTTCTTAGGCTGCGAGGCTAAGCACTGCAGGGGAATATAAATAAAAATTAAAAATATCTTTATGGGTTCCCTGAGGGACAAGCCTGACTGTATAGGGGTTGATGTTCAAAGTATCCCCTCTCCAGGAAAAAGACATCGGGACGAGTATGGCCCCCATGCCTCACTGGACAATGCCAGGAGGACTGGAGCCATTATAAGGTCCCCTTTAATTACTGGAGTTTAGGCCTCTATCCCCGCCTTTGCAAGATTAGAATCGCCATGGTCCCTCTATACTGAGAGAAAGGAGGAGATGTTGGGAGCAATCTTGCTTATACACTGAAGGCCTAAGTCATCCATAGGCCTAAGTCAGTCATACATGCCTGCTAACACAAAGTCTTGGTCTCTGTGGGAAAACACCAACCCTGGAACAGATAGCTATAGACCTTGTAGATAGGTAGCCTTGGTGGAAAGCACCAGCTTAGATAAGAACAATTGAATCATAGACAGAGTCATAATGACCTGTTCTGCCCTGCTTCTTCACCTAGCCAAAACTTTGTTCTGGAAGATATCTGTACTCCCCTGAGAACACCTATGCTTCTGTGTCATCCCCCTCCCCACATCCTGCCTCTATGTGTCTATAACCCCTGTGTGAAAAAAATTAAAATAGTGGTTTGATCAGACTCTAGACAAGCTGTGGTTCTTTGCATACCCCTGTCCCCCATTCTCTTTCAGGTGGTCCCCCAGTTCTAGTCCACTGCCCTGCTGGACAGGACAATCTTCAACATGATCATAAAAGATAACTTCTCCAAACTGAGGAAAGACACACAGATAACAGGAATTACATAGGATACCAAATAGACAAGATTAGAAAACAAATTCCCCACACATTTTGTTATGAAGTTTAAAAAAAGAGAGAAACCATAGACTTATATCAAAGTGACTTTATTGAGGGAAACCACCTCATTTGCTACTCTGAGGACTGTAGCTAAAGGGAAGTAGAAGCTGGGGCACTTAAGGTGCAGACCCATTATCTCATTTCTTTGGAACCTGTAGCAGCCGGGAAGCTGCTTTCACTCCCCTTAGATGACTCTCATCCTTCTTAATAAAGGCTTTAAAAATTACTTCACCCCTGGCCCCACAGCAATAAGCTATAGTTGACCAAAGCCAGAGCAAGCAATCAATTACCTCAGAGCAGACACCATTATTCTTTCCCTCTTATCTTACAGTGGGGATACCAATCTGGGGAGAATGCAGGCTGCTAGGGACCCATAGGAATTTCAAGACAAAGACACAGCTATTAGAGGGTGTCTGGAACAGAGTTAAGTTTTCGTTAGCCTTCACAGCAGGGTTATGTACGCATTGCTACCTAAACTAGACCACTTTGGAGAAGGAAAGAAGTATCATTTATGATTGGGTTAGAATTGGATCTTCCTGGGTAAGCTATAAAACAGTGTTTCTAGGTTAGTGCTGTCTGTCACATTATCAACAACATCCAGGTAAAACACAAACTATAAAAAACACAGTAGGAAAGTTGCAAGAGAAAAAAACACAAATCACATATAAAGGAAAATTCATAAGAATAACAGTTGATTTCTCATAGGAGGCTTTGAAAGACAAAAGAACTAAATACTACAAATTATGAATGCCAATCTAGACAACTACTGTACCCACCAAACCACACTGAAAGGAGAATACAATCATTTCTATGTTTCAAACAACCTAAAAAAATTCATGTCTACCAAAACAGCCTTAAAGAGAATACTGGAAGAAATTCTTCAAACTGAAGACAGAAATAAGTACAGCCAAAAAGCTATAATTAATGAAATATAAGTATGGCTAACAACACAAACAACAAAGTGATTGCTTAATAATGGCCTCCAATCAAAGGCATAAGGACCTCAACTTTAAATACAGACACCACTTTAGAGTAAAAGGATGGAAAAAGGTATTCCAAACAAATGAGATCAGGAAGCAAGCAAGCACTGCTATCCTGCCCTTAGAAAATATACTTCAAACTAAAACTGATTAGGAGACAAAAAAGAGCACTCCATTCTAATCAAGTGAACAATTATCCAATAAGTCATTATAATTCTAAACATATACGTATGAAACTCTAGTATATCCAATTCCATAAACATACTGCTGTAATCAAAGACACAGATTAATACCAACCCAATAATAGTAGGTGATTTCAATACTCCACTAATAGACAGGTCATCTGAACAGAAAAAAGAACAGAGAAATTTCAGAATTAAATGGCATCTTATATCAAAGGGACCTAACAGGTTTCTACAAAGTGTCCCACTCAAACATCAAAGGACATATCTTCTATTCAGCAGCCCATGGAAACTTCTCTAAAATAGACCACATCCTTGGACACAAAACAAACCTTAACAAATTCAAAAGACTGAAATAATTACATATAACCAATCCAATTATTATGCAATAAGTCTTTAAATAGACAAGCAAAAATCTCTAGTAAGTGCATAAACTCATGGAGATTAAACAATTCAAATGAATAATAAATAGGTCAAAGAAATCAAGAAAGAAACAGAAACATTCCTGACCCCAAATAAAAATGAAAAAACAACACAAGATTTCTGAGACACATTAAAAGCATTCTAATAGGAAAATTTTACAGCATTGCATATTCACATTAAAAAGAAAGAGAATGAGAAAAACTAAACAACTTACTGAGTGTAACTCAAGAATTTTGAAAAACAAGAACAAAATTCACTCAAACTCAGTAGATGGCAGGAAATAATCAGAGCAGAAATTAATAAAGTAAAAACAAAGAAAACAATCTAAGAATCAATGAATTTTAGAGATGCTTTTTAAGTAGATAAACAAATCATACATGCACATACATGCACGCACCCGCGTGTGCGCACTTATACACACATACACATACAAAGGCATGACCCAAATTAGCAAAATCAGAAATGAACAATGAAACATTACAGCAGACACCAAAGATATTCAGAATATTATGAAACTATTCCAATACTTTAAAAACATGTACTCCATTAAATTGGAAAATCTAAGAGAAATGGATTTCTTGATTCATTTAAACTACCAAAAAAATTAACAACCTAAAAAACTCATACTGAAGAAGGAGTTTGAAACAATATTAAAAAGTCTTCAACTAAAAAAAAGTCCAGGCTCAGATGGATTCACAGAAGAATTTTATCATACTTTTTAAATGTTATTATTTACATTTACATTTCAAATGTCCCCCTTCCCAGTCTCTCCCTCCACAACCCCCCTTTGCATTCTCCCTCCTCTTTGCCTCTAAGAGGGTTCTCCTCCACCCACCCTCTCCTCTCCCTCTAGTATCCCCTACACTGGGACATCAAGTCTCCAGAGGACCAAGGGCCTCCCCTCCCATTGATGCCAGATGAGGCCATCCTCTGCTACATATGTATCTAGAGCCATGGATTCATCCATGGATACTCTTTGGTTGGTGGTTTAGTCCCTGGAAGCTCTCAGGGGTCTGGTTAGTTGCTATTGTTCTTCTTATGGTGTTGCAATCCCTTTCAGCTTCTTCAGACCTTCCCCTCACTCTTCCATTGGGATCCCCAGGCTCAGTTTCATGGTGTCAGTGAGTATCTGCATCGGTATTAGTCAGGTGCGGGCAGAGCCTCTCAAGGAACAGTCATACCAGGATCCTGTTGGCAAGCACTTCTTGGCATCAGCAATAGTGTGAGGGTTTGTGTCTGTAGATGGGATGGATCCCTAGGTGGGGCCATCTCTGGATGGCCTTTCCTTCAGTCTCTGTTCCATTTTTTGTTCCTGTCTTTCCTTTGGACAGTAACAATTCTGGGTTAAAAATTTACAAAATGCTAACATTCTCCTATTTTGGTTTAATTAAAGAAGAAAAAATTAGAAAAAGGCAATGGTAGAGCAGGAATAGGGTTGTCATGATATCTGGTTGCTTCATGCTGGCATTGGGGCGACATGTCTCTAGGGAACCTAGAAGAATGGGGAGGTTTGTCCAGTCTTAGAGTTGGCTGTTTCCTTGGTCCTGGGTCTGTGGAGCCATCTGAGGACAGGTCAGAAGGACAGGTCCAGTAGAAGCGTGTGTCTGAGATTGGAGCATCTGATGGTTGCTTCTCTGGAGCTGTCCTAGAGATGTCTGGACATGATAAGATGTTGAAAACACATTATTATAGGTAGAAAATAAGATTAAGTATGTTTGGGAGAAAGAAAAATTTTTTTCTTTTTTTTTTTTTTTTTTTTTTTTTTTGTTTTGTTGTGTGGTGTGGTGGTCGTTGGTTGGTTGGTGTGGTGTGGTTTTTCGAGACAGGGTTTCTCTGTGTAGAACTGGCTGTCTTGGAATTCACTCTGTGGACCAGGCTGGACTCGAACTCAGAAATCCGCCTGCCTCTGCCTCCCGAGTGCTGGGATTAAAGGCAGTGTGCCACCACTGCCCGGCGAAAAATTTTTTCTTAAGATGTACATTTGAAACCCAGGAATCCCACCCTTTGGAATAGGTAGTAAGTGGGAACTCTGAAAGATGTACTTATCTGAGTGGATTCTATTTGGTTCATGAGAAGTAGATCTGAATGGTTTTCCTGTAGCTTATAAGTTTACAAAATAGATAACAATATGAGTTAATAATATGAACAATCTTTAAGATGAGCCTTTTGTGGAGCAGAACAAGAATTTATGATTAAAAAGTTGGATTGTATAGTGAAATGTTTTATTAGAGTTAGACAAATTTAAGGAACTTGGATAATATTAGTACAGTGGCATAGAAAGAAGAGGAAGTATGAAGCATTTAATTGATGGAAACTGAGTTTAGGCAATGAGGTAACAGATTACATCTGTGAAAACTTAGCTGTCAATGTAGTCAGAAGTCTGAGAAAAAGTAAACAATAATCTAGCAGTTATATATTATTTTAAAAAATGACAGAGTCCACTAGCCAATAGTTCCCGTGGTATCCATGGTAACTTGGGCAGTCAGTCTGACTTTCAAGTACAGAAGACACAGGGATTTTTCTCTGTGGAATGGATACAGGTGAAAAGAGAAATGGCTTACCTTGATTTAGCTAAGTCATTTGACTCAGGGTATCCAGTTTTGTCCACTGTGTTTTTCAGTGATTGTCATATCACAATCCAGGCAGTATCTTGCAGCTGTGTCCACATCTTCTGAGTCCTCATGAGGTAAACTGTTAAAGGCTTCGAGAATTCTGTCTGTTATAATCTTAATAATTAGCAGACTTCTGACAGGATTGAGGGCTATATTGATTGGTTATAACTGAATAGAATTTAACGGCAGTAGTAGAAATCATAACTTTTTGACAGGTTGTGTAAGTAGAGAAAAACATATTTTTGTATTAGTAAAGAATATTTGGCTAGAACCAGAATAAGAAAGCTGGAGCAGTAGCATAAGGTTGTGGTGATAAAAAATGAGTTTGTCCGGCATGTTCAGGCCTGTGACACAAACTGAGCATGCAGGCCATGAGAACCGGTGTGGGAACATGGATAAGTAGGGAATCTCTTTCCATTTACCAAACCACTGGCAGTATGTTGATGCCCTCAAGTCAGGGTGTTAACTTTAGAGATTTGAGATTTTCCAGGAAACATCCCAGTGGGGTGCCTGGAGATACATTAGAAGACATCGCAGCACCCATTGGGGAGTTATTGTATTATTTGTACAGGCATCCTGAGAATAATTCAATAACAAAAATTTCAGCCAGGGTAGAGGCCTAAGTCATCACTAAGGGCCCCTAGAGGCTATACAGGTAAGTCTCAGACTTACCAGAGATGTCTCACCTAGACCTAGGGGTTTCTTAACCAGCTGCAAGAGACTGGAGGGGGAGGCAGGCGAGAGTTGCTTTCAAGGGGTGTGGTCACTCAAGGGTCTGGACGGGGCATTGAAATGTGTGTGTTTGATGTTTTTGTTTGTTGTTTGTTTGTTTGTTTGTTTGTCTTTTTATGGTCTGGTAGCAGGAAATGTAGAACTGAGTAGTTGGTTTGGGCCCATCCAACTGCAACCCACATGGCAGAAGCTAGCTCCATGTGGTGCACTCGAGGTAGGTAGCGGCAGCTTCCGTAGTAGAGGTGTGAGTCCCATGGCAGCAGTGGGGGTTGGTGGTTCTACACTGTGGGGCCTTAGCGTTGGTAGCTGTAGCTGCCCAGTGGCCCACAGGTCACTGCCCCATAGCCAGTGGATCAGGGTGGCTGAGGCAGAGGCACTGCAGGTCAGGTGGCCTGTGGGTTAGGTCTGTACCCGCTGGAGGGACTTCCTACTAGCAGCTGGAAGTTGCGGCCCAGTGCCTCCTGTGCCAGAGTCCATGGTAGGCAGGGAAAGGGAAGCGCTGGAAGTAGCGTGTTCGTATCCCAGTGTGGGGAGCGCTATTAAGATGGCGCCTGGCATGGTACCAGACGCCTCGAGTGTGCTGGTGCGTCATTTCAGGGAGCCTGGGTGGCAGTAGGCTAGCTACACTGCGCATGCATTTGCTTATTCATCGTTACATAAGATCAGGCCATGTGACTATGGGCTCAGCACCAATCTAGAATGACTTCGTGGCAGATTCTGGTTGGAGGAGATACAGAGATTTAAGGGCTGGGAAGGAAGGATCGGGGGCTTTTTGGATGTTAAGGTTTCCTGAATAAACTGTGCTGGAAGTTCCTGCGTTAGTTGTCTTCTGTCTGCTGGTCTGATTGGGAGGCGACTAGTGGTGGCCCGTACGGGGACTTCAGAACTCTTCACAGTCAGGGCAGCTAGCTGGTAAGTTCCCAGGTAAGTGGGACAAGGGAAAGTTCTTGGCAAGAGACAATAAGGTTCCCGGCTTAGGGACAAGTTCTGGTAAGTTCCCAGGTAAGAGGGACAAGGGCAAGTTCTCGGCAAGAGACAATAAGGTTCCTGGTTTAGGGACAAGTTAAAAGGGGTTACTGTTGAAAAATTTTTACAAGCCGTAGATGAAGTCACGCCATGGTTTTCAGTTTCAGGACATCTTACACTACCCAGCTGGGAGAAGTTAGGGAAAGATTTAAAATTCGCTGAGGAACAGGGGGCATTGCCTACTGACGTACTTCCAGTTTGGAAGTTGGTACGATCTTGCATTGAGGATAAAGAGGGAAAGGGTAGTGAGGCTTTGGAGCAGCTAAGAGAAGAGATATCTCAAAAATCAAAGGCTGGGCACAGTTCTGAGAGTAAAGACGTTTCGGAAGATGAATTAGAGAGCCTGGCCGAGAGCTTGAGTAAAACGAAACTAGAGGTAGAGCCAACCACTCCAGGGCCGCTGGGGCCACCTCCATACACTCCGGCAGTGTCATCAGGACGAAGTTTACATCCGGAAGTGTGGAGAGAGCTGAGGCTCAGTTAGAGAAAGAAGAGATCTTGGCATCACTGCAGCTATTATACAGCAATTACAGTATTTGCAGTTGCCGCTACAATGGCCAGCATTTCATTGATAACCACAGTTCAGACTGCAACAGCAGTCAATAACATGTCTGCCTCAGTGGCTAAAGCTTTGGATACACAAAGCAACATTAATAGCCAGCTTAAAGCTGGAATTTTATTGTTGAATCAGAGAGTTGATCTGGTTCAGAAACAAGTGAATATGTTAATTGAATTGGCTCAGCTTGGATGTCAGTGGAAATATTCTGGCTTGTGTGTTACCTCTGTCTGCTTTGATAATTTTAGTTGTGCTGCACAATTATCAAGAAATCTTTCTCAGTATCTTACAGGAAATTTGGTCTGAGGAATTGGATGACATGCTTTATCAATTAAGACAATCTATTGTGACCATCAATTCTACTAGAGTGGGTGTTTCCTTAGCTACCGGGATGGCAAAATGGATTCTTCAAGCAGTTTCGCATTTGAAAGAATGGACTGGTTTAGGGGTTTAGCTCTGTGTCTTCTCCTTATAAGTTGCCTAGCATTCTGGTGTCTGTGTTGCATGAAAGTCAGACATGCCCAAGATCAAGCTTTGATGATACAGGCATTTGCAGCAGTGGAGCTGGGTCAGTCACCGAAAGTGTGGCTTAGCATGATAGGAAAAAATTAGTTTGTTTAAGGTTTGATGGGAGGCCTGTGTGAATGAATGTGCTGAGGGTAGCCATCATGTGTACATCTCGAGAGCCTGATTGAAACAGGGTGTCAGGCGATAGCACTGCAAGGGATGTCTTTGAAGCATTCAAAGTAGATTCCCTGAGGGATATGCCTGATTGCATGGAGGTTGGCGTCCAAGTCCTCCCCCCATGAAAAGACGTGGGAATGGGTATGATCAGTAGACCTACTGCACAATGACAGAGGTCCGAAAATCATTACAATATCCCAGAATTGTGATCTTTATGGGGATCAGGCCTCTACCCCCCCCCGTTACCTGGCAGAGATGGTGTTGATGACCTTCCCTCTTGTATGGTTGTGGTATGTGAGACTTCTCATCAAGCTAATAAAAAGGGGGGAGATGTGGGGAGTGCTATTTAAGATGGCGCCTGGCATGGTGCCAGACGCCTCGAGTGTGCTGGCGCGTCATTTCAGGGAGCCTGGGTGGCATGTAGGCTAGGCTGCACTGCACATGCATTTTGCTTATTCATCGTTACATAAGATCAGGCCATGTGATGTATGGGCTCAGCACCAATCCAGAATGACTTCATGGCAGATTCTGTTGGAGGAGATACAGAAATTTAAGGGCTGGGAACGAGGGTTCGGGGGCTTTTTGAATGTTAAGGTCTCCTGAATAAACTGTGCTGAGAAGAAGTTCCCGAGTTAGTTGTCTTCTGTCTGCTGGTCGGATTGGGAGGTGACATCCCAGCAACACGCAGGCAATTCTCCTGGCAAGAAACCACTAGCACTCAGGTAAAGCAAAAGCTGTTTTTCTAGTGGCTGTAGCAGGACATCTAAAAGCAACGACATAGTGAACAAACAGGCAGGTCCCGGTGGCAACTTTGGTGATGGTGGGGTACAGCAGGTGGTTGTGCACATGGGAAAGCAAATCTAACAGACAGGGCCTCTGGGAGGACACAAGGAGCAGAGCCAGATCTGCTTTTCTCCATAGTGAACTGAGAGCAGAGCTAAGGAGCAGATGGGGGAGGGCAGTAAGCAGGGCCCCAGCAGGGGGCAAGGCCAGACCCACTTTTCCGGAGAACTTGTTGAATTAGTGGCTGCAGTAGGCCGCAAATGAGGGAAGGTGGAGGGGAAAACCTACACTATGGGTTATTAGTGCCAGTTAGTGGTGATGTAAAAATATTGTTTTAGATCAAGACATCCAATAAGTAGGGACCAGGTGGTGAAAAACTGACCCCTGGGCGAGACACATGGGGACTAGGGACTAATGCTCAGGGCCGGTGTTCCTGAGCCACAGAGAGCAGTTTGTCCAGGCCCAGCTGGAATCCTCAGCCACAAGAAAGAAACTGTCTCAAAAGTAAAGAGGAAAGTCTCACCCAAGGGAATAAGTCCTAGAATGAGGGTCAGTGAAAGACTAGAATGTCTCCCATCCTCAAGGACAACATGGGGTAGATCCGAGCTCAAGAACTCTCCCTGGGACCATGTGGACAGTTACTGACCAGTGGGGGATGGAGGCTTACCCATTCTGGGCTAGCAAGGGAGGATCTGGATGCAAACCTGCAGTTTCTAAATCCGAGTCTCGGAACCATATGATATGTTTATAAAGAGGTAAAGAGACAATAGAGGGACCAGCCACACAACAGTATAGTATAGAATAGAGTTCTATTCAGGCATGGAGAGGGGAGTTAAGAGGGTAGTAGAGGCAGAGAAAGGCAGAGAGATAGAGAAGTAAAGGCCAGCCATGAGCACGTGAGGAAAGGGGGGAAGGAAATGGGGAGAGATGGGGGAAGGAAAGAGCAAGAGAAGCAAGAGAGCAAGAGAGGGAGGAAGGGGCAAACAGTCCCTTTTATAGTGGATCAGGGCTACCTGGCTGTTGCTAGGTAACTGTGGGGAGGATCATACATGGCTGTTGCCAGGTAACTGTGGAATGGAGTTTAGACAGAATGCTAACAGACCCTATCGCTCAATTGGGGCCGTGCCTATCTACTGTAGGTGGATACAGATTGTATCTCCCCTTTGTTGAATATTTCGGCTAAAGTCATCCTGGTTGGGTCCTGGCAGCCTCCTCACTTCCCTGGAGTCTGGGAATTCATAGCTCTGAGTGCCTCCATAAGGAAATTGGAGAGATCATACACTAGCAGCTTAACTGCACATCTGAAAGCTCTAGAACATAAAGAAGCAAATACACCCAAAAGGGGTAGATGGCAGGAAATAATCAAACTCAGGGCTGAAGTCAACCAATTAGAACACGAACTATACAAATTATCAACAAAACCAGGAGCTGGTTCTTTGAGAAAATCAACAAGATAGATAAACCCTTAGTCAAACTAACTAGAGGGCACAGAGACAGTACCCAAATTAACAAAGTCAGAAATGAAAAAGTAGGCTTACAACAGAAACTGAGGAAATTCAAAAAATCATTAGATCCTACTACGAAAGCCTATACTCAACAAAACTGGAAAATCTACATGAAATGGAGAATTGCTCTTTCTATCTCTGTGAAGAATTGAGTTGGAATTTTGATAGGGATTACACTGAATCTGTAGATTGCTTTTGGTAAGATGGCCATTTTTACTATGTTAATCCTGGTGATTCATGAGCATGGGAGATCTTTCCATCTCCTGAGGTCTTCTTTGATTTCTTTCTTCAGAGACTTGAAGTTCTTGTCATACAATCTTTCACTTGCCTGGTTAGAGTCTCACCAAGGTATTTTATATTATTTGTGACTATTGTGAAGGGTGATGTTTCTCTAAATTCTTTCTCAGTCTGTTTATCCTTTAAGTTAACTTTATATCCAGTCATTTTGCTGAAGTTGTTTATCAGTTGTAGGAATTCTCTGGTAGAATTTTTAGAGTCACTTATGTATGCTATCATATCTGTAAATAGTGATATCTTGACTTCTTCCTTTCCAGTTTGTATCCCTTTGACCTCCTTTTTTTCTCTAAATTGTTCTGGCTAGAACTTTGATTACTATAATGAATAAATAGGGAGATAATGGGCAGCTTTGTCTTGTCCCTGATTTTAGTGGGATTGCTTCAAGTTTGATTATTTCCTGCCATCTACTCCCTTTGGGTGTATTTGCTTCTTTTTTTTCTAGAGCTTTTAGATGTGAAGTTAAGCTGCTAGTGTATGCTCTCTTCAATTTCTTTACGGAGGCACTCAGAGCTATGAGTTTTCCTCTTAGCACTGCTTTCATTGTGTCCCATAAGTTTGGCATGCTGTGCCTTCATTTTTGTTAAATTCTAAAAAGTCTGTAATTTCTTTATTTCTTCCCTGACCAAGTTATCATTGAGTAGGGAGTTGTTCAGCTTCCATGAGTATGTAGGCTTTCTGTTGTTTTTGTTTTTATTGAAGACCAGCCTTAGTCCATGGTGATCTGATAGAATACATGGGATTAATTCAATTTCCTTGTATCTATTGGGGCTTGTTTTGTGTCTGATTATTTTGTCAGTTTTGGAGAAGGTACCATGAGGTGCTGAGACAGTATATCCTTTTGTTTTATGGTAAAATGTTCTGTAAATATCTGTTAAAGCCATTTGGTTTATAACTTCTATTAGTTTCACTGTGTCTCTTCTTAGTTTTTGTTTCCATGATCTGTCCATTGCTGAGAGTGTGTGTTTGAAGTCTCCCACTATTACTGTGTGACATTCAATGTGTGCTTTTAGCTTTAATAACATATCTTATACAAATGTGAGTGCCCTTGCATTTGGGGCATAGATGTTCAGAATTGAGACATCATTTTGGTGGATTTTTCCTTTGATGAGTATGAAGTGTCCTTCTCCATCTTTTTTGGTAACTTTTGGTTTTAAGTCTATTTTATTGGATATTAAAATGGCTACTCCAGCTTGTTTCTTGGGATCATTTGCTTGGAAAAAATTTTTTTCCAGTCTTTAACTCTGAGGTAGTGTTTGTCTTTGTCATTGATGTATGTTTCCTGTATGCAGCAAAATACTGGGTCTTGTTTACATTTCCAGTCTGTTACCCTATGTCTTTATTAGGGAATTGAGTCCATTGATGTTGAGAGATATTAAAAACCAATGATTGCTGCTTCCTGATATTTTTGTTGTTAGAGGTAGAATTGTGTTTGTGTGGTTTTCTTTGTTTTTTTTTTTTTTTTTTGTGAGAAGATTTCTTGGCTGTAGTTTTTCTCCTAGTGTTGGAATTTTCCTTCTGTAGGGCTGGTTTAGTGGAAAGATATTGTTTAAATTTGGTTTTCTCATGGAACATCTTGGTTTCTCCATCTATGGTAATTGAGAGTTTTGCTTGGTACAGTATCCTGGGCTGGCATTTGTGTTCTCTTAGGGTCTGTATCACATATGCCCAAGATCTTCTGGCTTTTAGAGTCTTTGTTGAGAAGTCTGGTATAATTCTGATAGGTCTGCCTTTAAACATTACTTGACATTTTCACCTTACTGCTTTAATATTCTTTCTTTGCTCTGTGCATTTGGTGGTTTGATTATTATGGTACAGGAGGAATTTCTTTTCTGGTTCAATCTATTGGCATTCTGTAGGCTTCTCATACATTTATGAGCATCTTTTTCTTTAAGTTAGGGAAGTTTTCTTCTATAATTTTGTTGAAGATGTTTGCTGGCTCTTTGAATTGGGAGTCTTTGCTCTCTTCTATACCTATTATTTTTAGGTTTGATCTTCTCATTATGTCCTGAATTTCTTGGATGTTTTGGATTAGGAACTTTTTCCACTTTGTATTTTCTTTGACTGTTGTGGCAATGTCTTCTATGATATCTATGTCTGAGATTCTCTCTTCTCTCTTGTATTAGTGATGCTTACATCTGTGACTCCTGATCTCTTTCCTAGGTTTTCTATCTCCAGGGCTATCTCCCTTTTTGATTTCTTTATTTTTTTCTACTTCCATTTTTAGATCCTGGATGGTTGTTCAATTTCTTCATCTGTTAGATTGTGTTTTCTTGTATTTCTTTAAGGGATTTGTGTGTTTCCTCTTCAGTGGCTTTTACATGTTTACCTACATTCTTCTGCATTTCTTTAAGGGAGTTATTTATGTCCTTCTAAGGTCCTCTATCATCTTCATAAGATGGGATTTTAGATCAGAATCTTGCTTTTCAGGTGTGTTTGGGTATCCAGGGCTTTCTATGATGGGAGAACTGGATTCTGATGTTGCCAAGTAGCATTAGTTTCTGTTGCTTAAGTTCTTACACTTGCTTCTGACCATCTGGTTATCTCTGGTGTTAACTGGCCTTGCTTTCTCTGACTAGAGCCTGTCCCTCATGAGAGTCTGGTTGTGTTGGCTGTCTCTGGGAGTGGGAGGGGGTCTGGAGAGCCTGATCTGTGAGCCTGGCTATGTCAGAACTCCTGGAGGTCAAGGTGTCTCTGGGTGTGGATGGGATGGGGAGGGGGGCTGTGGCACAGAATCTGCTCCTGGGTGTAGATACGAGCCTGAAGGAAGGTCTCTATTGTACTTTCAAAAAGACTGTGGTGGTTTGAATAGGAATGGCCCACATAGACTCTTGTGTTTGAATGCTTGGCCATAGGGAGCAGCATCTATTAGAAGGTGTTGCCTTGTTGGAAGAAGTGTGCCTACAGATCAAGATGTAGAACTCTTAGATCCTTCTCTAGCACCATATCTGCCTTGTGCTGCCATGTTTCCTGCCATAATGTGCTAAACCTCTGAAATGTAAGCCAGCCCCAATTAAATGCTTTCCTTTAAAGGAGTTGCAGTGGTCATGGTGTCTCTTCACAGCAGCAAAACCCTAACTAAAGACAAAGATCTATAGTCAATACTTCTTAAGTTATTAAAAAAAAATAGAAAAATAAAGGGATGGGGCACTTCCAAACTCTTTGTATGAAACCACTATTACTCTAAAAACCAAACCATGTAAAGACACAACAACAACAAACCATAATGGAAAAGCATCAAGAAAATACTAGCAAACCAAATACAGGCATACATCATGAACGTCATCTATCACAATCAAGTGGGTTTATCCTGGGAAAGCAGAGTTGGTTTTTATATATATCCATCATATAAATGGAGTTAATGGCAAAAAAATCATCTGACCACCATAATAGCTGCATTAAAAGGCCTTTGACAAAAATCTAACAAACTTCCAAGGTAAAAGTCCTAGAGAGAGAAGGCCTGGAGGGAACATACATCAGCATAATCAAGGCTATATATGACAAACATCATAAAAACACTTGAAGTAATCTCGTTACAATTAGAACTGAGAGAGTTGTCCACTATCCCCACTTCTTTTCAATATAGTCCTCAAAGCACTAGCTAGAGTAATAAAGCAAGAAATAGTTACAGGGTATAAATAGTAAAAATAAGTCAAATTGTCCCTCTTTGAAAATGATTTTTTTTATTATTCATAAGATCTCAAATTTTTTATTAGAAAGTTTTTAGAAGCAATTAAGAATTTCAACAAAGTGGCAGAGTACAAAACCAACTCATCAAAACTTAAGGGATTGCTAGTTCATATTTCAGGAGATATATTATAGAACTATAGTTGTAAGTCCCTTAAGGTGTAAGCCTCAAGGCTCAAGAGGCTAAGTCCCACCCCCTAGACTACTCTACTGCCAAAACAGTCATTTCCAGCCCCTCAAAGCGGGAGAGTGGCCAGGTCCCACCCTATAGAAAAAAAAATCTAACTCCCTTGTACAAAAATTAGATCTAAGTGGATCAAAGACCTCATTTTGAAATCTGAAATGGTAAAACAGCTAGAAGAAAACACAGGCAGAACTATACAAGGATATAGGCCCAAGAAAGGAGTTTTTGAATAGGACTCTATTTGCCCAATAATTGAGGCCAAAAACTGACAAGTGGATTTCATAAAACTAAAAAGCTTTTCATTGAAGAAATCAAAGAATGGAAGAGAATCTTTGTTAACTATTTATTAGACAGAGGATTAATATTCAGAATATACAAAGAACTCAAATCAGAGTCAAGAGATGAACTATTAAAAAATTGGGCTAAGGACGCTAAATTGGGTGGGGTAGAGAGTAGGAGGCAGTAGTTGGGGTGGTGGGGGAAGGAGGTGGTGGCAAATCACTTATAAATGGCTCCCAAGCAATACTCAAAGCCTAAATTCCAGGAGGGTTAGGAGTGCTGTGCTTTCATGGGCCTCTTCTTTATGAAGCAAAGTGTGTAAAGGTTGCCACAAAGGACAAACAAATGATTGTCTCCATCATTTGCACTGTTCTCAACATTATCTTCCAAGCTCCTACAGATCATCTGACAGAACTCTTAACATCCCAATAGCTCTTCTAGCCCAAAGTTCCAAAGTCCTTCCACAGTCCTCCCAAAAACATGGTCAGGCTGTCACAGGAATAGCCCAATCCCAGTACCAGTTTGTCTTAGTCAGGGTTTGGATTCCTGCACAAAACAACATGATTAAGAAGCAAGTTGGGGAGGAAAGGGTTTAAAAGCTTACACTTCCACATTGCTGTTCATCACCAAAGGATGTCAGAACAGGAATTCACACAGGGAAGGAATTTGGAGGCAGGAGCTGATGCAGAGGCCATGGATGGGTGCTGCTTACTGGCTTGCTCTGTCTGGCTTGCTCATCTTGCTTTCTTATAGAACCCATGACTACTAGCCCAGGGATAGCACCACCCACAATGGCCTGGGCCCTCTCCCCTTGATCACTAATTCAGAAAATGCCTTATAGCTGGCTCTCATGGAGACATTTCCTCAAGGGAGGCTCCTTTCTCTGTGATAACTCCAACTTGTGTCAAGTTGACACATAAAACCAGCCAGTACAAGAATCACTGCAGAAGAGGGAGTAGGTAAAAGTAGTAGTTGAAGGATGTAAAGTACTGTCTTCTGAATGAGTGATGTGAGGCCCCACCCCTAGCTGAAGAGCAGTTGATGGCTCCTGGGGAAGGGGAACTTTTTTTCCAGGCTGGGGGCACGAGTAAGTCACATTTGCTCCAGTGGATGGTTCTATACCCATGAACATGTAGGTAGCACTTACCACTCAGTGGGTTATTTGGGGGTTGGAGAGAGGACATGATGAGGAGGAAGTATGTGTGTGAGTGCACACGTGCACACATTTAAAATAGATTGTAGCCTAGCTGGATGGTGGTGACCTACGCCTTCAATCTCAGAACTTGAAGGTAGGCAAATCTCTTGAGTTTGAGGCCAGTCTGGTCCACAGAACTAGTTCCAGGATAGCCAGGGCTACAGAGAGAAACCCTGTTTTGAAAAACAAAAACAAAACAAACAAACAATACATTGTATACTTCTATGAGACCCTCAAAATCTAATTTTAAAATATTCTTTTTTTTTTTTTTTTTTTTTTGGTTTTTCGAGACAGGGTTTCTCTGTATAGCCCTGGCTGTCCTGAAACTCACTCTGTAGACCAGGCTGGCCTCAAACTCAGAAATCTGCCTGCCTCTGCCTCCCAAGTGCTGGGATTAAAGGCATGGCCACCACTGCCCGGCTAAAATATTCTTAAAAAAAAAAAAAAACAGAGGGGGCTTATGGTAGAAGAGGCTTGTGATCCTAACACTGAAGGGAAAGATGCAGAGTCAAAAGTTTGGGGCAGCTTGTGCTGTAGAAAAACAAAATTTGGAACATAATTCTGAGTATGGGCTAATTTCTAAGATCAGGTTATTACAAGGTATCGTGATACCCTCCCCCCTACCCCACCTCCACTCTTTCTGGGGTTTATCCTGGAAAAGCCAGCCAAGTTAAAAAATACCCATAAGCTACACTGTGGAAAGAGCAATGGGACAACAATCATGGAGTACAAGAACAGGTCAGTCAACCAAATCTTCAGATGGCAGTACCCTAAAATGTGATAAAACAGGCTGACCTTGAACCCAAGCTAAGCTGTTCCCAAATTCCTGATCTAGACTATCACAACATACTAGGTTGGCTCCTGAAGCCCTGACAAGTGGTAGTGAGGAAATGAAAAAAAGGACAAACAGGTACAGGAAATCTGGGAACAACAGGTTAGGTAAGCCCAAGCAATCTAAAACCTTATAGTGTTTATTAGGTACAACGCAGAGGGGAGGGAGCAAGTCTTCTGGTGAGCAGACAAATACCAAGGAGGAAGAAGCTAACAGTTGGCAACTGTCCACAAACACAATACTCAGCTTCTAGAGGAAATCTTTGGTATTCCTCTTGAGCCTCACCCAGAAAAGCTCTACTACACCTGGGGATGAGGCACTAGTCCTCCACCTGGCAGTCCCGACATATTTATTCAACTTTACTTATTCAGGCCTTCCACCACTCTCCACACTGGACTATGGTGAAATGAATGTTTTAAAGCAGTTCTAAGAGTAAATGTTACACAATGGTTAACTACACAGGTAGAGAACCTTTAGGGATATTATGGTAACTCATCATAACCTTAAGGGGGATGGGGGGACTGTGGTTGAAGAAAGTAATTAGCTGAAAACATCTAACACATAGTAACTTATTCACCAAGTACTTAAAACTAGAGTTAAATTGGTGAACACCAAGCAGGTGGGCAAGAGAGCTTCCTGGAGACCAGAGTCTGTTTTTGCACAGCTGCAATGGATGTACCTCAAAGAGGCAGAGCCCCCAGGGCGCTCACCTCTAGACTGCCTCTTGCTGCTGCTGTGCCTTCTCATGTTTGTCATTGCTATGTTCCTCCTGTATGTGTGAATGAGCATGGGGAGGCATGATTGCTTTGTGGGAGACAGCTCATTCTGTTGGGCAACTTTCCTGAAGAACAACATGAAGATGAACTTTCATAAAATATCGTTTAGATAAATTAATGATTTTACAAATTCCTGATTTAAATACCTATACAAAGTTAGGGTAGTTGATTGATAAGATTAAGGAGATGGTTTATATTGTTTTCCAAAAAGATAAAGTAGAATGTGTCCCCTCCTTGTAGTGAGGGCTGCATAGGGTAGGAAAGGAGCACAGTGAGCTTTCACGTTACAAACACATAAGTGTACTTGGAAGAAAAAACAGACTTGAGACAAGTTAACAATCAAAGAAAACATTCATTTTAGGTTGGGTCTGAGTTCCTTGATTTTGTGATCTACGGATATGATCATAGGTTTCAGTGTGAGCCATGAAAAAGACATGGTTATGAACAAAGAGTAAATAATTCTTCAAGAATAGTGAATCGATAATTAGCCAGTTTAGCTGAACAAGACTTCAAAAATAAGATGTAAGATGATCTGTTGCTCAGTAAATACAAATTGTCAGGTAAGCATTAGGAAAACTACTATAGACTTGGCTTGCATAAGCTTTGTTAATCGATGACAAAATAATTATTGCTTCAGGCTTATGATGAATTGTAGAGAGAAAGATGAAAAAAGTGTTCAGTTAGGAATGAGTTTCAAAAGAAGAATATAAATCAATAATCCTGTAGTAATCTCCTTTTGTGTAAGGATTTTAATCCAATTTGAAGTATGTTTTTGTGTTGTCTTAGGTGGTATAAAAAGGCTAAGAGAAAAATAAAGTTGGTGGAGTTTGTTGGAGCCTTGTTTCATGTACTGTGTGGTGTGTGTGTGTGTTTCTCCCTTTTTCATTGGCCCCAGAGAATTAAGTTTTACTCCCTCAGAGAAAAAGTCTACTGAGTGATTTATCACTGACTCCATGCCTCCTCCTCCTTGGGTTATGTAACCTATCAAAATTGGCCTTCAGCATTAAATAAGAGAATTCAATAAGCATGAGACTATATGGCACTCACTCCACAGGTAATCTACTAGTTTCCTTCATCAATTGTACAAAAACACAAAAATAATCCAAAATTGTTAACAGCAACTTTATTATTTCATTGATGAAAAAGTTGTAGTTGTGATGCATTTCACATAAATTTACAATAGTGGAGGTTATACATAAATTACATTAAGTCACAAAATTTCTATTTTATAGAATCAAATTACTTTGATGTATCCAGATGATGGCATAGTTCTTAATGGATAGCTGAGTCCAAATATGCAAAATATAGCTTCTGCTTCTGACCATGGTGCTTTAAAATTCTTCAACATGCATTAATATATTCTAGTTGTAGGGAATATATTACACATAGGCTTTGTCTTGCATTCAGGGAAAGCCCAAGCTGAATTTCACACACAGTACTCATGTCCTCTAAAGTAATCTCAGATAGGACCAGAGAACAAAGAAACAAGTATGTTTGGGTTAGTATTCCCCATTTAATGAAGAAAATACACAATCAACAATGCATCAAAATAAAAATAAGAAGAGCTCCATTAGTATCCAGAATAAGTGGGTTTTTGCTTTCAATTTTCACGGCTCAAAAGAAGTTTAAAGAGCAGATCAGTCATGCTACTTGGGGTGATCAGACAGACTTAAACAAGTATGAAGTGAGTTAAGGTCCTGCAGGTGTCTGGAGGTGCTGGGTAAACACATCACAGGTAAGGAATGGGAAACCTACCTCAGCATTTCTGAAAGGCACAATCTATGGAAGGGAGACCTAGTGAAGCCCTTTCTGATGTGTAGAAAGGAGGATGCTGAGCTGTCTTCTTTTAAAGGATGAGACCTTCATAGATTGGCCCCTCAGACTCTGGTGATTCCCGTCTTGAGCGCAAGTGCTCCAACGTGTTGGGGAAATGCTTGTTAATTTGCTCTGTTTCTTCACTGGACTCAAGATTTGGGAGATCTTCTCGAATCTTTTGAATAAGTTGGTTCAAGACCTGAATTGTCACCTACAAAAAGAATAACTGTGTAGCAGGCGTGTATCACAAAAGAAAATTTAGTAGCACTGTTTTAAAGAACTTGTATTACTTTCATCAAATATCTGAGTAATTATGAAAAAGAGATGAGAGTATGATTCTTAGTTTAAGAACATCTATTTAGCTATTCATTAAGGAAAACGGTAAGAATTGTAAAAACTCAAACTACAGAGCAACATAAACCAGCAAAAGAACAAAAACCAAAATTGTATTTAACCTAAAACTCTTTTTTAAATGTATTTATTTCTATTTTATGTGCATTGTAAGAATGTATGTCTATGTGAGGGATGACTGTGTAAGAGTGTTGGATCCTGAAGTTACAGACAGTTGTTGAGTTGCCATGTGGGTGCAGGGTATTGAACCCAAAGTCTTCTGGAAAAGCAGTCAGTGCTCTTAACCACTGAGTCTTCTCTCCAGCCCCTAACCTACAAATTTTCATCATTACAACAATGCTACAAACGACCAATGCCCTTAGGAATGACGCTGAACTGCTACAGTGACAAAATCAGGTCTACAAGTTGGCAATGTCTATTTGGTATTTTGTTAATTGCACAATCTGTGCAGACAGAAAAGGATTCTGGGTAATGGAAGTAGATTGCAGGTAGACTAAGCAAAGTTAAAATTTCACAAATTAAAAGTATCAAATCTACAGAAAGAGAGAGCAATTTCACTTACCGCATCATTTTCTTTTTCATAGAAATAGATGTACCTGTTCAGAATCTCTATAAAGAGCTGAACTTGTAGAGAGGGGTCCATGCACTGATTTGCTATTTTTAGTGCCTTCTTTAGGCATTCCATGACCCTTTTACCTCCATGAAGCTAAAATAAAGGGCATGAAAATATTAAAAGGATTAATGAATCAGAAATATCCCATTTTTCGCCATCAAAGAAACACAACACTATAAGGCTCTTTTATGCTGCAAAGGGACACAACAAAATGAAACCCTAAAAGAAAGCAAGTGCATTTAAAAATAGAACTGGTCATAGGTGTGACAGCAAATATCTAACTTTAACCCAGTACTCAGGAGAAAGAGACAGGTAGATAGGTCTCTGTGTGAATTCAAGGCCAACCTAATTTACAGAGTGAGTTTCAGGACACCCAAAGCTATATACAGAGATCCCAACTCAAAATAAACAAACCAAAAGAAAATTACAACTAGTAGTAAACAAACTGTAGTGAAACTTTGGCATTTTGGTTCTTTAAAAAAATTACAGAAATATTTTAAGAATATGTTTTGGGTTTAATTCCAGATGTGAGCTATGTGGGCTGCTTCAGATTGCCCATAGCAGCTGCCTATGATTTGCCTTGTGTTCTAGCAGGGACTGATTTTGCCAGCTGTATGTAGTTTCTGCAATTGTGTGATGTTTGGAATTCTGGGGACTTTTCAGATAGTATATAAAAATGCTAGGGCCCAGAGAAGCAGGGTTGTTGGTTGGTTGCTGTTGGTCACAGTTTGTTAAGTAGTGATGCGCGAAAAGACTCGAAGAAGAAATTAGATATCCTGACAGCCGAAGATCAAACTTTCCCTAAGGAATTCGACATCCCTAATCAGCAGGAAGTAGTCTAACTTGCCCTCTTTCCCTCTATTCTTTTCTCTCTTATTTACTGTTAGGGGGTTGAAAGGGTGGAAGAAAAGAGGAGGAGGAAGTGGAAGAAAAAAGAAGCCAAAGTAGCAAATACCAGCTACAACAGTTGCTGTAAACATATCCTTTTAAAGTAGATCCTTTACCACAGGGTGAAATGCTAACATCATGACCCCTTCATTTTCTCTAATAAAGCAAAGCAATTGTCTTTGTCAGATTTCCAAACTCCCAATGTTCCACTTCTAAGGCACAACGATAGGTGACCAATCCCCGTTACCAACTCTATCTCCTTCAACAATCAAGGGGAACCTTACCTCTTCCCCATTTTTGTCTGTGTTTCGGCCAGACCAAAAGAGATGTGCACATGTGCTCACAGCTCGGCCTTGATCTGGTTTCTTCAGAAGTTTTGATGCAGCAAGTGCACACTGAGTTCTCAAGGGCTCATGATTCTCTTCACTGAAGCATTTCATCCTCTCAAAAGTACCAATGATCAAAGTGATAGCAGCTAGCTGTGCTTTAGAATCACTTATTTCATCTTCATATAGAGAAAATGCCTGGTATACATAGAACAAAGAATATTCATGAATCGACCATCAACAGGAGCACTTTCCAAAGTTCTCCAAACCCCATTCTGTGCGCTGGTCCAAGTGCCATTCACACCACTGCATGGTGTACCTTTCAGTGAAGAGGCACAAGCTTCAGCCAAAATGGAAAGGTTAAAATTAAGAAACCTAATCCGACTTTCTCGAGCCAATACTTCTCAACTGAACTAACCACAGGAATGTTTTGTTCATGAAATACATTCACAGCTACCCACTAGTAAATCTTGGGTTTCTTCAGTTCCTGGCAACTCAACAATTTTGCTACACTACACAGGCAATGTGACTACCATATGAAAAGATTCCCATATGGTCAGATAGAGTTAGTCATATATGAAAAGATAAAGGAGAGTGCCAGATAGAGTGGCACATGCCTTTAATCCCAGCATTCAAGAGGCAGAGACAGGTGAGTCTGAGTTCCAGATCAGTCAGGTCTACATTGTGAGACCCTGTCAAAAAACAGTAAATTAGTTAACACCAAGAGCATTGCCTCAAAAATAATAGACCAGTGACTGAACCCAACAAATTGAACAGGAAAACCCAAGAAGGAAAAGAGAGCTCACCTGGGACATAAATTCATATGCTACTGTTTCATGATTTTCAAAGCCAATTTCTCCAGCAGCTAATGCTCCTTGAAGAAAAAGTCTCAGTGGTAATTCAGCCAGCTCAGCTTTAATCAAAGCACTAATAGTCTGGTGAGCAAACGAAAAAATCTTCTGGCATTTCTTTTCCCACTTGTCATCCTGAAACAGGAAAAACCTATCAAGTTCAAGGGTAATTTGTTCACTCTACTGAAAATTTCTAACAAACCTCTAAGCAAAAGTACTGAATCTGAGTTCAGTTTCTCTTGTTATTTTTCTTCTCCCTCATTTATGAAACACAGAAGTAAACCAAGCAGGATATCTCCTTAAAAACTAAACCCTTCTACAGCTGCTGCTTCTGTAATTTATTATAGATTTGATACTTCTTTTTATGATTAGAAAAGCAACATCCCTAAATTGAAGAAAATAACACAAAAGAAGTAGAAAATACAATCAATCCTGGTAACACCGTTGCTAGTGTCTTCCTGTCCATTTTTATTCTATGTAAATATAGTGGAGATATTTGTGTAGTTTTGTGTTTACTTTAAAACAGATCACTGAAAAAAAGTTAAAATGGAGTTCATACTACAACCTATTTGTATGTAACTTCTTGTCAAGACAAGTTTCCTCACAGTACTAAATTGTTTAGTATTTTTAAAAAGATTTATTATAGTTATGAGCACACTGTAGCTGTCCTCAGACACACCAGAAGAGGGCATCAGATGCCATTACAGATGGCTGTGAGCCACATGTGGTTGCTGGGAATTGAACTCCGGACCTTTGGAGGAGCAGTCAGTGCTCTTAACCCCTGAGCCATCTCTCCAGCCCCACTTACTATTATTTTGACAAGGAAATATTCCTTCAACTCATTTATAATCTAACTGGTTATACTGTTCTCCTTTAAAAAGCATCTGTGAAAACATACCGAATGGTCAGTATATATACAAAGCTTTATTAATACCCTAATTATGTGCCAAATGCTATGATTCCACAGGTACAAACATTTGCCATAAGTCGGATAATCTGAGCTCAATCCTGGAACTCCTCATGTAGAGGGAGAGAACTGACTCTAATAAACTCATCCTTCACCCTCCACATGCACACCACAACTTCATCCCAATCCTTCATACACAGAATAATAAAAACCATAATCAAGTTTTAAAAACTTTCCTGATTATCTCCTAGTGTAAAATCTTAGAAGAGGAATTACTGTATTTATAACACTACAATTACACACTGGCAGCATACTAAAAATGTAGTAGTAATTAACATTTCTACCTCTATTAGATTACATTCTTAACAGTGCCATTGCTGAAAATTATTTTTCTTTTCCCTTTGCCATCTAATTTCCAGAAAGTTGTAAATACTAGTGAGGTTAAATACTTTATCATGCTATACCATCCAAACTTCTATAAAACTAGTAAGTTCTCTTTACTTGTTACAAGGATAAAATACAATAATCCAAGTATGTAGTCCTTGTTACAGTATAAACACTAGTTGTTACTTGGGGAAGGTGTCTTAAATCCCGTTTCCCCTTTACTTTTTTGTTGGTCCTCAAATTTTTTCATCTGATAACGTTCTGTACAATTTGCCAACCACTGGTTTACTGCTGACAGTTTTAGATTAGACATGTGAGATAAGTATCCTTTAGTAACTGGTTTATTTTACTCAGCATGCTACCTTCCAGGACTATCTATATGGTCACAAATGCTTCTTTCATTTTATTCATTAGAATAATGTTCCAGTATATATATGCAGATATGTATGTATATATGTACATACAGGTCCCCTGTCCATAAGTCAAGAGTCGTTCCTGCAATAAAGCAGGATCCGACCGTGTATGTCTTAATTGCTGGTCAAGGCGGACGCGACGGGGAACCCGAGGACTTTCGCCTTTGTTTGGTTTCAGTACTCAGCACTAGAACGGTTGGTACAGGTATATTTGTTGCAATAGAAAGTGCCCAGTGAGTGGGGCCGTCACAAGGTCCGCGAAAAGCGGCGTCATAAGGTCTGTGGTCATAGGTCCATGGTATAAGTGGCAATTGAATCACGAGAGACCATAGAGTATCATGTTAGTGTTTTGCTGTTTGTGTTTGTTTGGTGTGTGGTCTGTCTGGGGGGTCGTAATTGTGTTTTCTCTTGGTATGGCAAGCATCAAATCAGGAAAGTGAAACTTGGGGAACTCACCATCGTGCCCTGTGAGAAGTACCTTAAAAGAAGACTAATGCATGCAAAGGCATTAAATAAAAGAGGGATTTACGTTGGATACGGTGACTTTATACCTTTGTGGGCCGTCACACACACCTGGCCAGTACCTATGCCGGTCCATTCTAACTCCCCGGTCCTCCCTACCTTTTTCCCTACTTCTTGTGCTTGTAATGCACCCTGTATTGTCCCAATGCTTGCTAACCTATATAAACTTATCCAGCTCTCTTGCATCTCCTCTCTCAGGGGACTGTGTATTACTCCTTTGGTATATAACTCTTCTCAGTCTCTCAATCAGAGCCGCCTCCTGAGTACCTGAAAGGAAATTGGTCGAAGGAAGGCGAGGACCTATCCAGGAGGCTCCTGTCGCAGATCACTACCCTGAATGGCACCCGCCTGGATCCCATACTTTGGAGAAGCTCACCACTTGGGTCAAGGATGCCCTCATATATACATATATACACATATATACACATCATATTTTCATTATCCACTGTTGAGGTGTTTGGCCATAGCCACTGTAAATAATGCTGCAATGAACATGAAAGTGTATAATCTCTTGGTAACAAAAACATCCTCTATGAATATTTATCCAATAATGTACTCTACCACTGAGCTACACTTCAGCCCAACTATTAATTTTTGAGTAGTCTCCACACTGTCTGTCTGTCTGTCTCCTTTCTTCCTTTTCCTTCTCCTCCTTCTTTTCTTTCATTTTTGAGAGGGTTTTTCTGTGTAACAACCCTAGCTGTCCTGGGTATCACTTTGTGAACCAGGTTAGCCTTGAACTCACAGAGATTCACTTGCTTCTGATTTCTGAGTGCTGTGATTAAAGATGTGTGCCACCATGCCTGGCCCATACTATTTTCTATAGTGACTGCACCATATTTATATTCTAACAGTGGTCCCTTTTCATCACATCATGAAGGGTTTTTTTGTTTGTATGTGATGCCAAAGACTAATCCTAAAGCCCTGTGCATGAAGTGAGGCTACATTCCCAGCCATTCTGTCTCTTTGATAATAGTCCACTAAAGATGAGTCGTGATTAATGTTACTCAGCATCTTTTCTGAGACCTACTGTCATCTGTATGTGCTCCTTGACGAAATTTCTACTCAGTTCTTTGTCTATATTATTTGTTGTTTTGGAGACAGAGTTTCATTACATAGCCCAAACTGCCATCATTTGTCCATTTTTGATCCAATTATTTATTTTCTTACTATTGAAGTAAGTTTCTTATTTTGTTTTATGGGGTGTTAAGATTTATTTTTATTTTATGATGACTGCTTTGCTTGCATGTATGTAAGCAAATTGTACGTATGCATGCTTGGTGCTCATAGAGGAAAGAAGGGGATGAAAAGATACCTCAAACTGGAGTTAAAAATAATTGTAGCCACCATGTGGATGCTAGTATTCAACCTCAGGTCTTCTGCAGGAGTGACAGATAACCACTGAGCCATCTCCCCAGCTCAGTGTTCCTTATCTTAGATCCAGCCCCTTATAAAATGTATGGTTTACAAATTTTTGTTCCATTCCATATACTATCTCATTGCACTGCTGTTTCCTTTGCTGTGTAAAACTTTTTAGTTTTATACAATCTATTTGTCTATTTTTGCTTTTGTGGCCTATGCTTTTAGTATCTCCTCTCCCTAAAATTAATAACAAGATCAAGGTTTAGTTCCTTAATCCATTTTGAGTTTATTTTTTATGCATGATGTGAGATAAAGATCCAATTCGATTCTGCTACAAGTGGATATTCAGTTTTCTGGTTCCCTTCATTAAAAACTGCCCTTTCCCCTTGTGTTTCTGGCATAGAATAGGGACTTAAGGAAGATGATCCCCTATATGGAGCAGGGTGGTGCACACCTTTGATCCTGGCATTTGAGAGGAGAGGCAGGTGGATCTCTGAGTTTGAGGCCAGCCTAGTCTGCACAACAAACAACAAAACAAACAAAAAACAGATAATCTGATCACATATGCTTGGTTTTCTGGATAACTCCTTAGTTCCACTGGTCTATTTGCATATATTTCTATTAGTACTATACCACTTTGATCATTATAGCTTCAAAATATGGCTTGTTTTATTGTTATAGTGACAAATATCTAGTCATAAAGTGCTGGAAAAAAGAACAGAAGCTATCCTAACAAAAACCTGGTATATAAGTTGGTTAAAGTATTAAAATAAAAATGTTTTTTTAAAAAAATTAGAAATCAAGTTTACTGAGCTTTATTCCTAACATAAACCTGAATGTTCAACTTCCATATATATGAGACTGAGGTATTTTCTATCAGACAAGGCATGATTCTACTTTAGAAAGAAACCATTTCATAGAGTACTTGCATGCAATTCATAACATTATTAAATTACAAGCTTTTTGGAGAAGTGATTATATAATGCTGGTCCTTATCAATAAGCAAAGTTACACTGATTCAGACTCTAAGGAGAAGTTTTAGCATCAATTCGAACTGATTCAGTCTCATACTTCCAAGTGCTGTTATGTGATTTCTCAGCCAGCATGCAGTTCACCAGAACAGCAAAGGGTGAGTAATAAACGAATCAGGAGTTCCTGAAAATGAGGTCTGATATCATTATCACCTATTTTTGTGTGTGTGTACTTGAGCTTTTCTACAACTTAGAAGATACAATAAAGAAAATAGAAAAATGGAGTGACAAATTTCAAAGTAAACCCACCATTTGAGAATTCTCTTTGTATCGAAAAGCCAACTGGTAAGCTGCAAATACCAAAGGCGGCAGTGTGAAGCGAATCCGCTGATTCCCACCAGCCCCGAAATGTTTTCGTGCTGTATTCAAAATCTGACAAAGAAAAAGTTTAAAAATAATTTTCCACACTAGGATTATTGTTTTACAAAATTACATGGGAACTCTATCTATACTTCTACTGTTTTATGACAGACCAGGCTTTATTGAGGTACACACTTCCTATATTAATCACTCTAAAATACTAACCCATTTTATATACAAGCTAGCTGGAAGCTTACACAGGTAACTAGTCATGAACAGATATATGCTCTTTTCATACTTGATAAAGAATGCTGGCTGATGAAGCAAATCAGACTTACATGTAAAAGTAGATTCTAGTACTATCTATTCTTTACTGCTGCTGTAGCAATCTGTTGAAACATTCTATCCTGGAGAAAAGCTCCTAAGATTCAGGAAGTAAATAAACTTACAAGTCCCAGATAGCTGAAATTTGTAAGACAAAGGCCCCTACTCAAGGAACAGTAAACCATGCGGTGGAGACTGACCAGCAAGGCTACTTGGAGGAGCTTCTCCAACATGGCAGCTGCCTACAACCATGCAGAGGTCCAGGAACGCAGCTTTGATGAACTGTCACCAGTACCAGAGTGGGATTTTCAGTTATGTCTTTGACACAGCCCTGTTCCTGTGAATAACTCCACCTTCTCACTGCCCATGCTCTTGTAAGTAATCCCAATAAACTCACTAGTTGGCCAAATTGAACATTATGTGAGTATAAAATCAATTCCTAATGCAGTGAATAGATGTCTGAGTTGTGTCTCCCAAGGATAAGTCTCATACAACTACTACCTTCCTCTTAGCCCAAATTTCACTTGAAAAATGAGGTAGCATATGCTTATAAAACTGTTGGGAAGATTAAATGACACAAAGTTTCAATTGTGTCATCAATACCTTGCACAAAGTATGTGCTCAGAAAAATAGCAATTATGGGAAAACAGCTTTGGGGTGTGTGTGTGTGTGTGTGTGTGTGTGGTGTATTACCAGAAGAAGAATCATTCCTAAAAGCCAAGGCCCTAAACTGAACTCAGAGCTCCAGGAAGCCAGCTATTTGGGGACTGCAGAGGCAAAGCAGCTGCCTCAGATACCTTATGGTTGTAGAGATGACAGACCCTACAGTCTCCAAAAACAAACAAAAAAATCAGCTAAATTCTAAGGAAACCAGCTAAATTCCCCTTTCCACCTTTCCTATCTTTAGCTTTGAAAACCCCAGTCTAAGGCTACATGTAATCCTCATTCTCCTGAACTCTAACCACTGAGTGACTGACTGGGTCCTATGCCCTGATTAGCTGGCCAGAATTAGAGAAACCACTTTTCTGGAATTAAATAAAGCCTGTTCTAGCTGTTGGGGGTTGTCTAAATTCTCATCTTTTAGATCTTCCTATAAACTTAATTATTTATTCTTACAGGTAGATCAAACTTTGTAAGCACATTTAAATTACGAAAAATACCAATATAATTTAAAAAGCCATGTGAAACAAACATATAGATGGTTCAGAAAGAAAAGAAGAAAACCAAAGGATTGGGCAGATGGTTCAGTCAGTAAATGCTTCCAGCAAAAGCCGAGGACTGAGTTCGGATTCCCAGCATCTACATAAAAGGTCAGGTGGAGCCATACAACTGCAGTCCCAGCTCTGGGAAGCAGAAGCAGGTGACTCCCTGGAGCTCACTGAGGAACCCTGCCTAGAAAAGTACAATGGAGAGCACCCGACGAAGACACTTGATGCTGACCTCTAATCTTTACGTGTATCTATATAAACATGCAAATACAAACACTAAAGAGGATAAAGAATTCACATAAAATATGTGATATATTTGGGTCCTGTGAATTTCTTTGATATGGAAACATACAAACATGACCAATCAGCCACAAATACTATCACATGTGACACAGAAAATAAGAGCAATCTTGCCCCCAACCCCCCGCCCCCACAGAGATATGGGGGAGTGAACAACTTAAAATACTTCAGTATTCACAAACTATCTGATCAAGTAGTGCATAGCGAATCTCTCCCTAAGCCAAATCAAAGGCTACCACTCTACTAGCAGAAACCAGCCTCTTATTATCCACTATCAGATGCTAGCAGACCTACCTAGGCCACATTTAAATCTTCATTTCATAAAGATTAACTAAGGACTATGATAAAAAAGAAAGCTTTTACTGATTTCTAAACTTTAAAGTCCTTCATATGTTTTCATGTTCAGACTTTATGTCTCATGAAGTTTATTATGATAAACACTACAGGTTCTAAACGTACACTGTTGAAAAGAAACAGAGCACAGAATAATTATGTAATACCCAACTAAAGGAAAGCAAGTTTTTCTGCAACTCTCAGGTTTTCAAAGGAAGCTGGAATACCTGACTTGTTCTTTATGAGAGCCAACAGCTTAGTTACTCATTTATATAAAAATAAAATCCCAGCTGTGCATGGCAGTGCACACTGAGATTGTGGCACTCAGAAAGCTAAAGCAGCAGGATCATAAGTTTGAGGCCAACTAAATAAGTAAATAATTTTTTAAGGCCATGAACTTGAATTCAGTAGCAAGTTTTTCAACACCTTAAACTAACACAAAAGCTGCACTAAACCACCTTCAACACTTCTCTGCTTATTATGTGTAATGAAAGGTCACAGTAAGAGATAACAAGTACCAAGTACTGCTGATCAGGGTCATCAGAACGTAGAAGATGAATAAACCGGCCAACAAGGCTCTGTTCATCAGCAAAGTCTTCTGGATCAGGGTCTTCTACAGGCTGGTCTGGCTGATCCTGAATCAATGTGGACACCAAATTCATTATGGAATCTACCTGCAACATAGAAAGTAGATAATATTAGCGTAAAACCATCAACAAAAAAAGGTAACAGTTGCTAAGTGTATATACATAATGAAAATAATTCAGGTTTTTTGTAAAAAAGTTGGTATAAACAGTCTCACACAGCTGTGAATCTTTTAAGCTACAGTAACAACCAGTTTGGCAAAATTAGCCCATTGGTACAATAGTAGAATGAATAGTTTAGGAATAATCAATGGCTTTCTACTTGGATTTAAGGTTTGTTCCACAGGGGAATTCATGCCTGGTACTGCAAACCTGGCAAAGGACTCAAGGATTATGAAGTAAGAGGCCAAAGGCAGAATCTACTATTATTTTGCTAAATGGACATAGTAACAAACTGCCTTCTAAATACTTACCCTCCCACCCATAGATTATTATCACTTTCTCCCTTACAGTGATGCTTCTTTTTGCATTGGTTAACAGTTAGTACAACTCAAAGGGTAGAAAATACATGACTATAGAGTATTAAGCCCTAAATAGCATGTCTTTAGCATACTCCCAACAAGGATCAGGGAACACTGAAGAGGGGACAGAAAGACTATAAGAGCCAGAGGTCAAGGACTACTGCAAAATAGCACCTTCCCATAGTAGTTGTGATTGCCTGCCCAAGATTAAGCTAGTAGTCAACACCCATCCTGGACAGAAAGGAAGTTCCCAAAGATCCAACTCTAATTGAATAGCTATTGGCAAAGGATGGTTACTGAAGCAGAAGAGTCACTTTCAGTGGGGTATAGCCATGGTAGGTTGCTTATATTCTCAGCAGGTGACCCTCTACCCATTCACATATAGGCAGTAATAATTGAACTGAACTTAAAAAAAAAAAAAAAAAAAAGAGGAGGACATGAAATTGGAGGAGGTAGGGGGGTTGTTCCAGAGGCATTGAAAAGTTGATAGTCAATGTATACATTTATGAACAAAAATCTGAAAAGAGATATGCCAAATGTTAATCAACTGTAGTTATTCTCCTTTTGGTGAAATCAGAGGTATTTAATAATTCTATGTACATCTCCAATTTTTAACTTCTATATAACAAATAAGCTATTCATAGTTTTTATTATTATGTTACCTCCCTCATTTATTACCAGCATCTGTAGCTCAATGTCTAAAATCCTAATCAACCATATCTTCTATTTCCCTAAAAGAGCATATCTGTATTCTCTTACCTGGTCCTGAGAGACGATTTCTGTGTTATAATCCAGAACATTACTAAGCACATAACAGCTCATGCTCTTTCTGGATTCGTAGTCAAAGTACTCAAAAAGTGGGTGGAAATGCTTTAATTTTAAGACTGTTAATATATTGTTGTAAGTATCAACAGGTATCTTCAAAAGTCTGGTAAGCTCCTTTGAAACTGCACTACTGGTAGCAATACTACAAAGAGAAAAACAGCAACCCTTTCATGAATAAAATTAATCTTTATAACAGAGCACTTGTTTCACATATTTAAAAAATAAATATTTACCATCTATGGCAGGCAGAGGAGTTGGCCCCAGGGTCATGAGAGTAGAACTGGCCATGTCCCTCACTGGCTGCAACACTCAGGAGAGCAGGCCCTGCACCTCACCTGGGCAACAGGGTAGAGCTGGCCCTGCTTCCAGGGGTTGCTGGTGAGCCAGCCCCAAGGTGGGGAAAGAGGAGAGCCCTCAGGCTGATCAGCTCAGATACCTCTCAGGCCCAGATCTAGGGCTTTGAATTGGCCCACTCCAACAATCTATTGATGGAACTGCTGGAGTACATGAAGGGGTCCAATCCCACAGATTCCAAACTATAAGATCTCCATGACATAGGGCAACAAGAGAATATCTGAGAGGAGTCCCAGTGAGGTAGCAGAAGCCAGAGGCCTTGTAACAGACCAATGAGAAGAAGTGTGGACAAAAGGGTATACCAGGAGATACATACACTGTCACATACTATAGCTTCCATGAGATTTTTTTGAGTAGAGGTTGCAAGGTGGAGGGGAGGGGGAGATGAGTAGGACTGGGGTACATGGTGTGAAATTCACAAAGAACTAGTAAAATGTTTTTAAAAACTTCATTTACACATTTAAAGAAATAGGTCAAGCAAAGTGAGAAAATAATAGCTTAATCTCTTCTATTTCAAAATGATCTCCTCTCAAAACAAATATAACCAGGTCTGGCTTACTCCTGTAGTTATAGCACGTAGGAGGATAATGGAAGTTCTAAGCTAGCCTAGACTACACAGCAAGATTCCATCTTAAAATAAAAAACAAAAGCAAGTCAAAGAGAGGATAAAGATGCCTATTTAAATACACACACTTCTTTACCCACTACAGTTCTATTGGCAAAAGCTTCTAATGTATGAACCAAGTAGTCTATATAGGGACACTTAAGGAAAAGCTCTAATATATGAACAAGTGGTCTTATAGGGACATTAAGGTAACTTGACAATTTGATGTTACTCAGAAAATTTTTTTAAGTGATACATTGGTTCCTAGATAAACAGCAATTATTATGAAGAAAGAAAGTAGGAGAAAAATTCATATAAAAACCATCAAGAAAAATCTGTATCTGGTGACTCAGGGAGACCAAGTTGAATTTAACAGGTAGCATTTTGTATAGGAGCATTCTCTAGAAGCTGAGGCATATTTTAGTATTTATAAGACCTTTAAACACTGGGATTTCTAGTTATTTTAGTAACTTTTACTTTCAAGCTCATCTTGGAGGGATAAAGGGGAATACAGACATCATTTAATTTCCTCTCTAACTTATGTTAAAGATCTGTACTATTTTTTCAGTTCACAAGAAAATGGAAATAACTAATGAAAGGGGGTAAAGGGGAAAGACATTTTCCTGCTGAGTCTGAACCAATGGGTGGAAACTAGAAAAGAAAACATAGACATTAACACCTCAATATTACAAATATTTAGAGAAAAGCAGGAAGCCTAATTAAGGGACTCAAGAGGCAACTGTTGAGGAAGATATATATATAATAAACATCAAAATGCCTAAAATGAATCCCAGTACTCATGGATATAAGAGGCAGTAGGGGATCTCTGGAGTTGTAAGTTCTGGGCCAGCCTGGTCTACAGAGCAAGTTCCAGAATAGCTAAGGCTACACAGAGAAACACCCCCCCCCAAAAAAAAAAAGCCCAAGTGACCCTGTAGGCACCACAGGTCTCGACAGTAGGACTGAGGGAGCATCCAGTGTAGGGAACATCATTCTTTTTTCAAAAGTATTATTACAACGAAAGACCAAATAAGAAAAAATATTTAAATCATTTTGTTACTTCAAATGTATACACATGCCCCTAATTTTTTCAGCCTAAATATACATATGACCTTATTTTTCACAATTTACTCATCTGCAGAAAACCTTTTTCTTTTTTGCAGGGGCTTGGGGGGGGGGGTTGATGATGTTTCCCTACTAGTTTAAAACCTTGCTCATTCTTGAGGCTGAAGAGATGGCTCAAAAGGTTAAGAGCACTGGAAGTTCTTATAAAAGACCCAGATTCTGTTTCCATCAACAACATGGCAGTTGTAACTGTACTTCAGTTTCAGGGTGTGTTAACCCCCCAACCCTTTTATCCTCTGAAGGCACTAGGTACACACATGATGCATATACATACATTCAGGCAAAACACTTATACACATGAATACAATAGTAAAGACAAAACAAAAAACTAGCTCAGGAAAGGATCTGAATTTGAGACACTGAACTTCGAAGACTGTCTACAGACCTTATAGACCACTACTTCACTACTGCACACAAGGAAGTAAGCAGCTGGCAAAACTTCCTATCCTGTTTAGAGCCACACAGGAAAGCCTCAGCATATACTTCAAACAAGACAATGCTAACATTTCAAGGAAAAACTGAGAAAATAAAAGAATAAAATGCCAAGAATTTTTGTTCAATGTTGTAACTTTGGGGTAGGCAAGATGGCTCAATGGGAAAAGATACTTGCCATAAGCCTAGCAACCTGAGCCCCACCCGGAAGAGGCAAACACCTGCGGCAAGTTTTTCTCTCATCTCCACATGTGCATATTTTCTAATCCCCTCGAAACAAATAAATGTAGTTAAACTTTTTAAGTGTGTTTTGACTTACTGTTCAAGGTTAAGCTTATTGAATATCTCCACTGTGTTTCTAGAACTTTATCAACATAGTCCACACGGTCAGGGTAACACTTCATAGCAAGATTAATGAGAGAGACTTGTAAAGATACAACATCCTCTGATGGCATGTCTTGTCTGGACTGCAAGGTTTAGAAAATCATATTAATTTATTTTAAATAATTACAAAAAAAGATATACCAATAGAGAAGTTTCAAAGACGAGAACTTAGAGAAAATACTATACAAACCTGTATTACTGTAGCCACCTGTTGTGAAAATATGTCAAAAAGTTTAATCTCAGCTGGAATTCCAGGTCCATCTTCACGATGAGCAAATAAAGCTAATCTAAAAAAGAAAACATTTTTTTTCTTTTTTTAAGATACGGGAATCTGAAGAGTGGATTCACTTTTTCTTTATTGCTTTTCTGTATTTTCTGAGTCTATTTCTGAGAACATTAAGAATGGCTTTTAAGATTATAGGTAAAATTCCAAGATATCACTATTAATTTCTGGTGAATTAAATTCCAAACAAGACTTTGGAAATTCAGTCTAGATGCATAGCATAGTGATCAAAGGAAATTACTTTAACAATAAATGTTACTTTTGTTCCATGGGGCCTGGGGAGTCCAGTATAAGACTTTTTATTCAATCTCTTAACTAAAGTTTTGTTAATAAATTGGAATGCCTTATTCCATTGGCAATGTTTATTTACTTATTCACTTACCTTATATAGTAAAACCTAGCCTAGAATTCATGGTACTCCGGTCTCTACTTCAGAAGTGCTGGGGTTACACCCAGATTAAATAAATAGAAGCTGTAGAGATGGCTCAGTGGTAAGAGTACTTACTTACTACTCTTGCAGAGAACCCAAGTCAGCACCCAGCATCTATATGGAACTGCTAGAAATAATGTTAAGTTTTATAACCTGCATATTAAGCTATTCAAGTTGTGCATACTGCATTATCTGTCAAGGTCAGAACAGCACCTACATTTTGTTATGCAGAAAAAACCCACCACTGATTGGGATTGCTAAATGACATTACTCTACACAGAAAAATCTGGTTAACCATCTTTTTTTAAGAGTGGGCCCAATAAGCATGCAATGTATACTGTCCAAGACAATCTGGAGACCTCTGTTTTGTTAATTCCTAGACCTTAAGACCAGTAAATTAATTAGATACCCTAATATATACATATATACATACATACATATATATATTATATCTTGTTATAATATAAGATATACGCTCACAGCAGGATAAATTATGTATTATTTATCATGTAGCAAGGCTACTATCAGTCATTCATTACATACATTATCAAAAGCCAAGTTATACATACATATACATTATGCATGTGTGTATATACATATGTATTTATATAGATATAAATGTTAAATATATTATACATATATAAACATATATATAATATATAAATGTGTAAAATATGTAGAAATAATTACAATGATTTTTATATATTTATATAAAATATATATTTACACACACACACTAAAAAAGTTTTAGTTTTAAACCTGGGGTTGTATATGTGTAAAATGCAAGTGTCTATGGAATCCAGAAGGAGTGCCAGGTGCCCTAGAACTGGAGCCTCAGGCAATTGTGAGCCATCAGTGTGGGTGCTGGGAACTGAGCTCAGGTCATCTTCAAGAGTAGTATGTGCTCTTAACTGCTGAGCTAATCCCAATTTTATATGTTTTATCAATTAAAACCAATGGCTAAAAAACTATACTTAAAAGGGATCTACTAAAAATGTGATTCTTAAAAAATTTTTCTTTATGAAAATGTGACAGCAAATGACTACTTAAGCATTCTTAATCATTCTTATGTTGTTGATAGTTTAAAAAAACTAAATCAAGTAAGTTACCCGTGAAAGATAATTTACATAATTGTGAGAAATTTTGTTCTTCAATAAACTTTGGACAAGGAAAGGTCTGCACAATAAAGTGTATGTATGTGTGTGTGTGTGTGTGTGTGTGTGTGTATTGATGCATATATCAGTTAAATAGATTAAAAACTCATTGTAAACCAGGTATGGTGACTCATGTCTAATCCCAGCACTTGAATTAAGTCAAGAGAATCAGAAATTCAAGGTAATCCTCACATACAGGCAGCCTGAACTACATTAAAAAAAAAAAAAAATACCACCTCACATGCCTTTAAATGAAAAGGTAAACCTTCACACTTAAGTCAGGCAATTGAGTGCTAAATTATCTATAGCAAAATGATGTTAAAATCAGTATTTAAGGAATCACAGAAACAAATGATTCATGAAAATGTTATGTTACTTATTTCCATTTCAGAGCATTTACTTCCAGTACAGAACAGTCTTACCTGTCAATCAAAGCAATGATTATGTTTTTCACATTTACATTTTGGTGTAACTCAGCACAAGCTCTAAGAAAAGGATTCAGAGTCTGGAGATGGAACTCATCAGGAAAAACCTAAAAGTCAGATATGATTAATCGATATAGGGAAAAAACCTTCACAAAATATTCTGATCTTATGAATGGTATATAAAATGATTACTTATAATAAAATTAAAAAGAAAGAAAAAAAATCATTACTTATAGAAAAAATTAATCTTAGATAATTAAAATCAAAACCAGAAATATTCCATTTCCAGCATACAAGTAAGTCTAATAAAACCTAGAAAACTCAAGATTATTTCCTACATTTTTGAGAAAACAAAACAGATTATTAGTCCAAAGACCAAGTTTGAAAATGGAAATTTCTGAAGGAAGTTTTCTATTCAATAAAACCTTTTTTTTCCCTAAGATTTTTTTTTTTTCCTTTCTTGTTCTGAGAAATAGTTAGACACACTGGCCAGGCTGGCCGTAAACTCAGGGCTTCATCCTCATAAGCGGCTGCCACTACAGGCCACGTACCTCTACAATAGGCTTAGGATTTCTTTTTCCCAAACAAAAATGAAAATAAAAATCGTTTTAAGAATTAATGTTCTCGTGTTTTAAAAGTTAAATGAAGAATAAACACAAATATAAAAGCTCAAAAGAAAAAAAAGAATTAATGTTCTCTTACTTACCTGAATGATACACTCCATGAGATATTCTTGAGCCAAAGCATCTCTACAATTCACAACTTGCTCCAAAATGCCTGTTAAAACAATCTAAAAATAGCAAAGAAAAAAAAAGGTAAGCTAAAAATTATTTTGAAAATCCCAAAGTACTCCTCTAGCAATACAATGAACATGAAAATCATTTTATATTGCTCTCATCCATACTTCAATGTTCAACTTTTAAAAATAACTAATTATTAAATATAAAAACTTTGTTACATAAAAAGTAAGGTTTTTTTTAAAACAGTTTGTGCTTTTTTGTCTGTCCTAACAAATCTTCAACTAATCCAAGATCATGAAGACTTCCCTTGTGTTTTCTTCTAGAACTTTTAGATTATGTATGTAAGTCTCTGATCCGCTTTCTAGAGCTTCTACTGTGTAGAGTCAGGTCAAGACATAAAAGTTTCTTTGTTTACATATACTAAGTGGATATTCAATTGTTCCAGAGTAATTTAGTTACCTGGGCAGGCAAAGTAGTACACGTCTTTAATCCCTACACTCAGCAAGCACTCACTCTGTAAGTTCAAAGACATCCTAACCTACATAGGACAACCTAATTTCCAGGACAGTCAGGACTACAGAGAGACTGACCCTGCCTCAAAAGACAAACAGTAAGTTTGCCTTTGCACTTTAAAAATTAACTGCAGGGCTAAAGACATAGCTCAGTTGGCAGAATGAATCTCTGGAACTCACTTAGGAGGATCAGAAGTTGAAGGCCATCCTTGACTACAAAATGAGTTGGAGGCCAGTCTGACTAATACCTCAGATGATCAGGGAGGGAAAAAGAAAAAAAGAGGCCAATATGTGAGTCAATAATGGACTATCTAATCCAAGGACTGACAAATCTAATTCACTGCCTGAATTTTGGGGTTTTGTTTCATATTTTTGGTGCTATGGATCCAAATCCAGAACCCGACACATGTTAAATAATAGCCAAACTGAGCTACATTCTAAAATGTCAATGGGATCAAGTCCTGCCCTGCTCATTTTCTTAATGTTTTTCCTGCTTTTGCCCTATACCCATCTAGTTTACTACTTATAACTAATAACTTACAAAATTCAAAAATACTTACCATCTAGCCTTTTACAGAAAAAGTTTTGCTGGGAGCTTGTTAAAACCACTGGCTGCTCTTCTAGAGAACCTGGGTTCGATTCCCAGCACCCACATGGTGCTCACAATCATCTGTAACTCCAGGTTCCAGGGGATATGACACCCTCTTTTGGCCTCTGGGCATAGACACACATGCAGTACATAAACATATACACTAACAAAAAAAAACAAAAAAAAACCCTCACACACACACATTTTTTTAAGTCTTTAGAAAAATGTGCTGATCCCTACTTTATTTCCCTTCACTGACTAATGTGTCTGTCCCTTTCATCACTCACTCCCCCTTTATGCTTCTCTCCACTGGGGTCTTAGGGTTTCTATTGCTATGACCAAAAAGCAAGCTGGAGAGGAAAAGTTTATTTGGCTTACACTTCCAGATCATAGTTTATTACTGAAGGAAGTCAGGATAAGAACTCAAGCAGGGCCGGGTGGTGGCGCACGCTTTAATCCAGCACTTGGAGGCAGAGGCAGGGATTTCTGAGTTCGAGGCCAGCTGGTCTACCGAGCGAGTTCCAGGACAGCCCGGACTACACACAGAAACCCTGTCTCGAAAAAACCAAAAAAAAAAAAAAAAGAACTCAAGAGGCCGGAACCTGGAGGCAAGAGCTGATACAGAGGCCATGGAGGGATGCTGCTTATTGGCTCACTTCTCCTGGCTTGCTCAGGCTGCCTTCTTATAGAACCCAGGACTACCAGCACAGTGATGGGACCACCCACAATGGGCTGCACTCCCCAATGCCCCCACGGATTACTAATTGAGAAAATGCCATAATGCTGGATCTCATGGAGGTATTTCCTCAATTGAGGCTCCTTTCTCTGTGATGACTCTAGCTTGTGTCAAGTTGACACAAAAATACAGCCAGTACAACTGATATATGTCATTATCACAAACTTTCACTTCAGTGAAAGTGAATTTATTAGGTCCTTTTGTCCTAGTCGTTCAAAACTACTGTGGGTATTATAGGTTCTCTTCTCTTTCTCACATATTTTAGAATCAGTTTGTTGACTTTATAAAACAGTCAGAGAGGTAGATATGACTGAAACTGCACTGAATCTATAGTTATATTTAAGTAAAACTGCTACCTTGACAATTACTGAATCTCTAACCCATAAACATAGTAGTACTTTTAAATAGATCTTTTTTAGTAAAAACACAGTTAAAAATATTTTTCAATTTAACAAAGATATATTTAAAGTAAGATTTTCAGTTTATATCTCACAATGTAAGAAAAAATGACAACAAAAAAGATAAGAACCTGTTTGTAACGCTCCACATTTACACCTTCCAACTGACTAAGGCGCACCAAATTTGTTCCCACTAAAATTCTCAGTTCTTGTCTCTCTCGTTCTCTTTTTTCTCTATCTCGACTATGTCCTTGATGCTGCATCCGCACCCAAAGCTTATTCATTTCTGCAAAGTTGAGTAGTACAAAATCCATGGAATCACTGATATCACCAGTTGTCTCTTCACTGCCAAGAAAAAGTTAGAAAAATCTTTATACACATGACAGGATCAATTTACTACTGGTCCATTCATTTCCTTCTTCTACAAATACTCATGCTTCAAAAAGCCACTTTCAACTTCATTTCATTTGGCTAAATGTTAGATTTCAAGAACAGACTCTAGCATAAAAAATAAACACTAGGGGAGAACACAATACATTTAAGGAGCAAATCACTTTCCATGACTCCCTAGTCTGAGCTCACTGGACTTTGTCCTTACAGCAACTCGCTAGAATATAAAACGATGTGCTCAATTTGGCAGCACACATACTAAAATTGAAGCAGTACAGGGATTAGCATGGCTCCTACAGTGACAAGCAGTCTGTGAAGCAACCTGTGCTACTCTTCAGTGACTACATTTCTTACAAAAATCTCAAGGATGCACGGTGACACAGTTTCACTAAAGGGGGGTCAGTACGGAGGGCACTGTACTCCTGAGCATGATGGCTTCCCAGCTCCCACCATAAAGAATTCAACTACAGCTGAATCTTTCCATATCCTGACAGAACTAATGTCCAACAAAAGGTAACTGATTAAAAAACAAAAATTAAAATTTTTAAAAGACCCCAAAACTTGACATTTGAGGTAGACTGATGATAAATGCTGCTTTATTGTTAGATATTTTGGCTTCATATGAAATATGAGCTTGCCAGGCAGTGGTGGCGCACGCCTTTAATCCCAGCACTTGGCAGGTGGATTTCTGAGTTCGAGGCCAGCCTGGTCTACAGAGTGAGTTCCAGGACAGCCAGGACTACACAGAGAAACCCTGTCTCGGGGAGAAAAAAAAAAATTTTGAGCTTTATGAAGAAGACCTTATTTTTCTACATCTTCCACGACAGGGAACTTAGTTTTTCAAATATTTTACTGATGGCCTAATATTTAAAATTCAGAGTCAAATTATAATAATAAAAATAACTTCATCCTCTTTGTATACTATTAAATCTTTTATGTATGGTTTAGCTTAATAAATAAGAGTAGTAAAAGAAGGAAAAGAAGAAGGAGAAGAGGAAGAAGTAGTAGTTGTAAATGATTCTCGTCATAGTGACATATGACTGTAATATGGACATTTGGGAGACAAAAGGAGGATTACATGCTCAAGGCAAGCATGAGGTATACAGTGAGAATCTTTTACAAAATGAAAAAGAATGGAGGGCTGGTGAGGTGGTTCAGAGGGCAGAGGCACTCGTCATGTAAGCCTGGTATTCTGACTTTGGTCCCTAGAACCCATGTAAAGTTAGAAGAAAAGAATCAACTACAGACAGTTATCCTCTGACCATCTCACACACACACACACACACACACCAACACACACACACCATGGCACACATTCACACAGGCAAACATGCACACACAAATCATCAAACACATATACATAATAATGTATTTTTAAAGGGACTGGTGTAGAAAAAAAACCTATTGATTTATTTGTCTTAGAAATTTAAAAAACAGATAAGCTTTAAATAAAAGGGTCAGTTCTTCAATTATTATAATTATAGAAATTATTAGTTCTTCAATCTAGGGATCCATCACACAAAAAGTTTACCACACCTAGCAGCAATCTGCCATTGCTGGGAGAAAAAGGTGTCATGGATTTTAATGCTAGAATGGAGGCCACAAGAGAAATAGAGGTCTCTATAAACTATTTTTAGTTTTTTTTCCCCCAGTAGTTAACACCTTTAAAAGTCACACTTACAAAGATTATCTAATGTAATGGGAAAATGTTCTAAACTATATTAGATACCTGTAATCTCATCATTTAAGCATCTACATGCAGGAGAGCTACTGAAAATTCAAGGCCAGCCTAGGCTACAGTGAGTACAAGCCACTCAAGGCCACATAGCAAAATCCTGTCTTAAAACAAAACAAAAAAAATACTAAGTTTTAAAAAGCAGATTCTAATCTAAAGAATTTTTCTAAATATGTAATTGAATATTAGTATACACTGAATTATATATCTCAATGAAAATCTAGACACAAAATAGCACATGAATTTGAGTAGGAAAATTGCTGACACCCATGCTCTTATTTCTGTATACTTTTCTACAATTTTAAGCCACTTTACTATGGGGTTGGTGGAGCCACTACAATTAACCCAAGATGACTTACTCTGTCGGCTCTCCTTCATCAGGTAAAATGTTCCTAGTACACTGAAGAAGATAATTTCGAAGAAACAAACCCCTTAGCGGATGCTGCACACCACGGCACATTTCTACCAAATCTTTCAGAATATCTTTCCTGGATTGAGGAAATGACTTGACATATACAACTCCAACTGTGATCAAGAGGTAACTAAAAGAAGTAAAAAAATTCATTTGATTAGAGACAGGATATGTGAAAACTTGACTGTACTCAAACAAACTACACATATTAAATAAACAAGACAGAAACCATATTGTCTTAAACAATACTCTTTATAGGGAGAAAATCACCTAACTTTAAATATAACTACAAAAAATAATTAAAAAAAAAAAATCATGACTGATCCCAGTCAGTCCCCTTACTCATGGAGAATATGATCAAGATACCTATCTGCTAACCGAAACTGCAGCTAGTATGTACCATTATTTTCTCTTACACATAACAAGTTGATTAATTAGTCAAGCTGGTTAACCACAATAACTAACACAACGGCTGTTATGGTATGTTGTAACAAAGGATAACATAAGTGAACGATGTGCGATGATACAATGACGATGCAATGAGAATGAAGCCGGTGAGTGAACATGAGGTAGCATTAGGCTATCCCAGCAGCACAGCTATTCCAAGATGGCTACTAAGTAACTAAAGGGTAGATAACATTATATACAGTATATAGATAACATATACAGTATATACAGTATACTAATAACATATACAGTATACTAATAACATATACAGTATATACAGTGTATAGACAACACATACAGTATATACAGTATATAGACAACACATACAGTATATACAGTATATAGATAACACATACAGTATATAGATAACATACACAGTACATTCAGTATATAGACAACACATACAGTATATACAGTATATAGATGACACATACAGTAATACAGTATATAGATAACATACACAGTATATACAGTATATAGATAACATACACAGTACATACAGCATATAGATAACACATACAGTATATATAGTATATAGATAACACATACAGTATATACAGTATGTAGATAACAATACAGTATAGACAACACATACAGTATATAGATAACACATATAGTATGAGATAACACATACAGTATATACAGTATATAGATAACACATACAGTATATAGATAACATACACAGTATATACAGTATATGGATAACGTATACAGTATATACAGTATGCTCAACAAAAGGATGATTCACAGCCCCAGTGGAATCATAAAAACTTTTATCAGGCTACTTAAAATAGTGTAGAAATTTAAACTTAATTACTTCTAGTATTTTTCTTTTAATATTCTTAGACTATGATGACCATGGTTGCTTGTGGAAATTGCTACTGAATTTCTTTCTTTTTGATTTTCTCATACACACACTTGTTCTTCCTTACTATGGTAGGCACAGCCGACTTAGATGCTTGCTATGTAAACTAAGTTGCCCTTCAACTTGCACCAATGTCTCTGCTGCTAAGCACTGGGATTACAAGTATATGCCACTATGCCTGCCTTTTAAATAAAGCCAATGTTAGCTAGTCATGGTGCCTCATGCCTGCATTCTCAGCATTTGGGAGACTGAGCCAGGAGGATCGTAAATTCAAAGCAATGAGATGCTGTCAAAAAAGGGGGATGATTTCTGAAAAGAAAAAATATATAAGGCAAGAAATGCAAGAAATATTAACTAGCATTAACTTTTTTGTTGTTGTTGGATTAGACTTGATTGCAACACAAAGCCTAGAAAGTGTGGCTATAACAGACATTAATTACTTACAGCCTTGGGATAATGTTTCCAGCATACTGTACAAGTTCATAGAGATCTGCCACCTTTCTTCCTTTAGCAAATTCATCAGTCAGGTAGACCTCCAAGTAGTGCAGTTCATCAGAAATAGCCATATCTTTTAATTATGATTAAGGATTAAGAATAAAGGTAATTTAATAAAAAAATAAATAAATAAAGCAAAACCAAAAAAAAAAAAAAAAAAAAAAAAAAAACCAAAAAACAAAAACAAAACCAAACTTTGCAATTACTGTTGGAATAATTAAAACTATTAGTTAGGGCTAGTGATATAGCTCAGTAGTGCCAGCATTTACCTCTCACAAGCAAAGCTTTGTATTTGATTTCCATCACTGACAAAACAAAACAAAAACGCACACAGTGGACTGCCTAGCATAGAGGTCCATGGCTACAATACCAGCTACTCATGTGGCTGTGGCTAGAGGATCATGTGTTCAAAAGAAAACTCACTGATAAAGTACTTTACATTAGATGAATATTAAAAGGGAAGAGAGAATTTCATTGGCTTTTATTACTTTAAAATAAAGATTCACTGGACTATAGAGATGGTTCAGCAGTAAAAGACACCTGCTGCTCTTGCAGTGGATTTGCGTTCCGTTCCTAATACCCACATGATATGATAGTTAAGACCCATCCCGAGCTCCAGTTTCAGGGGATCTGATAATCTCTTTTGACTACCCTGGGCACCAGCTACATGCACACATACAATGCAAACAGTCATATACAAAAAAATAAATTTAATTTTTTTTCAAGCTAGTATAGCTGTACGTCTGAAACCAGCACTCAGGCAGAAGAACAGTAAGTTCAAAGCCAGCCTGAGCTATACCATAGTACATTGTCTCAAAAAAAAAAAAAACCCCAACAAAAACAAAACAAAACAAAACACACCCAAACAAACACTTCCCAGCTACTTGGGAGGCTAAAGATGAGGATCAGCTGAACCCCAGAGTTCAAGACTGGTCTCATCATCTTAAAAGGGGAACTGGGGGGGAATGCCAGGCATGGTGGCATCCACCTGTAATCCCAGCACACAAGAGACAGATGCAAGAGGATCACTGTGAGTTAAGAGGCCAGGGAAGGCTACACAAGAAGATCTTACCTCAAAAACAAGAACAAAACCCCAGAAAACAAATGCCACTAATGGCTTCAAGTTTTTCAAAAATTAAGAGCAATCTATTTTGAGAAACTTAAGCATACGGGTATGGATTTAGTTCAATTGGCACACTGCCTGTCTAAAATTAAGGTCAATAGCCAACACTGCCGAAAGAAAGAAAGAAAGAAAGAAAGAAAGAAAGAAAGAAAGAAAGAAAGAAAGAAAGAAGAAAGAAAGAAAGAAAGAAAGAAAGAGAGAGAGAAAAGAGAGAGAGAGGAAAAAGTAGGGGAAGGGAGGGAGGGAAGAAGGAAGGAAGGAAGGAAGGAGGGAAGGAAGGAAGGAAGGAGGGAAGAAAGAAAAAGGGCAAGGGGAAGTTTATTCTTAGAAAAAAGGGGTCACTTTTCTCATTTAGAATCTGCATGGAGCTGGGCGGTGGTGGCGCACGCCTTTAATCCCAGCACTTGGGAGGCAGAGGCAGGGGATTTCTGAGTTCGAGGCCAGCCTGGTCTACAGAGTGAGTTCCAGGATGGCCAAGGCTACACAGAGAAACCCTGTCTCGGAAAAAAAAAAAAAAAAAATAGAATCTGCATGGAGAAGGACTATTTTGTCTAAAAAATAATAGAACTGACTCCACACATTTTCAACAAAGAACAAAAAACAGGCATGATGGTTAATCCCTATAAGCCTAGCATTTAGGAGGCTGAAGCAGGAGGACTGCTGTGAGTTTGAGGTTACCCTGGGCTAAAAAATAAGCATCCATTTCAGAGGATGGGGGAGAAAAAAAGAGCACTAGTTGCTTTTCCACAGGACCTGGGTTCAAATTCCAGTATAGTGATTTGCAACAATCTGTGACTACAGTTCTGGGGATCCAATGCCTTCTTCTGGCCTTTGCAGTCACTAGTCATGAGTGTGGCCCAGATACATACACCACACACACAAAGATAAAACACTCATGATAAAGTAAAATAAATAAATCTAAAAAAATTTTAAAACTATAGAGTATAAATAAAGGCCTTAAAGACCCTCCCACTCTCAAGAGTTCTTCTCTCACTTTTTCTTAATAAATCTGTATTGGTTCTGCTCTAAAAACAAATCCAGCAACAAGAACAAAATTGGCCTTATCAAGAAATAAATATGGTAAGCCAGGAGGCAGAGGCAGGTAGAGCTATGTGCATTCCAGGACAGCCTGGTCTGCAGAGTGAGTTCCAGGACAGCTAAGCTACATAGAGGAAAACAAAAACAAAAAAACAAACCAAACAATAAATAAAATGGCCCAAGAGTTTATCCTTCAACAGACAAAGGATACAAAGTTCATAGTAACTCTTTGGTGATAACATTGAAGTCCGGAGCTCTCCGAGCATGTTAGAGGCATGTTTCAGAGCGTCCATCAGCTTGTTTTTGTCCTACAGAAATACCATAAAAAAATGATGAGAATCCTTAATTTAACTAAACATTTATCTTGGTTCTATTTAACCAAAAATCTGTTACATAGTTCTAACAATCTACAGCACTTATTTTAGTCACATAAAAGTCAACTTCACAAGTTTCTCTTTATTGAAAATCTAAATTAAAAAAAAAAAAAAAAAGCCTGACCCTCAGCAGGGCTTTAACTAGAGCCTGCAAGGATTCCGTAACCAGACAGCATGTGGCACAGAGTAACTTCAGACTTTTCAACCTCTACAAACAAGGAAACTACTTCCAAAGTCCACATTTGACCTGCAGCCAAGAAAGCAGGCATGCTAAAGCAAGATAACATCTTAACAATGGCTGTCCCGAACTTCAGGCTCCTTGCAGCTTATGCAGTAATTATCCATGTAAGTCTTTCCTTGTGTTCTTCAACGCTTCATAACCACTATATGCCCCACTTCACTCATAGATACAATTTTTGAGACATAGTAAGAAACATTATTCATGCTCAGAAGGAGAAACAAACAAGAGAAAACCTATTTTCTATTCTATGACATTTACTTTTCTTTCCAATAAGAAAATCAAAACAATAAGGCAGAAGTGAATATTAAGCTTTAGAAAATGTTAAGAAAATGGGGCTAAGGAGATGATAGCTCATGAGTAAAGTGCTTCCTATGTAAGGGTCTGAATTTGAATCCCCACCACCCAGGTAAAACAACTGGGGTATAGCAGCACACATCTGTCATCCAAACACTAAGGAGGAAGACACAGCAGATGCCTGGGGCTTACAGGTAGTCTAGCCTATTCAGTGAACTCAGAGATTAGAGATGCCATTTCAAAAATAAGATGGAGAGAAAGGTGAGGAAGAGCCACTGGTACTTAGGACCCTGCTATTGACACTCACACTCCAAGATCAAGGAGGAAAATCAGAACTTAGAGACCCTGCAGCTGTCACTATTGAAGCCAGGTAGTAGGCAAAGACTTAGGAACTCACTGCCAGTCATGATCTAAGGTCACAGAAGGCACCAAGACATAGTTTCCCATTACTGGTTGCATTCTGAGATCAGAAAATGTATGGAGGCTTGGGAACCACTGCCAGTGGCACTCTGAGGTCAAGAAGGAAACAAAGGGCTAGAAAGATGGTTCAGAAGTTAAGAGCACTGGCTGCTCTTCCAGAGGTTCAATTCCCAGTACCCACATGGCAGCTCACAGATGTTTGTAACTCCAGTCCTAGGTGAGCTGACAACCTCTTCTGGCCTCTGAGGGCTCCAGGTACACACACCACTCAAAGATACACTTGTAGGAAAAATATTCACACACACAAAATATAATAAGACATGGACAGATCCTAGAACTTTAGCCTCAACACCAGGTCACCGAGTAAGGTCAAGGAACTTGCTGAGACTCTTGCCAAAGCTGGTCTCCACCTAGTTCTATTTCATTTCTGATGAGTGGATAAACAAAACATGGCACATATAAGCACAACTGACTTTTACTTGGCTGTAAAGAAAGATGAAGTTTACAGGTAAATAGATGGGACTGGAAAAAAATAAATCATGCTGAATAAGGTAACATATCCAGAAAGACAAAAACATTGCCATGTTCTTTCTCATATGTTGGGGGCCCTGGACCACCATCCCAGCTAAACGAAAATTGTGAATCACCTTTATGAGAAACTGCTAAGAAAAAAATCTCCTGTTCTGTCAGGAGCTGAGCTCAGGAGCCGGCCGGCCGCTGTTTTGAGAAAGCTTCAGGAAGTTGCCTGCTGTTTTGGGAAGCCTAGTCAGGAAGGTTCTGGGTTCTAAGGTCTCAGGAAATTAAGGAATGTCTGGCACCTCCCGAGGCTGCTGGCGACGGTGGGATGGCCCTGGGCAAGGGACCCCCACCCCTTTCCTTGTTTCCCTTCCCCTTCGTCCGAAATATATCTGTAAGTCTCTCCCACAATAAACAGAGCCTTGACAGAGTTGCGTGCTTGGCTTTTGTCCCCTCTCTCGCCCATGTTTTCTTTCAGGTGACGGTCCACCTTGAACCCCATGAATAACCGAAGACCCGCGGGTTGGGTCACTCATATGTGCATCTTTGCTTTCAATCTTTAGATGCATTAAACTAGGAATACCTGTAGATACTAAGAAACTAAAAAGGGGCTTTAGGGTAGTAGTGGGGTACTGAGGAGGTGGAAGGTAGAAAGGCATGAGGAAAGGGTACAGGAGAACAAAGTGGTATGGAAGTGGGAAAAGAGTGAGAGGGGTAGGAAAGATTTACATAAGGAAAGGGATGGGACAGGAGGAAAGGGTGGAGGAGGAAGCAGAAGGAGAGCTAACACTAAGGATGTATGAAGAAGCTATATGGTAACTCATTATTTATAAGCTTATTTAAGAATGTGTAATTCTTATAGTTTAACTGGGGTACCCTACACAGGGAGATAATGGTCTTTCAGAAACCATAAGTTACTAAACAAAAAGTCTTAAGCCAGGTACAGGATATCTCTCTATCAGTGTTGGTCAGCAAGGTCCCAGAAGCCCCCTAAACAATATAGGCTATTGCTACTACTCATGTTTTTCCCACCAGAACTTGATGATAGGATGCTAGTGCTGAAAAGAGCAAATATTCCAGTTATAGTACTTGAGAAAATCAAACTATTAAGGGATCAAAAAGCTTCCTCTCAACTGGCTAATAATACCAGAAGGTATGATACTACGGGAAGAAAGTCATCTACAGTCTTATTCAGATAGGAACCACTGATGGTACAATAATGACCAGCCTGGCAATTTATGTTCATTGGTACAAGAGTAGTCATTATTATAGAAGTAACCAAACACTTCTTAATTGGATTTAAGGCTCTCTTCACGATAAACCTCAACAACTCATGACTGGAGTTGCTAAAAGCGTTTGTTACTCTTGTACAGGACCTGGGTTCAATTCCCAGCACCTACAGGGTAGCTCACAATCATCCATTAACTCTAGTTCCAGTGCATCATCTAAACCAGGCATACATAGGTACATATACATGCTGGCAGTTAATACTCATACACATAAAATAATAAGTCTAAAAAATAAATAATCCAGATGAAAAGGCAAAGGTTCTTGGGGAAACCTACTACCTATTGCAAAACAGTAACAAACCACCTTCTACATGCTATGATTACAATTATAGATTAGTACAGCTCTCTACCTTCATCAGTGACACTTGTTTTAAAGGTACAGGGAGGCTAATACAGAGACTCACAACTGGCCAAAGTGACTGTAGAGTGCTCCACCCTGTCCCCAAGGCTCATGGACTGTCTCAGAAGAGGGTGAAAAGAATGCAGGAGCCAGAAGTTGGGAAGGAATGCTGTGAAACAGTCTTCTGACTGATATGGCCACTGCACTCACTGCAGCTATGGATAGCTGTACAATATTGGATCTGTCACTGTTTCACTCTCTATGGGGAGGAGCTCCTAAGGCTCCACTGCTCACTGAGGGACTACAGGCTTTTAATGGGTCCTGGGAGAGAGTATGCCATAAGTTGCTTGTGTTCTGGGACATAACCCCTCATTCATACTCAATATATATATGAAATTGAAATTGTTAATGAGATCAAGAGCAACTGAAAGAAAACATCCAATATCAATCAACTCCTGGACTCCATACACACGCACAAATACACACATATACCACATACATACATGGAAAATGTAAGACACTTCACAAAGTATCATCGCTACTCCAACAACTTAAAGTATCTGCTTATTTGGTTCAATTCTTTAAACTTTAACACATAAAATATAAAATACTTATGAAGATTATTCCTATCTTTAGACTATAAAAACATATAAACAAGTATATATATAATTTTTGTTTTTGTGTTTTAAGGGTTTCCCACATAAACCAGAGCTGGCTTCAAGTTCACGGTCCTCTTTCTTTTGCCTCCAGAGGTATTGACCACATGTACCTTAAAGTATAGTTTTAAAGCTAGTTCCTACAATAAAAGTACATATTCAAAAGTTCTCAGAATACTCAGGTGAAATAAACTTAGCTGAATTCAAATCCATTTGTTCATTAAGTATTTACTGAACACCCATTCTATATTAAGTTCTCCTCAGGTCTAAGGTATAAACCACACAGGTTCAGATACTTAAATTAGATGCTAATGTGCTAATGGCAACTGAAGTCACTAAACAGACACAAAATTAGGAGGAAGCAGGGCTCTTGGTCCATAAGTATCTACAGTGCTGTACCACAGATGAAGTTGAGACAGTTGCTGGTGGTGACTAGACTGACTAAAAGCAGAGATGCTACATAATTTTACAACTGGTGGTGCTTGCTTAGGAATTTACAGTATACAACTGTATCTTCACATTTTCATTCTTACCAGGCATCTTTTCATCTGGAATGACTGAACCTTCACAGCCTGGATGGCTTCATCCAAGAGTTTTTCCTGCTCATCCTGGGGTGACTGCTGTGTTGTAGGCTAAAATGAAGATTTTTAAAATACTTTCATTAGTGTCTCATAAGCACTTTTCCTGTCAAAAGAATTTTTTTTTTTAATTTCTGTAGTTTTAGTGATAGTCCTTTTCCAAAACTTTCACGCAAGGCACATTCTAGCTTCATATCTCAAATGAATTTGTCAGTTTTTGACTGACTCAAAAATTCTGGCCTCAGCCCAGCATGCCTTTAATCTCAGCACTTGGGAGATGGAAGCAGCACATCTCTTTGAGTTCAAGGCCAGCCTGGTCTACATAATGAATACCAGAACAGCAAGAACTTCCTAGTGAGACCCTGTCTAAAACTGACCAAAAAATAAAAAGTATCTGGCATCAAAGAAACCTGTGGTGGTAGTTTATAGTTATGTTCTGCTAATATGCTGTACATCCAATTGGAACATAGCTGTAAAGCCAAACTTTTTCTTATGATAATTATAGTATAAATTCAAAATTTTAAGAACTTCTCTCTCCCTCTCAACTATGTTCACCTACATTTTAGTCTACTTTACATCAAAAAATGAGTTTATAAAAACACAGCCCCCTCCATTACAACAAAAACTAAACAACTTGGAAATAAAAAAGCTACCATCTTAAAAAAAAAAAAAAAGCTAGAATTGTTAATGACTTATAACAGAAAAAGGTAAAGATAGTTTCCTCAAATACCTACTATTTTAAATACACAGATAAACAGCTAAAAACAAAGTAAATCTGCTCTTCCATGCCATCAGCAGAACTCTGCTTATAAAATGAACTCATTCTTCTTGTCAAGTAAAATTAACCCATATTTCATGTTAAATAACACCATGTTAACATTACTACACAGCATGCCTAACAATGTAATTACAAATAATCATGTGTTTGAGATCCAGTGCACACAATGTGTGCTTCATAAATGTTCACTTCACAGATAAGCTGATTCCAGACCTCTCAGAACATATATTTGATTAAAAAGAAAACTAACCAGCAAATTAATGGATAAGCAGTATATACACACAACAGACTATAGTTAAGCCATAAAAAGGTCTCTAGTATTAAAACACTCATATTATAAAAATAAACCTAGAAAACATTATACACAATGAAAGAAATCTGACACAAATGCATGCTGGAAGGCTCTATTTATATGAAATATCTTAAACAGATAAATCTAATTTAGAACAGTAATCTAAACAGATTTACTAATTTAGAAGAGGAATGGTGGGCAAACCACTGATTAATCACTAAAGAATTTTCTTTTGAGGTAATGAAAATATTTTGGAACAAAAGGTAATGTATCAAAACCCACTGACCTGTTCATTTTACATAAATTTCATTAAAAAATTTTAAGACTAACTAGAGGAAAAGTACCTCTCTACATAAGGATATCTAAGACAATTAAAATATTTCATTAAGATTAAACAACAAGAGCCATCCGCTTCTGAAATACAATGGTTCATAAAAATTAAAACCTTTGTCTTGGCTTCACTTTAGATAAAGAAAAAAACTGAGTAACAAGCAATGCCATGCACTTCCCTGTGCTGTTTTGCTAATAAACTAGTAAGATGAGTTTTCCCACAACCATTTCTTTTCAAAAATAATAAAGGACTGAAGGGACAGCCCAGTAGTTAAGAGTGCTCAGTGCTCCTGCAGAAGACCTGAGCTCAGTTCTTAGTACCCACACACTGGGTGGCTCAAAACCAACTTCAGCTCCAGGGAATCCAACACCACTAGCTTCCACAGGCACCTGCATTCACAGGCCCATACAAATGAACACATACACATAACTAAAATCTTTTAATGAAAATGCTTATTTTAAGTGTAAATGAATTAAAAAAAAAAGCAAGTATCTTTAAAGAAATGTTAGTTTATACAGGAGAAATATTAGCATACACCCCTAATGTCCCTCAGCTAAGCAATCTTACCTTCTTCTCTAAGTTTTATTACTGTAAGTACCTTATATACATAGAACTACACAGCATTTTTCCTTTTGTGTCTGGCTTTTTTAGGGTTATGTCCAAGGTTAATCTGTATGAAAGTGTTAATCAAAATTTCTCTCTTTTTAAAGACTGTGTAATATTCCAGTGTCTGTGTTTATAGATACATGCATATATACATATACCCAGCTACAGTGCCAGCCCACAAGCTCGGACGCTCCTCCCTCCCAACTCTGAATAGATCCAGGACTCCGACTCTCAGAGCGAAGGTGGCCATATATATGTGTGTGTGTGTGTTGTGGTGTGTGTGTGTGTGTGTGTGTGAGTGTGTTATGTATATGTATATACACATTTATTGATTCACTCGATATAGACATATAGATCGTTTCCAGCTCTGGCTACTGTGTGCAAATAAACTATAAAATGGGCTATAGGCAATCACAGATTTTTGGTATAGACTAGAAAAGTAAAATAGCACACAAAGTTCTGAATGTGCATAGTTCTTAGTAATGAACGCTCCATAAACGTTAGTTATTACTATATCCAGCTTGAGAGAATTTACCTCTACTGGTTGTAGGAACCTGTTTGTTGGTTAATTTTCCCACTTATAAGCTACATATGTAATATGACGATACAACATATATTGTAAAATAAACAGAATCGTCAGTGTTGCTGAATAAGGTATTTAAACCTGATGAGAAAGCACAAATTAATACTTCAAGGAAAACTGAGGATAACAAGAAAACAGGAACTTTAAAATAATTTGGGTTGGGGAGTTTGTGTCTAGCAGGCTGAAGGCTTTGGGTTCAATCTCCAAGACTGCAAAAAGAAAAAGCAAACAGTTTGGATCCCATACACACACTAACTTAGCAATATCCCAGAAATCCTTTGATGGAGCCATGAACATTAAATGGCAAAATTCTTTCTTCTCTTTGTGGAGAATTTCTGCCCATTCTCCTCAGATATCTGTTTGCATTACCTCCAAAGTCTTTTCAAGCTCCTAACACAACTCTTTCCCACCAACAAATCCAAAGAACTGTCCAGCAGTGTTTCAAAAGCACACCTCCACCATTTATTTCTATCCCGTGTCTAGCACATTCTATAAAATTCAATCAAAGTACACCAGATGTTTGGTTAGTTGAACCTGACTCTGGATTTTTAGGAGTACAGTAACCAATGAGATCAACAGTTGCTTCCAGATGCAAAAGTGAGACTTAAGGCTGACTACCTACTCAAATCGTAACAATTGCCCATGACAGAACTGATACCCTAGGTTCCGTTTTCCAATAAAATTTACAGGATAAACTGTGCACCTATCTGGTTCACCCAGCACATAAATGAAGTTTATAATGTATCTTCAAATGCTTTGTATTATAAACAATATGTCAACCAGTACGTGTTAAAAAACAAATTCTAAAATTAAACTTCACACCCGTCATGTGCCAAATCCCAATTGTACAAGTTCTGAGGGGGAAAAAAACATCTTGTATGGCTATATATTATATTAAAGTAGTATACGTCAAAGATGTATCAAATTATGGGAACAAAAGCTCAGAACTCACCAAGCTGGAACCAAAGATGACCATAAATACCAAGCTGATCAGAGTCTAGTAAAATCATCTCAAACTCCACTCAAGAAAAAAAAAATCAATAACAAAAAGATTTAACGCTGTTTTCTCCTATTAAGACACTTAAAGTGAAGTGTGTGCAGCGGCACACAGAATCATGAATACAAAGAATGAATACTGAAATCATTAAAACGGACAATCAGCATCCCAATATCCAAAACCACTATCTGTTCAATGCATATTACAGCGAATGCTAGTATGATGTAAGTGACAACTTGCCCTGTAGAAAACAGACAGTTTCGAATTTTGAGGAAGTTCCTGTTTATAAGGCTAGCGCCACAAAGCGCCGCGACATGCTGCTATCATCGCAGAGAAACCTTTGAAGGACTGCTTCCAGCAAGTGAGCTAGACTCGTCAGGGAACAAATGCGAAACGAAGACCCATCTCCTATGTGATGGTCGGGTTCAGTGAAAGAAAGCGTGCGTTTCACCTTCCGGAAACTCACGTGAGCAGGTCCCTAGAATTCGCTGACAGACGCTGCAGGATGAAGGGGCTATGCGGCCACGCAAGGCCGGGGAAGCACTGCGGCCCCACTGAAAGGTATTTCCAGCAGGGAAACGGCGTGGGAGCCCTGAGCACAGCTGAGCACAAAGGTGGAAATGCACCATGTGGGCGCGACCCAGCTCCAGCGCCAGCCCAGAAGCTCGGACGCCCCTCACCGTCCCAACTCCGCACCGACCCGGGACTCCGACTCAGAGCGAAGGTGGCCATTCCACACAAGAGGTGACGCAGGCCTCCACCGACACGCAGAACCTGCAGCCCGAGACACCCCTAAGGGACGCTCCCTGGTCTCGGGGCAAAGACCAAATCCTGCGCCACCGCCCACCGCAACCCACCGCAGCCTAACGCGGCCTTCCTCAGCCCCTGCCCTATCCCGCAGGCCCAGCCCGGACAGGACCGGCCTCGATCGAAATGCAGGGCCCCTACTCCGCCTGCAAGGCCCCTGTCCGTCGGAGGAAAGCGTGGACTGCGACCCGAGCCACCCAGGACCACCGCTTCCCCTCACTCACCATGGCGACTCCGGGGACCCACAAGCAGCAGCGCCTACTCCGCCGGAGCCGCCCGCCGTCAGGTGACTGAGTCTTCCGAGCCCCGCCCTCTCTAGCCCCGCCCTTGACCGGTAGCGGCTTTTTGATTGGCCCACTTAAAGTCTCGCGTGGTTTGGGGAGAAAGGGTAGCTGTCGGTGTGTAGTGGACTGGGCGGGGCGGGAATAGTACAGCTCCGCAGTGAGCTATGGACAGCTGGAAGAAGCCTTAGGTAAGAGGATCCTCGGCAGAGACAGGGCAGCGAAGAACCTTGTGCGCGTCCACTTCGCCTAGGCCAGCGCATCATCGTGTGCACATGCGTAGAAGGAAGACCAGGATTGGCTGTGGGACGGTCTCAACTTCTTGTCGCAACCAATCTGGACGCGCCGGGGGTGGGTCTTAACTCTCTGACAGTCTGCGCGCGCATTTCTTTCGGCGCGCGTTTCTTCCGCAATGGAGTCGGAGCTGGTTCGCCGCCTCGCCCCGCGCCTCGGCCTTGCGGAACCGAGTGTACTGAGGTGAGTTGGCCGTGTGTGCGGGGAGACGTCCCTGACTGGGGCCCTGGGTCCTCCCAAGGCAGCGCCGGAGGACAATGGCGATAAGGGAATGACTGCACCCTGGTCTGAGCGAGACTCGGGCCCAACATCAAGAAAAACTTTGTTGTGGCTTGTAGAAGTGGTTTGAGAGGACGTTTGTCGTCGTCCTTGGAGCCCTCTAGCTCTGTGGGACGCACTGCGGTTGGAAAGTCGGGAGGACCTCTTGTCATTCCCTCGGGTTCGATAATCTGTTTACAGGGATGAGCCAGGCATGCAGGGCAGACCCAGTGGAAATCGCTGTAAATGGCAAGAATAAGATAGAGTATGGCACGGGATGAAGAGCTGGAGTGATGAGCAGGGCGAAAGGATCCAAGAAAAGGCCCAGTGGCTCTGGGGCTGATTTATTAGATAGTACCACGCAGAGAAAATACGCAAGAGTGGCCCAAACAGCTTCATTGTTCCAAAGCCCTTGAGATTGGGACCTGTAGGGTCATTGTAGGACCTGTCTTAGGAGTAAAGCTACAGCAGGCAAGTGTGTAGAAAGTGCATAGGCCCATTCCCAGGGCTACAGGCCAGAAACAGGATGGGACCCAAAACTGTTCTCAAAATGAGAGCCAACCAGTCATTAAGGGAGAGAAAGAAAGAGAATTTGATTTACTCTAATCTGCCTGCTCCAACTCTTTTTACTTGTTGAAGTAGTGTTAGAAGGAAAGAGGTTTTTGGGGGAGACCTGAATTTTTTTTTTTTTTTTTTGAAAGTCTGGAGTCATTTTGGTTCTATCTGAAGAACTTCCCCATCTCCAAAGGATGTGCGTTCCAGGCCCCAAAAGAACTTGCACAGTAGTTAGGTGGAGTACAAGTCCACCATGCTGAATTCAGTTCTTTGCCTAAGCGCTGGCAAAGTTCTGGAATAGTTTTAGTGACCATATTGCCTTTCTAACCAGGAAAGCAGAGGAGTACCTGCGGCTGTCTAAGGTGAAGTGTGTCAGCCTGTCTGCACATAGCTCAGAAACCAGCAATGCTGTCATATGCCTGGACCTTGCAGCTTCCTGGAGGAAGTGCCCCTTGGATAGAGTAAGTCGGCTCCATAGGACATTTGAATGAGTTGATGTGACACTGAACCTTCTTTGTTTCATTTTAATCTTCTTGGTGTCTGCTCTGTTTCTTTTCATGGTGCTCTGATAAATTACCCTGATAAATGCAGGTCACAGGAGAGAGTTTTTAATCAAGTTCTAGGTTACAATCTATCCTGACACAGAACTTGAAAAATCTACATGACATCTCCAGTCAGGAAGCAGAAATGGATGAGGCTTTGTATCCAGTTCAGTTTCTCCTTTCTTTGTACATGCAAGAACCCATTGCAGGAGATTATGCCACCCACAGAGGTCTTCCACCTCCCATTGGTATGCCCAGAGGCTCTTCTTCCAAGTCATTCTAGATCTCATCAAATCAACAGTCAGTTGAGACCAGGCCCTTGTCAAAATCGTTAATGTTTTAAAATTAGTCAGAAAGAGTTACATGTTGAAACCAAATGTCTTTATTATTTACAAGATCCATGAGCTGTCAGTTGTTTGTCCATCAAATAAAGATTAAAACATGTCTTTTACTGGATATATTATTATTATTATTCTGACTAAAGAAGATATTTATTTTCTCTATGTAATAGATGTACACAGTACTTGTGTCATAATGGATATATTTATTAAAGCCCTGTGAACTTCTCTGATACTAACTCGTCAGTCTCTTTCACCCTGGCCTCAAGCGCTGCTGTTCAGTCAGTGAGTCGCAGTTTTGTAAACGCAACACTTTCCACCCTGGAATGCCCTGCTGCCAAGTTCCTTTCTGTCCCATGTGACTCAGCTTTGTTGTATGTCTTTTATAAAGTTCTCTGAGATTTCCCCCAGATAGACCTGGTTCCCTACAATGGTGGATTATCCTGCTCCTCTCCCCTTTCTTCCAGATACACACCTTCCTCTCCCTACACCCAGCTTTCCTTAATTTTCCCAGTAATTGGTTTTGTGTAGCTGAGACAAGCTACACTGTTTAATTATTGTATCTGTAAGTGTGCATGATTGTATCCTTCTATAATATGAAGTCTTTAAAATAGCCTGCTTAGAGTCATTGACAAATTTTGGGGTTAAAATTAGTATATAATTAATACCACAGACTAGAGAGGTGGCTCAGCCATTAAAGGCTAGGCTCAAAACCAAAACCATAATTAATATACCACTTAATAAATATTTAAGAAGAATAATATTGAATTTAAAATGTGCGTGTGTGTTTCTTTTCAAAGGCATATTTAATTAAACTCTCTGGTTTGAACAAGAAGATGTATCAGAGCTGTCTTAAATCTTTTGAGTGTTTGCTGGATTAAATTCAAATATTGGAATAAGAGACCTAGCTGTACAGTTCAGCTGTACAGAAGCAGTGAACTTGGCTGCAGAGATATTGGAAAGGTATGTACAGTTTTATAAATATCTATTCTGTGTATGTGTGTGCCTGCATGCTTGTATGTGACCACATGCGTGCTGGTGCTCTTGAGTCAGTAGGGGCATCAAGGCCGGTAGACTGGAGTTGTGAAATGTAAGCTACCATGTGGATGCTGGGAACTGAGCCCGGTGGTCTGTAAGAGCAACAAGTGTTCTTAACCGCTGAACCATCTCTCCAGTTCCTAAATAAATACTAAAAAAAAAAGTTGTTAACAGCACAGTCAGCAAGAAATGCTAACAATAGTTCAGGACAATTAAAGTTAGGCCAAGTTTTGTTTTGTTTTCTCAATTGTTTTATTGCATTTTCAGTCCCTGATTTCACAAACATTGCTGTCTCCTAGCTACGAGTCTAGTCTTCCTGAAGCACAGCGAGCAGACCTTGACTTGTCCAGGCCGCTGTTCACCACTGCTGCACTGCTTTCAGCATGCAAGTAAGAGTTCCTGGGCATTGTTCTATTGTGGTGGGTTGCTTGTTTGTCTCCTTGAGAGAGGTTTGCTGTACATGCTGTCCTGGAAGTCACTATGTATCATAAGCCAGCCTGAAACCCATAGTGATCTTCCCACTTCAGACTCCCAACTGCTGAGATTTCAAATGTGTGTGACTCAACACCCAGCTAGTCTTTTATTTTTATTTTTTTTATTTTTTTTTTTTTGGTTTTCGAGACAGGGTTTCTCTGTATAGCCCTGGCTGTCCTGGAACTCACTCTGTAGGACCACGCTGGCCTCGAACACAGAAATCTGCCTGCCTCTGCCTCCCAAGTGCTGGGATTAAAGGTGTGCGCCACCACCGCCCAGCACACCCAGCTAGTCTTAAGTGTTCTTTTACCATTGGGAAATGTTGCCAATATGTGAGCTTTTCATCCCCAAAGAATACTTGTAATTTCATTTTCTTCAGCTCAGCACATTTTGCACTATAAACTGTAATACTATGGTTTGGTGATGAGAATCTTGGGTTGGCTGATAATATAGCTGCCAACCTAGAACTAGTGTTGCAAGAAGTTTACTTGCCAAGTGCAGCCATGTCTGAAAACAAGATATGCTCATTTCAGACCCTACTTTTAGTAAGTATAAATTGTAAATCTGTCAGGACAGTGATCATGTTTGATTTTCCAGGCATATTGTTTAAAAAGTACTACCTACAACTGTTCATTTTAGTATAAAACATTTCTATTTTTATTATTTTTGTTTTTTATTTTGTTTTGTTTTTTCGAGACAGGGTCTCTCTGTGTAGCCCTGGCTGTCCTGGAACTCAGGCTGGCCTCGAACTCAGAAATCCGCCTGCCTCTACCTCCCAAGTGCTGGGATTAAAGGCATGCGCCACCACTGCCCGGCAAAACATTTCTAAAATAAATTCTTACATAAATTCTTACATTTAAATCATCAGAATACATAGTTATTAGTATACATACTGAATTATTCCATGAAATACTAATTTTTTATATCTTTGAAGTAGTGTTATTTTACTTTTCAAGAAAACTTTCTACAGAAAAATCATGTAGTCTGTTAAAGAATATATATCTCGCTTTTCAGTCATTTTGTTGTATTTGGTGCTTTTATCAACATACCTAAGTGATTGTCATTCACAGATAACATTCTTTTAATTCAACAAGGGTATGTGTGTGTACAAAGAAGGAATGTAATTGATGTTAAAAAAGAAACTGCAAATCATCAAATAACTCCTCTTTTGGAACCATATTAAACTGAACATGAAATGGTTGATTGCCGGGTGGTGGTTGCGGCGGCGCACGCCTTTAATTAATCCCAGCACTTGGGAGGCAGAGGCAGGCGGATTTCTGAGTTCGAGGCCAGCCTGGTCTACAGAGTGAGTTCCAGGACAGCCAGGGCTACACAGAGAAACCCTGTCTCGAAAAACCAAAAAAAAAAAAAAGAAATGGTTGATTGTCTTGGGTGTGTGTGGGGGGGGGGGTTGGGGGGGGAGTGTGTGTGTGCACATGCGTGTTTGTGTTTTGCCTGCATGTGTTTCAGTGCTCCACATGTGTGCTGCTTGTGGAGGCAAAAAGAGGAGGGCATTGAATCCCCTAGAACTGGAGTTACAGGTGGTTGTGACCTACTATATGGGAGTTGGAATTGAACTCAGACCCTCCTAAAGAGTAGCACAAATTCTTAACCACTGAGCCATCTCTCCAGCCCCAGTTGTTTTGTTTTTTAATTGCTTACTATAGAGGAATATGAGCAGGATTTGAGCTTTAGGAGTGGGGTAAAGAGATATGACCCTGCTGTATAAATAGACACATTCTCAGAGTCAGTTGAACACTTAAAGATACTGAGTCCGTTCTGCAAATTGGTAACATCTGAGAGGCATGAGACTCTATAACAGATGTCTTTATTTGCCCCATTTATGGCTGAACAGATGCATTTTAGCTCTCAGTTTAATAAGAAGCTAAAGCGCTTAAGAGAGCAAATTTGCAAGCTTCTAGCTAATGACATTTGGAAAAAAGGAAAATTTGGACAGCTAGAGAATTTTATTTAGTAAAGCGTGGGCAAAGGGTAATAGATTTGTAATCTATTTTACTTTCCCAGAAAACTGGTAATATTGAAAAAAAAGGAAATTTATGAAATTGTTTTTTAGAATTTTAAAGATAAAGGTGGATAAAGCCAAAATGATAACTACATCTGGTGTGAAAAAAGCAATATTTGATCGGCTGTGTAACCAGTTAGAAAAGATTGGGCAGCAGATTAACAGTGAGTATTCTGTGGTTGAAAATGCTGATTTCATGAATTTTTTTTAGTGAGATAATTAACTATGTCTGTTCTTCGAATAAAGTGGTTTAGTACCTGTCTTAGTCAGGGTGTCTATTCCTGCACAAAGCATCATGTCCAAGAAGCAAGATGGGGAGGAAAGGGTTTATTCAGCTTATACTTCCACACTGCAGTTCATCACCAAAGGAAGTCAGGACTGGAACTAAAGCAGGTCAGGAAGCAGGGGCTGATGCAGAGGCCATGGAGGGATATTACTTACTGGCTTGCTTCCCCTGGCTTGCTCAGCTTGCTTTCTTATAGAACCCAGGACCACCAGCCCAGGGGTGGCACCACTCACAATGAGCCCTCCCCACCTTGATCACTATTTAAGAAAATGCCTTACAACTGGATCTCATGGAGGCATTTCCTGAAAGGCTCCTTTCTCTGTGATAACTCCAGCTTGTGTCAAGTTGACACACAAAACCAGCCAGTACAGTACTTTTAAAAAATATGATTCTACAAATCTGTGCTGAAAAAATAGATTTCTTAAGAAACACCAGTATCAGCCCGGCTTGGTGGTGCACACCTGCTATCCCAGCACTTGGGAGGCAGAGGAAGGCAGATCTCTGTGTTCAAGGCCAGCCTGGTCTACAGAGTGAGTTCCAGGTCAGCCAGGGCTACGCCATGAGACCCTGTCTTAAAAGAAAGAAAGAAGTTCCAGTGTTAAATGCCAGTATCTGTGTACTGGCTAGGATGGACGTGATTCTCATGTCTAACAAAAGAAACAGCCAGAAGGAGAGGAGCAAGATTATCTGCCTTTCCTTCATGTCTTTTTGCTCCTCTGGGTACTGAGTTTCTGTCATCCAGCTTAGGGCTTAGATGACCAAATATAAAATTGAATAGAAAAATTAACCTTGAAACTACCTTTTCTTTTTCTAAAAGGAGACTCTGCAGATACAGCTAGTCCATCACTGAAGAAAAAAAAGCCAGTGTTTAGTCCAGCACTGAAGAAAAAGAAGCCAAGGCTTGAACCACCAGCAAAAGGTAGGGCACACTAACTGTCTCGGTGCTGAGATTGATGCAGTATGATTTATGCACTGAGCAATCCTGTAACAGTCCCAACAGTTTACATGACAAGAGCCAGCACTTAGAGAAAAACCTGACCACTAGTTACTTGGTAAGACCTATTTTTCAAGCCAGACATGATTTACACACCTGTAATTATGTCTAAGTGCTTAGAAGGTAGACACAAGAGAATTGCTGTAAATTGAAGGCCAGCTTGATCTACGTAGTGAATTCCAGGTCAGCATGGGCTACAGGTTGATACTACCTCACAGTAACAACAACAACAACAGAAGTTCGAGTAAAAATATACCTGAAGTGGCCAAAGAATACAAATATTCCTAATTTTTAGAAAATATATCTGGTACAGCATGACTTGGCTTTAATCCCAGCACTTAGAGGCAGAGCCAGGCTGATCTCTTGAGTTCCAGGCCAACCTGGTATACAAAAAAAAAAAGTGTGAATGTTGGTGGCTAAGCTACTGTGCCTGGGTTCATATTCTGCTTTACCAGTATTAAAATCTTCAAGCATATTAAACAATTCAAGCTGAGACTGACTCATAAATTGGACAGCTTCAAACCCAAAATTAGTTCAGAGAACTCCACCCAAGGGTTAAACAGCAAGTCCTAATAGAGTAAACCTAAAAGGAGATAGAAAACGTCCAATTGAGTCAACTACTCACTTATTTTATTTAAGGGTGACTAATGTGAGGTCCCTGTTTGGATAGCCAGGAAAGTAGCTTTTGTGGTTAGCTGCTTTTTTTTCTCTCTCTAAAAATATATTTCCAAATTAAGTTCTATTTACTTACATAGAAACTCTAGCTACAAAGACAATCCGATACTAATGGCTGATTGTTTAACACTATCTACTGGCTGTGTACATTTGAAAAGGTGACGTAATTTCTACAAGCTTCATTTTCCTAGTCTGTAAAATGTGACTAATGTTAGCACCTATGTCATAATGTTGTGATGGGATTACTTGAGGTACACAAGTTTAAAATTACATTTGCTAACTTTCTCTCACAGAAATAGAAGTAATAGAAACCCCACATAAACTACCAAAGATGAAGATCTGACACAGGATTATGAAGAATGGAAAAGGAAGATTTTGGAAAATGCTGCCAAAGCTCAAACAGCCACCGCGGAGTGATTTCTGTCTCACTGCAGTCCTGTGCTTCTGTCTGGAAGATGAGGGGTGTGGAGATCTTCTCTAAGCCTGCATACCAGGTGTCTCAATATGAGGAGATGCCAGTACTAGATCAACCACATCGCCTCTGTAGACTCAGATCTGTCCGCTCCTATGGGGTGAAATTGGGACCATTTTGCTTCTATGTATTAAGTTTAAGGAAGTTTCCTGACTAAACCTAGAATGCAAATTTCAAGCTGAAAGGCATCTGAGACATTTTATTTGTTTTAGTGTTTTTTAATTTTATTTCACTAAATCAATGTTATATAGCCTAAGTTAATAAATATTTATTTTTTAAAGATTTTTTTTAATGTGTATGAGTATTTTGCTTGCATATATGTTTGTGCACCACATGTATGTCTGGTGCAGTAGCAGCCAGAAGAGGATGCCAGGTCCCTGAGCCTAGAGTTACAGTGAGAGCTGCCATGTGAGTGATGGGGCTTAAACCCCAGTCCTCTAGAAGAGCAGCCAGTGCTCTTAACCACTGAACCATCACTCAAGCCCAATAAATGTTAATTTTATATGCATTTGAGTAGCGATTGTCAGCTTTGAGTGGTCTTTATTAGGCCAAAAGCTGTATCTACTCAAATTAACAAAAAGCCCATGTTCCTGTGTACTGAGCCCTACTACCTAGAACGCGGACTCAGTCAGAATTCCTGGGTTTAAGACCCAGTCTACTTTGCCCTTGAACAAGTAAAATTAACTTCTGTTTGCTCCATCTAGAAAATGGGAATTAAAAGATACTCCTTTGGCTATAGATGTGGCTCAGTTGCTAGGTTATTGCCAGACATGAAGCCCTGGCTTTTGATTACCATCACGCCATAAAACCAGGCATAGTACATCCGTGTTATCCCAGCACTTACGAAGAGAAGCCAGAAGAATTAGAAGTTCAGAGCCATCCTTAGCTACGTAATGAGTGGGATACATGAAACCCTGTCTCCAAAACAAACAAAAGAACGATCTCACCGCTGCCTAGAATAGCTGGGAGGAGTATCAGACCCAGTGCATGAAAGCTCTATAGTACAATATCTGCTCTGAAGAAATAATGCAGAGGCCTGACAATTGAATTACACATTACTACATATTATAAAACAATCCATGGAAGTTTATTTCTTTGCTATTCATACACAGAAAAATAACTTTAGTAAAGCCTTTACACTATGGAGGGGGCTTTATAAATTTTCATACAATATATTCTGATCACTTTTGCCTTCCATCTTCTAGATATTCCCACCTTCCCACTCATCCAGCTCCATACCTTCTTTCTATAGAAAACAGGCAAATAAAAGTACAAACAAAAGGACAAGGAACAAAGACATGCATGTACACAAGGCCCATAAAAACACAAAATCAGAAACCCTAATATACAAACAAAATTCCAGTAAGATAAAATGAACAAAGCAATATGAGACAAAAAAAAAAATGTACAAAAGTAACATGGAGTTTGATTTGTGTTGGCTGTGTACTGCTGGGCATGAGGACCGGCTTTACGTATGGTTAACATAAACCCAGTGACACACCATTGTAAAAAACTAATTTTTCCTTTGTGGTTATCAAATTGAAATGCTTTTTTGGTTAGAGCTCATGCCCGCCTCTCCCTCTGAACATTGGAACCCCATCTACCTTGGACCTGTGCAGGCCCTGTGCATGCTGCTGTGTCTCTGTTCACATATCTATCAGTCCTGTTGTATCTGTAAGACATTCCTTGTGCCATCATCATCTCTGGCGCTTACAGTCTCTGCCTTTTTCACATAGCTCCACAAACCCTGAGGAGAGGAGTCCCATTTAGGACTGCACATTCCAAGGTCTCTCTCTGCACACTGTCCAGTTGTTGGGCTCTGCATTAGCTCCCCTCTACTGCAAGAGAAAGCTCTGATGATGGCTGAGTGAGACGCTGATCTATGGGTGTAACAGTATCATTAGGAGTCATTTTATTGCTATGTTCCTTTAGGAAAACATATTATTTAGTTTTCCCCTAGGCCCAAGATCTGTCTGGCCTCAGATTCTTAGCCACTGGGGCAGTGTCAAGCCTGGGTTCCATCTCATAGAATGTGCCTTAAATCCAGTTGGATAGTGGTTGGTCACTCCCACAACAGTTGTGCCCCTATTGCACCAGCGTACCTTGCACACAGGTCTCCATTGTAGATCCAAGGATTTGTAGCTGGGTTGATGTTTACCTTTCTCCTCTGGTTATGTGCAGAGTACTTTCCAGTATGTGAACATAATCAGTAAAGATGAAGACTCTTTTGGGCACCAGCTCAACTTCTACATAATGACATATGTAGGTGTTGTTTACATCAATAGGGCTTTACCATCAGTTTGTAATCGCATTGGCAATTGCCAAGCTATTGAAGGGTTTCCATGGGGCCCCTGGCCAATAACTCAATTAGATGTAACTAATTCTTAGCACTACAGGTTTCACTTGGCAGCAGATGTCTAGTTAGAGCATTGTCTTCCTCATTGTTTGAGAACACCATTTAGATTTTATGTATATGTTTTAAGAAGCAGCTTCTATAGAAAGTTTCCAGAAGTAGAAGGGCCTTCTTCAAAGGCCATCTCTCCATAAGTATATATTATTATTTTCTCTCCTCCCTGCTAGTTCCTTACTCTATACCTAACCCCTGTGAGTGTATGGATTGTAGCATGCCTATGAAAGGCTTAAAAACTAACATCTACATGTAAAAGAATACATGTGGTCAGTTGAGAGCACTGACTGCTCTTCTAGAGGTCCTGAGTTCAATTCCCAGCAACCACACAGTGGCTCACAACCATCTGTAATGGGATCTGATGCACTCTTGGTGTGTCACAGATAGGGTACTTATATACATAAAATAAATAAATCTTAGAAAAAAGAAAGAAAGAAAAATACCACATTTATTTTTTTCAGTCTGGTTACCTCACTAAGGATGATTTTTTTTTCCCCTAGCTTCATCCATTTACCTGGAATCTCTTGATTTGGGTTATTTCATTTTAATAGCTGAATAATATTCCATTGTGTAAGTGTGTCACATGTTCATCATCTGTTGATGGGCATCTAGGCTGCTTTTAAATTTTGGCTATTATGAATCTAGCCTCAATGAACATGGATGAACAAATATCTCTGTAGTGGGATGTAGAATCCTTTGGTAGAGAGGTAGAACTGAATCTTGAACTAGATCTATTCCCAGCTTCCTAAGGTCCTGCCACACTAGTTTCCATAGTGGATGTACAAGTTTGCACTACCACCAGCAATGAATAAGTATTCCCTATACCCCACATCCACACTAGAACAAGCTGTCATTTTTTTTTATTATTACTATTGCTTTTGGCCATTCTGACTGGTATAAGGTGAAATCTGAGAGCAGTTTGGCTTGCATTTATCTACAACTAAGGATGTTGAACATTTCTTTCAGTGTTTCTCAGCTATTTGTGTTTCATCTTCTGAGGAACTCCATTTAATATCCCTTTTTTAGTTGAGTTATTTGTTTTCTTAATATCCAATGATTATTTTTTTAGTTCTTTATATGTTCTAGGTATTAACCTTCTTTTCCCATTTTGTAACCTGAACTGTTTGAATGATGGTGTTCATTGCCATATAGAAACTTTCATTCATTTATTAATTTTTGTTCTTAGTGCCTGTGCTATCAATGTCCTGTTCAGAAACTCTTCCCCATGTCAATGAGTTCAAGACTATTTCACACTTTTCTTCTACCAGATCTGGAGCATCAGGCCTTATGCTGAGGTCATTGTTCATCTGGAGTTAGTTTTGTGCCTAGTAATAAATATGAATCTATTTGCATTCTTCTACATGCAGCCTAGGGACGTCTAGTTCCTTGGGGCAAGCTTGATCTTTGCCATCAGGATATCCAGTCTGACTAGCACCATTTGTTGAATATGCTTTTCTTTGTTTGGGTTTTTTGTTTGTTTTGTTTTTGTTTTTTTTTTTTTTTTTTTTGAGACAGGGTTTCTCTGTGTAGTCCGGGCTGTCCTGGAACTTGCTCGGTAGACCAGGCTGGCCTCGAACTCAGAATCCGCCTGCCTCTGCCTCCCAAGTGCTGGGATTAAAGGCGTGCGCCACCACCGCCCGGCTGTTTGTTTGTTTTTCGAGACAGGGTTTCTCTGTGTAGCCCTGGCTGTTCTGGAACTCACTCTGTAGACCAGGCTGGCCTTGAACTCAGAAATCCACCTGCCTCTGCCTCCCAAGTGCTGGGATTAAAGGCGTGCGCCACCACTGTCCGGCTTGAATATGCTTTTCTTCTGTGTATATCTTTACTTCTTTGTCAAAAATCAGGTGCCCATAGGAGAGTGGGCTTATGTCTTGAATTTTAATTCTATTTCATTGATTAGCATGTCTGTTTTAATGCCAATAGCATGCTGTTTTTAATACTATATCTCTGTGGTATGACTTGAAATTTGGAATAGTGGTACCTCTAGCAATTCTTCTATTGTTCAGAATTGTTTTAATTATCCTGGGTTTTGTGGGTTGTTTGTTTGTTTTATGAAGGTGAAAGCTGTCCTTTCAGTTTCTGTAAATAATTATGTTGGAATTTTGATAGAGATTGCATTAAATCTGGAGTTTGCTTTTGGTAGGATGGCCATTTTCACCATATTAATCCTATATATCCACGAGTATGGGAGATCTCATCTTCTGAGATCTTGTTCAATCTCTTCAATATCTTAAAGTCTTTAATCATATAAGTGAAATAACTTATTTGATATATATTGCACACATCTCTCTCTGTGTGTGTGCGTGTGTGTGTGTGTGTGTGTGTGTGTGTGTGTGTATGTATGTGTGCCTTTCTTGTTTTCTTTGTTATTTGTTTCCTCTGTTTGTTTGGGTTGTGTGCTGTCTGTCTATTCTGATTTGTATATTTGTTTTATTTGCCTGTTTGTCTTCTAAAGAGAAGTGTGGAGCTGGATGGGGGAGGGAGGGAGAATCTGGGCAGAGATGGGGGAGGAAACCCATGATCAGAAAATATTGTTCGAAAAAATTGATTTTCAAAAACAAACAAACTTCTTGGTAATCTGATGTTCAACATAGAAAATTTTTTGATCATGTCTCCTTAGGAGACTTTGTTTGGTTTGAGTTTTTGTTTGTTTATTGTCATTATTGTTTTGAGACATGGTCTCTCTACATATCTTTGGCTGTCCCAGAACTCACTACGTAAATAGACTGGCTCTGAACTCACAGAGCTTGGCCTGTTTTCTGCTTCCTGGTGCTGGGAGTAAAGGTATGTGATACCATGCCAAGCTCTTTTGCTACAGCTTTAAAGATTCCTGTCTTCCCAGTGACAACATGTCATTCTTTGATTCACAACATGTCATGTCATCACCTTCCGATGGCATTTATATTTGTGAACAACTATTTTCAAGAATGAAACTCACCAAGAATAAAGTAAAACAAAATATGGGCTAGGTGGATCTCTGTGAGTCTGAGGCCAGCCTGGTCTACAGAATCAGTTTCGGGACAGCCAGGCTATTACACAGAGAAACCTGTCTCAAAAAAAAAAAAAAAAAAAAAACAGCAAAATAAAACAAAAAACCAAAATATATGATAACCATTGACCCAATTATTGATGCATGCACTCATTTAGAAAATAGTGTCAATATCCTACTAGTTTTATGACTTTTTTCACTTTATAACAAAAATATATAAAGAAAATATTGATGAAGTTTTATTGCTTAGGTGTACTCAAATTATTAATGATGTCAAACCTGAGACCTGCTCAGCAATTAAAAAGCGTCTAAAATTTAGAGTCTAACTGGAGCACTATATAATTAGAACTATTACATACAGATTCTTTTGCCTATCTGTGGAGGTGGATATCATAAAATTATATCCGTACTTTTCCTCCTCAGCTCTCATTAATGTTTGTATGTTTACTACGTGGTCCAAGAGAACCCAAGAGTGGAGCACCTCACCTACATCTAGATGTCAGTTTGCTGCTATGACTGTGGCCAAGGTTTCCTATTGGTCACCTTCTTAATTCCTCTGCTTCAAGATGTCAATGACCTTATCAAGCAAAAATCCATTTTTACATTTTCCACTCTTCTGTGGGTTTTTCTGAACCTTTTGTTCCAAAACAATAGTGAAGACCAAAGTAACAGCCATTGTTCCTAATACTTTGACCAGTTAGAAACCAACTGGAACAAGAACTTCTCTTCATGGTCGAACGCAGCAGCAATATATGGGTGTAAGCATACATGTTTAAAGGACAATTTAATAATTTCCATCTAAGCCAACATTCCTCATTGCGGCCCAAGTCTTTCCTAGCCACAGGGCTTTGCCTTGTTTTACAAGAGGAAGAATGGATGCTTCCCGTGAAGTAGGCTTTAATCCTATTGGAAAACTTATTGAGCCTTCAATGGTTCATTACAATGTCAAAGGGCACACCTTGCCTGGCATGGTGACAGCATAACACATAAGTTCCACAGCTGAGCAAGATTGTTGGTGACATTTCAGTAGTCTATATAGCCCAGTCCTGCATTAGAAACGTCAGCCAGTTAGAGACTCAGCTCCACTTCAATTTCTCCATATCCTACAAAAAAATCATGTGGGTTCTTCCATAATAAAATTGTTTTTCTGGGCCAAGGCTAAGAACATAGGAAAAGAATAGCAGAAATGAAATAGACACAAGATTTTCTCTAGACCTGCACAGCCCAACCCAAAAGCTATTTAAAATAGACTTATTCATGTTTTAAATAAGGGGCTAGAGAGATGGCCCAGTGGTTAAGAGCACTGATTGCTCTTCTAGAGGTCCTGAGTTCAGTTCCCAGCAACCACATGGTGACTCACAACCATCTGTAATGGGATTCAATGCCCTCTTCGGGTGTGGCTGAAGATAGCTACAGTGTACTCATATAAATAAAATAAATAATCTTTTTAAAAATATTTAAAATATCATTAATTTCAGTGACAAAACCAATTTTCTAATTTTAACCAAGTGTAGAAATGGATATCTCAAGCCGGACGGTGGTGGCGTATGCCTTTAGTCCCAGCACTTGGGAGGCAGAGGCAGGCGGATTTCTGAGTTCAAGGCCAGCCTGGTCTACAGAGTGAGTTCCAGGATAGCCAGGGCTATACAGAGAAACCCTGTCTCGAAAAACCAAAAAAAAGAAAAAAAAAAAAAAAAAAAGAAATGGATGTCATTTGATTATTAGAATAAGTTTTAAGTATGTTGTAAAGTATTTGACTGTATGGGTTCATTTTCTACAGTATAGTTTATGAGCTCTACATATAGATTCTATCTAATAAAAGCATAGTATGTGTTGTAAGTATAAACTACATGCACATTTTGGAGACTTAATATGAACAGAAACAATATAAGTATTTGGCACATGGGGTTAAATTATTGATGTTAATTTAAATGGATGTTTTAGTTCAAACCGTGTGTGGCTTGTTTTGCATTTCTATTGGACAAGCTTCTCTAGATCAATGTGGCAACCTGTGTGTGTTTCCAGGAAGATCCACATCACCAAGTGTCCTAAGATCCACTATTCTAGATAGAACTCAAGATCCTCTCTAGTCCCCTCTGGAGACTTCCCTTAAACTCTTTCCCAGGAAGAGACCTGACACTTTGTCGGATCATTGACCGCCTCTCTGAGACTGGCCCACAGTCCTGCCTCAGCTGTTTACTCATGTCACCTTGGAGCACGGCTTTACATGGTGGCTCTGGAAATCTCAGCATCCTGACGAGAGCTAGCATTGCTGAGGAATAACCTCTCTGTCTGAGCAGCAGAACAACTTCTCTGTCTGCACCCAGGCTCTCTGCCAGAAAGTCTTTAATGTGTGTGTAGTGGGGAGGGTTGGTGTGGGAAAAGGGGCCGCAGTGGAGGAGTCCTGGAGGCTTCCAGACGTCAGGTCCCACATACAGGAGAAAGGTCTGGAGTTCCAAAGGCTGGAAGCTTTGACGACAGCAGGCCCCAATGATACGAGGAAGTCTTGGTTCCAAAAGGGTTTATTTTCATGGCGGGTGGTGGATGGATCTGGATGAAACCACCTGAAACTCAGGGCAGACCTGAGTTAATAGGGAGGGAGAAAGGGGGAGGTTCTGGGGAAGGTTTAATTGGCTCTGCCCTCTGGTCTTCATTAGTATGTAAATCTCTCTAGAGCCTGAGGCCTATACTCACACCCTCTACCTGTGCACTTTGGGAGGGGCTGTAATGGCCTACGTGACTGAACAATGTAGGTCCATGGAGATTAGACTGCTTGTCAGGACCCTGGGTTCTGGGGACGTGACCAAACTCCTGCCATTTCTCCCTTGGAGTCTCGGGGTTCCAGGCCTATGCCCAGCCAAGAACCAAGATACCCTTACGCAGTCCACAGGTTGGGGGTAAGAAAGCTATGAAACTGGCATAATCTAACTAAGATCTAAACATCACTAGAGAGACTCAAAGTGCTGGATGAAATGGGATCTGGAGAGCTGGAGAAACAGCTCAGTAGGTAAACTGCTTGTCAAGTAACTCAATCCCTAGCACCCACATCAGAGCCTGAAATCCCTTGCTAAGAGCAGAGACAAGAGCACCCTGGGGCTTGCTGGCCACCAATCTAGCCAAAGCAGAAAGCAAAGAACAATGAGGGAGACACACTCAACATTGACCTCTGGCTCCCACAGGAACATGCACTTATGTAAATGCGTGCACACACACACACACACACACACACACACACACACACACGGTGCTAGGAATACTACACGCAAGTAAGAAATAAGGGAATTACAATGGTTTGAATAACATCCTTTTAAACCAATTTACAAGTTGGCAAAGTATTTAAATATACATGAGAAGTTCGCACTGTGTTAGTTGCTTACCACATTGAGAACTGACATCCCTGTGGACCAATAGCAATGCACACCACAGTGATTACATATACCTCCTTCTAGAAATGCCTATTTAGACTATGCATAGACTGTACAGGAGAGCTGGACATTAGTTACTTTTCTTCTATACAGTGTGTATCAGTATTCAGACTTACAAGACTAGAAATTCATAACCAAGAAAGGGGATGTCAGAATGGGTAGGAATTAAAAGAACAGGTAGGGGTACATATCAAGTTTTAAAAGCACATTTAAAATAAGCAAATTTGATCATGGAGGTTGATAGGTTTTAAATTTTCAAATAATACTAAAGAAATGTAGGCTGATACTGTGGGTTTGTTTTTTTTTTTTTTTTAAGGCCTCAAACTTGTAATCCTTCTGTCTCAGATTTTGAGTGTTGAAATTGCATGTATAGCCACTATACCTAGCTGATGGTGTGTGTGTGATGTGTGTGTGTGTGTGTGTGTGTGTGTGTGTTCGAGTACATGGGTTTCCCAAGACAGAGTTTATCTGTGTAGCCCTGGCTATTCTGGAACTCATTCTGTAGACCAGACTGGACTCAAACTCAGAGAGATCTAGCCACCTCTGCCTCACGGGTACCACCACTGCCTGAACAATATTGATTGTTAAAAGAGAAGTTAAAAAATATTTAAGGGTTGCTCTCCTCACATATCCTGAGAGCAGAGATCCTAATTTAGTCATAATTCTAGGAATTCTTGACACTGGACATCTTTGCACTGGGAGAAACAATACTGGATGACATGCCTTTCCTTGCAAAAGAATCTACTGAGTTCTGTTTTAAATGATATTTTTTATTCTTTGAACACTCCATACTTTAGTACAATGCATATAGATCATACCCATCTACCTGTTTCCAACTTTCCCTAATGTTCCACACCATCTCCCTCCTACCTACATGGACTCCTTTTATTTATTTTTTGCTATTAATAACCTTCCTAGTCTAATTAGTACTGCCCATATGCACATGGGTATGTAGCATCCACTGGGGGCATGAATGACTACTGCTAGAGGCTGAAGGAGACTCATTAGCCATCAACTGCCAGTAGCTCCACCAATAGAGGTGGGCCTCAGGAGTTTCCTCCCATCCACACTGGAATCTTGGCCAAGTTGATCTTGTGCAGGTAGCCACAGACACTGTAAGTCATGCCTACAAAAGCCATGTCATGTCTTTACGACATCTCATAGGGCCCATCCTCATCTACCAACTCTTACATTCTTTCTGCCCCTCTTCTGAGACTCAACCTGAGCCTTGCCTGGGAGAGGATTGACTCACCCAGAGCTGAGTGCACAGCTTGCACTTTGATCAATTCTGAGTCTTTGCACTATTACCCACTGTAAAAAGAAGCTTCTTTCTCTAAAGTAGCAAGCAGCTCAAATCTACTGACTCCTTTAAAAATATATTTTATTAATTCTTTAAGAATTTTATACAATATGTTTCGATCATATTCATCCCCACTGTTGGACCTAATTCCTCCCTCTTCCATACTTCCCTTCCTACTGGCTTTTTAAATCATGACAAGTTTAGAATTCAAATTTGACCAAAAACCAAGTAGGATTTCCCTGCCCATGCTGAGCAGGCCTGCTCTTATTGCCAAAAGTGAGGGTGCTGGGACGAAGCCACCTCAGACCTGGTGACCTTCCTAGGGCTTAAAAAAAACCACTTTCATCCACAAGGAGGGCAACAACATAGCCTTTTTCTTTCCTTGCTTTCTGCATTTTCTTTTTCCTTTTCCCTTTTCTTCTTTTCTTTCTCTCTTTCTTCCTTCCATCATTCTTTGCAAAATAAGAAGAATCAATAATAGCAAAGCGCCAGACTACATAAAATTTTGAGTAATCTCTTCATATCACCACTTTGTGTTGCCTCAAGAATTCCTGGGCCGAGTGGAGCATCGGAGTTGATCATTCGGGACACGTTGGAAATTTCCTTAGCCTGTTGACAGCAGTCACCACGTGGAAATGTTTCTTGAAGTAAAAAGGGGGAGCAAAATAAAGAAAAAACACATCTTTAGATCAAGTACTTAAGAAATGATGGAAAGACAAGTCTAGGCACCTGGGCTAGTTCAAATCTCTGTGGGAATGGTGGGTCTCTGACTTCTGTGTCTTCTCTTTTCCTTCTGTTTGTTTTGTACAATTCCAATGTGTTAGTTTTTGTTTTGTCTTGTTATGTATTATTTTTTATTTCATTTTATTTTAATTATTTTTGTTTTTCGACACTGAGTTTCTCTGTGTAAGCCTGGCTGTCCTGGAGCTCACTCTGTAGACCAGGCTGGCCTCGAACTCAGAAATCCACCTGCCTCTACCTCCCAAGTTCTGGGATTAAAAGCGTGCACCACCACTACCGGCTATATTTTATTATTATCTCTCAGAAGCCAAGTTTTTGTTTGCTTAGTTGGTTTGGTTTCTCTATGTAGTCCTGGCTGACCTGGAATTCACTCTGTAGACCAGTGTAGCCTTGAAATCACAGAGATCCACCTGCCTCTGACTCCTGAGTGCTGGGATTAAAGGTGTATGCCATTACTTGTTTGTTTTGTAATGAGAGGCAGAAAGGGGGTGGATCCAGATGGGAGGGGAGAGGAGGACCTGGGAGTAGGAGAGGGAAAGGAAACTGTAACAGGGATATATTGTGTGAGGAAAAACATCTATTGTCAATAAAAGGGAAAAAAACAAATAACAAACAAACAAAAATTATCTGGTACTCTATAGGGAGACCAGGTTTCCAGAATAATTGAAAATCATTTTCTGGGGACATGTTTGAGAAGAAAAATTATATTCTGCCCTCTAAAGTGGAAAGTAGAGCTCTCTAGAACATATTTTAAAATTGTGACTCATAAATCATTAGCAGAGCCGGGCAGTGGTGGCACACGCCTTTAATCCCAGCACTTGGGAGGCAGAGGCAGGTGGATTTCTGAGTTCGAGGCCAGCCTGGTCTACAGAGTGAGTTCCAGGACAGCCAGGGCTACACAGAGAAACCCTATCTCGGAAAAAAAAAAAAAAAAATCATTAGCGGATCATCAAATCCAACCTGTGCACTAGAAAGTGTAGCAGAATATTTCCCCTGCTACATTTTACAATAAACTCGGTAATTTGGGAGGAGCTAATGTGGGAGGAGTAAGGAGAGGAAAAGGAGGAGGAAGAGGAGGAGCTAGCGGAGGGAGAGGACTAGGAGAAGATGGCAGAAAATGTGCGCGTGTCTCTAACAGTCTAAGGTAGTTGTAAGATCTAGGTTAGGTATTGGGTAACACCTCTATTGTGTGAGCATCTTATTAATTGAGCATTACCAAATATATAAAGCCATTAGATAATCTTTAATCATTAGAGTCTCATTTCTACCAGATACCACATGGATGGCGGGTATTGTCTGGGGTTCAGCCAAGCTTTGTAATGACAGCGTGAGGGATTGGCTGATCTAGCCACCATGATGGGGCCAGTGCATTTGGCCAGCATGAGCCATGGTCAGAGTTGAGCAGCGATGGAGCACACCACTGCTCTTGGCTCAGGCAAGCCCGACTGAGTGCTGCCATTTTTAATATCATTAACAAGAAAGAGCTATAACAAAAGCAGATGGCATAGGGAAGACAAAAGGCTATCCTGTACTAGTGAAGTCGTATAAATGTTTGCTTCCCACAACTGTGAAGGAAAGCTCCTAAGGAAAGAGGTTTGGGTTTCATTGTCTAATTCTGAGTTGGAGGAGGGAGTCATGTGGGGTCTTCTTATTGTTTATTTGTTGGTTTGATGCTGAGGTTTGAACCAAGAGCCTCACACATACTGAGTAAACACTGAGCCCCGTACAAATGCCTGTTGATTTTCCCCCATGGGGCTCTAAGTCAACACCAACATTTTGGAAAACTAGTTCCCTGGAAAACAGTCATTGTTAAGATAGATTCCATGTAAATGGTACCAAACAAATCTGTGGTGAACAACATTTAAAAGCTTTGAAGTTTAATATGGCTTTCCTGTCTTGCTTTCTAAAATGTGATAGAATCAAGTCCAAAGCTACACACAGCTAAGCCTGGGTCCTCCAAACTGTTATCACTGAGAATATATTCTCAGTTTCATCCTGGTACTCATGAATTCAGATAACTTTTTTTTTTTTTTTTTTGGTTTTTCGAGACAGGGTTTCTCTGTGTAGCCCTGGCTGTCCTGGAACTCACTCTGTAGACCAGGCTGGCCTCGAACTCAGAAATCCGCCTGCCTCTGCCTCCCAAGTGCTGGGATTAAAGGCGTGCGCCACCACCGCCCGGCTCAGATAACTTTTATACCGTTGGTTTCTGCTCTGTGGCATTTTTATTTGTTTTTTGTTTGTTTGTTTGTTTTGTCTTATTTGTTTTTGTTTGTTTAGAACCTTGTCTAGCTATGTAGTTCTGTCTGTCCTGGAACTTGGTATGTAGACTAGGCTAGTCTTGAACTCACAGTGATCTGCCTGCCTCTTTCTCTGGCTCTCAAAGTCCTAGGATTAAAGGTGTACATCATCACACCGAAACCCATGGCATCTTTTAATCAAGCTAGCAGCTATGACACAAGAGAGAAACCTTCCCTTTAAATAATCCTTATGTTTATAATCTATGTATGAGGAAAAACTTGGCTGTAGTTCTTTCAAATGCAGCTTTTTATTGAAGAAAACCCAAAATACCTTCCATTTACTCTGGGCCATATATTTCTGCAGCAGAAGTTGGGATCTGAGGCGAACGTTGGAGCCGAGGCTTTGGCTGGCAGGTGATTTAACCACTCATGTTTCAGGCACTGTGTGGCACTCATCCTACAGCTGTGGAGTCAAACAGCAGTAGAACCGTTGAGTTGAGCTTGCCTTTTCAAGTTGTCTAAAGGTCTGTTCTGTTGGGTGGAAAGTCTGAGTCTATGGTTCATCATTCTGGCAGATTCATACCATACTCTCAAACCTCCCCTCCTTACAAGAGCTAGTGAGAGCTGTCAGGGAAAAGTTCCCTAACCTCTACAGATTGTGTCCTAGTGACTCACCACCACCTCCCACAGAGGGCTGGACAACGGAAGGCCAGCTGCTACTAGGATTGCTCTTAGGAGAACAGGATGCTTGAATAAAGCCCATTTCTCCTGGCAGAGTAGAGCATTAGCCTGCTCATCTGAATTACAGGTTGGGTTTCCTCACTCAGAAAGATTTTACAGGAAGAAACTGAAGATCTATCTGTGAGCACTGAGCTGTCCTGAAGCCGGGACACGTGGGCCTTCCTCCTAGGGTGTACTTTTGTGTCAATTTCCAATTATTTTATGTCTGAGTATCAAAAAAACTCAACAGCTCAATCTATGACTTTCATAAAGTTGCTTGTGTCAGCTAGTTTTAAGTCAACTTGAAGCAAGCTAGGGCCATTTGAAAGGAGGGAACTGCAACTGAGGAAATGCTTCATATGTCAGATTGAAGGCAAGCTTATATGACATTTTCTTGATTCATGATTGATATGGAAGGAACCAGCCCTTTGTGGGTGGTGCATCAGCCATCTCTGGGCTGGTGGTTCTGAGTTCTATATAAAAGCAGACTGAACAAGTCAGTGAAGCGGCATCCCTCCATGGCCTCTGTATCAGCTCCTGCCTCCAGGTTCCTGCCTTGTTTGAGTTCCTGCCCTCATTGCTTTGGATGATGAATTGTTATACAGAAATGTCAATGAAATAATCCCTTTCTTCCTCTAGTTGCTTTTGATCATTGTATTTCATCACAGCGATAGTCACCCTAAGACAATGCTGAAGTCTAACAATGCCTTTGTGACCAAGAAATGAAGTATTCAAATCTGTATTCCGAAGGTAACATCTACATACCTAAAACTCTTTCAACATTAGCTTATTGTTTGATAACTTGGAAATAAGACTCATTTCTAATATAACTCTTCTAAGACTCTGACGTCTAGCTGCTGTCCTTCTAATATTCTAAGCAAGTAACAGACTAAAAATCTCTCAGGAGGAAAGGATTCAGCAACCAACGATCAGTCTGTTATACGACAGTGACTACCACTAAAATACCTCCCTACTAAAAAACTCTTCTCTCTTGACAGCAGATCAGCATCGAAATCCATCAGTCCTTTGGCTTCTCTGTTCCTAGAACAACCTGTCTAGGAAGGAAAGGGCATGTAAATCCAGCTGCAGTTTCACAATTAAAATTGCGTATTGGTTCTGCACGTTCACATGAAGGGGGAGAATGGGGAGAGAGACATTCTGAACAATCTATCCATGACTATTCCTACTCAGCTTGTTCTCAAGCCTTCTATTCTGCACATTCTCATGTTGCTCATTTGTGTTGACCTTCAACATTAAGTGTATGTGTGGTTGAGACAGGTTTCTTGACCTGCTGTCCTGGAACCCCTTTAACTAGCTGGCCTCGACTAGAATCCGCCTCCTAATGCTGCACCGAGTGTTGGATTAAAGGGTGCCCAGTGACCCCCGCATTAAATTATTTTCATTGCTATTTCATAACTGTAATTTCACTACTGTTGTGAATTATAATGTAAATATCTGTGTTTTCCGATGGTCTTAGGTGAGCCCTGGCAAAGGATTATTCCATCCTCAAAGGGGTTGCAACCCACAGGTTGAGAACCACTGCTCTAGGGTAATTGTAAAGTGTATCCTAACACAATGTGTCCACTAATCAAGTGTATGTTTATTCTTGTTGTTGTTTGAAACAGGATTCTCTAGTTGTCCCTGGATAAGCTGAAACTCACTATTGTGACAAACCAGGCTGGCCTTGAGCTCATAGAGATCCTTGGGTCTTTGCCTCTTGAGTGTTTAAAGGCATGAGCTACCATGCCCAGTGTGTATATTTATTTGAAAAAAGCTTTCTATTTCTCTGAGACAGACTCTAATACATACTATTGTTCTTCAAGCCCATGAAATATTGGCTTCACTAGGCTCAGGCTAAGGCAGAGACACAAGATAACCTAACTGACTGAGTAAGGCTTTAAACTTCCCCTGCCCGATACAGCAAACACAAAGTCTTTTATAGTCCCTGGGCTATAAAAGAAAGCTAACTAAGCATGGGTGTCTGAATGAGCCAAAAGCAGCATCTCAATGTTCTTCACGTTCTTGAGCTCCTGCCCTGTCCTCCCTCAGTGTTGGCAGGATCTGAACTTCTGTCCTCCCCTGTGTTGCCTTCATCCAAGTCTTATCACAGCAACAAGAATGAAAGTAGAACAGGCTTAAGAAAATAGTTCAGGAAATCTAGTCAGAGAGAGAAAGGGGGCCAATCTGTGTCAGAAGTAACATAGTCACACAACACTGTAATGTACCCTCATGGTCTCTATGAATTCCCTTGGGTAGAGTTCCTATTTGAGTCACCTTAAAGAAAGGAACCTCACTTGAGAAAATGCTTCCATAAGATCTGGTTGTAGGGCATTTTCTATTAGTGGTTGATGGGGAAAAGCCCACCCATTATGGGTGGTGCCAATCCTGGGCTAGTAGTCCTGGCACTTCTGCTACTATAAAAAAGCAGACTGAGAAAGCCACAGGAAGCAAGCCAGTAAGCAGCACTCCTCCTCCATGGTCTTTACATCAGCTCCTGCCTCCAGGGTCCTGCTCTGTTTGAGTTCCTGTCCTGACTTCCTTTGAAGAGGAACAGCAATGTGGAGTGTAAACCAAATAAACTCTTTCTTCTCCAACTTGCTTTGGGTGGTGGTAAATCTATCATTTTAATTGATACATAGGCTATTTGGATTATACTTCCTGTTATAATCTATTCTTCTCAGATCTCTGATAATGATGCTTATTGTAGCTTTATGTTAGAAGCAGCAAGCACCCAGCTTCTCCCTCAAGGATGCATGTAGTTGCCTGTTGTTCAGTTTAGGCTTCACTTTTCTAGAGCTACTGGTCTCTAGCTGAGAAAGGCAGACAGCATTTACCTTGCTGGGAGACTTTACCCTGAAAGAGAGAAACCTAAAAATAGGTTTCAACATATATATATATTTTACTATTCCTTTATTTAAAGAATCTTTCTTTGCAATGACTGCTCTCAGTAATCAATCACTTGTGTCTTGCCAGGAGCCATCTAAGAGAAGCTAAAAACTAGCAAGTAATCTTTCTGAGATGGTTCTGCCATGGATTAAAATCTACAATGGATTTGCTCCTTTCAGCAAGGCTGAGGAAATTTCATTTTAGGAAAGATTCTTGCTATTAATATGCTTTTTCTGTTACTTTTAAATATATATTAACAATCACTAGGTATTAGCCCACTCTTTTGAGCAGATCTCTGCAGAACAACAAAGATGTACTGTCTTGTAGTGATGCTGTATAGACAAATAGATGACTTCTTAATTCTTAATGATGATCCTATAAGAATTCTTAAGATTATACTAGGAATTATTAAGCTCTTTTATAATAGGACACTCTGATAATCAAAACTACAGTGAGAACTCTGATAGTCTTCAAGTGTCACAAGTTAATTGCTACTGATATAGCAAGCAGGCATCTGCAACTTAGAGTACATTTCAAGAGGTTGTAAAACCATTAACCAAAGGTCATAAAAATGAAACTAAAGGTTTACTATAGGTGCAAGGACAGAAGATAAAATATTTATTGGGTTTACCTATACAAAACTTCACTAATAACTTAGTCACAAAAGTTATGTTTTTTAACTCTGCATGAATCTGTAGAGCTGGTGATAGATGATGAATGTTTAGCCAGATAATTACTGTTATTGGATATGTATGTAAACATTCTCTGTTGTAATCTTCTTATTCAATTTATGTTTTAACTTCTAGTGAACATTTATAAAAAAAAATAAAAAATAAAAAATAAAAATAAATCAAAAAATATCAACCAAGGTGTTGGGGATGCATGGGAAAACCATGTTATCTATTCTCCTAGAAAAGGTACAAAAGACTAGGAAAGATCATACTGGAAGATATAACATTGGAGAGATAGCTTGGGAACAAAGCATTGGGAGGAAGGCATTGAGAGCAAGAGCATTGTTACATCAGAGGAGGAGGAGAGAGTAAGATTAGAAGGAGAATGCAGAATAGAATAACTTTGAAATTATAAAGTAACTTAAAATATTAAGGGGCAATATGCAGAATGCAGAGGGAAAGATGAAAAAGGAAGAAGCTGGAGAGAGAGCAGAAGGAGCAGGCAGGCTTCTTACCATGAAACAGAACAGGTATTTTCTTAATAGCAAGGCAGGCTTAGTCTGACTAAAGAGAACAAAGCTTTCGTCTTACAGACTTGGGTTTAATTCATCTAGCAATAAGGGTAGAAGCCTTTCTCTATGAAATAAAGATTGAAGCTCATGTTTTTTTCTAGAATGAGTGAGTTCTTTCTGCACTGGTGCTTGGTCTTTTGCTCCATATACATGTCTGAGTATGGATGTATGTGTGTGTATGTAATTATGAGATAAGTATGTAAGCTGTGCCCAACTAGTTTGAATAGAGATTTATGAATGTGTATGCATGAATCTATATATGAATTTATGAGTTTAATCCATATTTGCTTGTGTAAAAGTTTTTCCTTTTGTCAGCATGATTCTCTTTTCCTGGTTCAATAGAAGATTTTTGCTCCAAATTTCCCACCCAGACTGACAGGTGAGAAGCATTTGGACAAGAGGGAGAAGGCTCTAGAAATTAATCCTTTACTAAATCCCCTGCTGTTTTTACGATGAGGTGCTAATTGCCAGAGACAGTCTCTGGCCCAAAAGAACCTCAGGCAGATAAGCTACAGTAGCAAAGTGACTTAGATTTAAGATAGGTAAATGTTTTATTATTATACAGCAACCCTAAATATAATGTAAGACCAAGTCTTGCCCTCTGATGCTCTTCCCCATCCACTGCCTCAAGAAGAAGCAAAAAAAGAACAGCAGGGGTTGGCCCCTGGCAGTGTCTTATGATAAACAATTAGATGGAAAAAGAAAAGATTTAAAAGAAGACGGTTTATGTAAGTTGTGAGGGTCTAAGAAAGTAAATACAAGATGTAAAGGTCTAAGGTATGTAAAAAGTGAGAACCATTTCAGATTTCTTCCCTCTATGCTTTATCTAAGTTCAAGTTAGTTTGAAATCATGGTCCTGATAAGCTAAATTAGCTGGTAAGCACTGTGTAATCATACAAGGCTCAAGTTACATTCTTTGATGTCTTCTATAGGACTTATGTGTTATTGTTGAAAACATCTCTGTCCAATCATACACCCAGCCCTCTGTACAGAGAGAGAAAAGTGTTAATGCTTTGGAACAATTTTTTTTTGGGGGGGGGGGTTTGGATTCCCAAGCTTTTACTATGAGTCAAAGGCATGAATCTACTTCTTTTTCTAACAATGTAGATTACAGATTACAAACAGTGGTAATGCTAATATATCCAAACATATCATTTTTGGAAACTTAAAAAATTTATATAAGCTTCAGATGGCTGACTGACTTGGTTCTGCCTTTTACAAGTCAAAGAGACTACAGACAAGTACTCATGTCAATCAACAGCCTAGTTTGCCCACCTCCCTATTCCTGAGGATGGAGTTTCTGTCTGTCTCTGTCCATCTGTCTCTGTCTCTCTCTGTGTGTGCGTGTGCTCACTTGCGTGTGCGTGCGTGTCTCTCTCTCTCTCTCTCTCTCTCTCTCTCTCTCTCTCTCTCTCTCTCTGCTCTCTCTTTCTCTCTCTGTCCTGTGTGTGTGTGTTGTTGTGTTCTTAAAACTCTCCTGCTCCAACTATCAGGACCACTGGTCTAGAAGTTTCAAATGTTAACCCAAGTTAAATAATTTCCCTTAAGCTCTTTAACTTTACCTTCTTTCCCTAGTCTACACCTCTCCCAGCAGATTTCTGTAAAGCACAACCAACTGGTTTGTTTGTTTTGTTTGTTTTTGTTTTTTGTTTTTTTTTGTGAAGAAGCTTCTGACCAGGGGCTAAACTCTAATTCTAGGAGGAAAACCCCAAAGTCCACTTGAGCAAACATCCTATAGCAACACCTCCACCCCAATTAGCAATAGCCAGTCAGGCTATAACAACAGGGTCAAGATACATATAGATAACCTAAGACATTCTGCACAAATAGATAACCTAGCCACCTGTTTTTCAGGTGGTTTTGCCCCCACCAACCATGTTTGGTTCCTACAGATTACTCCAGAAATCAGCTTTAAAATATTAACTTGCTAACCCGTATGGAAATTCCCCAAGCTTGCTGTAACCACAATCATTTACCCTGCACCCCTAGACTTGAGGTTCTCACTTCTGACCTGTTGCAATGGTGACAATGAGAGTCCTTGCTCACAAGCTCTTCCTAATAAAGACCCTTATGTATTTGCAGCAGAAGTAACTCTCGATGGTCTTTGGGGGGAGGGGTCCCTACGATTGGGCATAACAATTTCCAATTTTAGCTCAGATGCAGTTATCATCAACAAAAGGCTGGGGTGTTAGATCTCAATGACCTCCCTACCCAAAACAAAACAAACAACAATCAATCAAACAAAAAACCCAACCTAGATGCCTATTTAACCCATCAAAGCAGATGCTGGCCAGCTCTCCCAGATGTACTCAGTACCTGTGGCTCCTCCCAACACCTCTCACCCTGCTCCCTTCACTAAACCTCTCCTTCCCAAGGGCTGGCTTTCCTTCCCCAAGGTTCTCATCCTATATAGTCAACCATTTTGACTGCACTTCCATGGCTCCTGGTCCCTCTCTTGGTTCCCATGCGCTCTTGATGCTCTTGGCTGGGGGTCCTCTCTTAGTCTGCTTTCCCAATCCCTTCTTCTGTTCCTTTCTCCATTTTCCTACCACCCCCACAACCCAATTCAGTCTGGACTCTTTCAGATTTCTCTCCCTCAAATCTACAATAAAACCTTCTCCTCAACCATGTGCAGGAATGGTCTTGTACTTATTCTCATTTAATAGCTAGAAGCAAGCTCTATCTGTAGCACACCCTTAGCTAACTACTTTTCTTTTATCTCACCACCCTGCTCCTCTATCAATGTTCCTGACAACACTTGCCAAATTGTGTTTTTCTGCTTCTAAAAGTATCAATGTAAGATGGATAGCCCAAGCCCCACCCAGAACCAGCACCCTGCCCCTGCGTCCCCTCCCCCAGTACTCACAGCATGTAGGTGATAACTCCCACACTCCACATGTCTGTTGGGAATGACACAAACTCATAGTTAACAACTTCTGGGGCCAGGAACTCCGGAGTACCAAAGTTCACCTTTAGCTTCTCCCGAGGCTTGTATCTGAGAGGAAAAGAGAAGAGTTAAGGACATATGAAGGGAGAGATGTGGAGCAAATGGAGATCCTGGAAGATCTCCACTACCTTTCCCACCCTACCTGTCAGATATGTTGCCTGGATCCCACACTCACGCTACACAAGTGATTTCCTGGGGGAATAATCAGACATTCAGACATGACTTCTAGCCTCTCCATGTTGGTTTAAGACAATTCCATTAGGCTCCACCCAACAGTCACCTGCATCCACCTGTACCACACGATCCGGGTGCAGCAGCCCATAAAGACTGTTCACTACCCCACCCTCTCTCTTCTCCTCTCCTTCCTTCCTCTCTCTTCTCCCTCTCTCTCCTCTCTCTCTCCTTCTCCATTTCCTCCCTCTTCCTGTCTCTCCCCCTCCTTCCTCTTCCTTCTCCTTCTCCTTTCTCCTTCTCCCTCTGCCTTTCTCTCTCCTCCTCTTCCTCTCCCTCTTTCTCTGTTCCTACGTGTTCCCGACCTTTCTTCCTCTTTTTCTGTCCTTCTCTCCTTCTTTCTCTGCCTCTACCCCTTTCCAGGCCCTTCCCACTCTCTTCCCCCTCAATAACTCTTTACTCTAGACCTATTGCAGGCATGATTCCTCAGGAGACACCTTGCAGGGCCTGCCAAGGTATTCACCACACACATTATACCACCGCTTTACAACGTATAACAAGAAAACTACAGTCCTTCTAGCCATTTACAATCTGAAGATGATAAATTGACATGAAACCACATGAATAAGTACAAACAAATGGGGCCAAGCTTCTGGAGAGCGACTACTTTGTTGGTGTGCACATGTGTCAGAGGGGTGATAGTAAGAAACGGAAGGGATGGACATTATCAACAGTCATGAGGGAAATACAAGTTACAGCTACAATGTGTTTCCATGTGCACCCATATAAATGTCTATAGTACTAAATGCACACATACATACAACAGAGGGAGGAAAATATAGCATGCATTGACTAGAATGTAGAGGATTCAGATCCTTTATGCAGTGTAAGTGAAATGGAGCAGACGCTGCTGAAATCAGAAAAGTGAGCAGGGTGTGGTGTCTTCAACTGTGATTCCAATACTCAGGAGGCTAACACAGCAGGACTGAGATGAGTGTGAGACCAGGCTAAGTTACACAACAAGTTTAGGCAAGCTTAGAAGCAGACTCTGTCTCAACAAAACAAAATCCAGAGAGGTGACTAATAAAAAATTTTAAAAATAGAATTATGTAATCCAGCAATTTTTTGAGCATGTACTCAAAAGAATTAAAAGTAGAGCTCCGGGAGAAGCTGTGTGCTTCGCTGTGCCTGCTTTCACACCCTGTGATCTGAGGTGTGAGATTCCTTCCACTACACGTAGAAATACCTTGAAATCAGCTCCATATCACTGATGCTGGGGCTGGCCATAGAAGTTGCTTTGCCAATAGGTTGTGAGTAAAATTTCACTGGGCCAATCCAAGCTAGGCCACAACTATTCCTGTGTCACTGCCACAAGAAGAGAATGAGAGACACAGTGCAATCTGACTTCACTGAAGGCTGGTGCGATGGCTCATTGGTTAAGACCCAGGTCCAAGGCTAGGTGTGGTGGTGTACAACTTTAATCCCAGCACTTGGGAGGCATAGGCAGGCAGATCTCTGTGAGTTTGAGGCCAGCCTGGTCTTCAGATCCAATACCAGGACAGCCAGAGATACACAGAGAAACCCTGTCTTGAAAACAACAATAAAAAAAAAAAAAAAAAAACAAAGAAAACCTAACAAAACAAACTAACAAAAGACCTAAAACCCAAAACAAAAGAACCCAGGTTCAATTCCCAGAATCCATGTGGTGGCTCACAACCATTAAAACTCCAGTTCCACAGGATTCAATACCCTCTTCTGGCCTCTGTAGGCACTGTACACATGTGCAGATATATATACAGGCAAAAACACCTCAAGGGTGTGTGTGTGTGTGTGTTAAAACTAACTAGCTCAGTGATGTCAAATAGTTGTCTGTTAGTAAATGCTCAAAAGTAGCTGTCTAGACTTTTTAAAGACTTAATCTGCAGTAATTGCCAAGTTGGGTGATTTAAAGACTGATTTCCTCGGGCTAGTGTCAATGCCATCATGAAGTTACTGAATGATAAGATTCCATGGCCTATCAAATGACATTCAAACTTTTGAGCCTAGCATTAGCACAGTATGGATGAGACTACTAAGAAGAACCTGAATGCTAGGCTCAAAGTTTGATGTCATTGATAGGCCACGTAGTCTCATCCTATACTGTGCTCTCCTAGATCAGCCTGCTGATACTCACACACTGGTTCTCAGGCCATAACTAATGTCATCTCCCATGATTCCCCTCTACAGCTCCTGTTCAAGCTGGCTCAGGCTCTCAGAAGAGCTCTAAAGCTAACTGGGTTCCTCAATTTGCAAACACTGGAAACTATCACAAATCAATCCTGTATCCCCACTCCCCTCCTCTCCTGAGCTGGTAAACATTCGCCAGCATTACCACCGCCTCCTCATGACAGATCCTGTCCATGAGAAGCCCCCTCGTGCCAGGAGCTTCTAGTGATTGCTTCTTGCTCTCAATTCAGTGTGTCACTGTAAGTGGTCGTATGATAACTGGTCACCTGGCATTCAAGTGCGTCCTATAAATCTTGAATGTACATTCCAACAAGCACAATATTATACCACAAGCATCTTAAAAAGGGAGGAGCTTTGGGGTACCCAAAGTTCTTTGGCTATCATGGCTTTGCAAAGGGCCAGAGGACAAACACGGACACGCAGTATTTCTATGGCACTGCACTCCATGGAGTGGAGGACACAGTGAGTATGCAAACCAGTCTAAAAAGGCTGCTGGGGCAGATGGTGATGAGAACTAGGTTGTCTTGCATAAGACACACATATGTGAAAAATAATCCCAAGTTTAGAAGACATTATTTAGGAAACGATAAAGCAGGTTTCCTCCATCATTGGTTGTGATTTGTCATGGTGTGTGTTATACTGTTCACTGAAGGTGGTGGCAAATTTCTGTTGTAGCAACAGCATGGGGGCAATGACATATACCTTTCATTCCTGCAAATAGGTAACATTTCAGCCCATGGAGGAGTGGCCCAAAGACTGTCCCTGCAGTTCAAGATGTTTCCTGGAAGCAGGGGCAGAAGCCAGAAGCTAACCTGCTGAGGAGTTCAGCTGCTATGTGATGATGGGGGAAGAGCGGGACACTCAGAAGCAACAAAGATGGCTCCTCGTGGGAAACAGCCATCAAGACCACAGACAACCTGGCCACAGACACACACACACACACATAATCCTAGCCCTCAGGGGGCTGAAGAAGGAAGATCACAAGTCTGAGGCCAACCAAGGGAGACATAATGAGACCTTGTTTGGAAAAACAAACAAACGAACAAAGCTATATGGCACATGCTGTAATCCCAGCACTCGGAGGCAGAGTAAAAATCAAGACTTAACCATCAAAGTCAGGCTCGCTGCAGAACAAGTTTGAGGCTAGGCTGAAACTGTCCCCAATCCCAGCCAAAACAAAACAACAAAAAAAAGAAACAAGAATGAAGGAGGAAGGAGGTGAGGGGGAGAAAGAAAGAAAAGGGAATGTCAGAAAAACTTCAGAAAGAATTGAAATTCAGCTACTATATTCAGAACTACCCAGAAAATACGTGATTCCCAGAGAATAATCATTCTTAGAGGAAAGAAAATTGGAGGAAAGCTTGAAGGATGGGTATTCAACCATGAATCAATTTTAGTTAGCATCCTAATTGAGACAGAAGTTTGATGGACAGTCTTTCTAAGCTCCATAGATTTGCTGTAATCTCTTCCGGGAATCCACGCTGCCAGTTTCACCTGTCATGGACAATGAGACTGTCAAGACTGGGAAGTAAAATTATGTGTACTCTAGGCTCTATGAAATTTAAGGGTCTTTAGATATCTTGAAAATTATAAAAAGAAGGGCTGCAGAGATGGCTAGGTGGTTACGAGCACTGAATGCTCTTTCAGAGAACCTAGACTCCATCATTCATATGGAAAGTTACAACCATCTGTATTCTAGTTCTGTGGGTCTGATGCCCTCTCTAACTTCTGGGGTACTGCATGTATGCAGTGCTAGACACATAAAATAAAAAGAATTCTTTATTTAAAAAAAAAGTTATATTACAAGAGCCAGTGAGATACTCGATGGTAAAGGTGTTTGCTGTCAAGCCCGATGATGAGTGTAGCATCTAGGCCCATACAGAGGATGGAAAGAACCACTCCTAGAAGTTGCTCTCTGATTTCCACACAGCACCCGAGGCAGGCATTGTGCCTCCCTGATCCCACATATATAAATAAAGGTGACAAAAGTTTTAAAATGTATACAATAACCACTTAATGTGCTGAAACCTGGGGGCCTAACAGAGTTTGTACTATCCATATTAGATCTCAGTCAGCCCTTATACTATCTCCGTATAAGAGCAAAAATGTCATATATCACTACTGTACTAAATTCTAATGTAGTCTTCAGTGGCTCCAGATCCACTCACATGGCTCTGCTATCTGTCACATACATGTTTTCATATGTAAGCTAGCTAGATATTCCTCAGAGTGCAAGGATGGCCATGGGTTATTGAGTAGCTGAGACCCTAGCAGAGTGGAGAACCAATAGAATTTAATCTGCCTGAACCCTGCTCAACAATCCCCTAGAACTATTTTCTTCTGCTTAGACAGGTGGTTTGAAGTAACAGTTAATCCCACAATCTTTTAGGATAAATGGAGCCTGTACTACAAACCCACTGCATAAATAGCAAGCCAAAGGCCACCAATCTCTGTGTGAGAACTTTCTTACATCCATCCCCAAACTCAAAAAAATGCTAGATCTCAGACAGTAACTATCTTGAAGTGTAGAGAATGTTTGTAAAAATTATCCGTCAATAAAAAACCCTATAGCCAATGAGCGGAAGCAAGAAATAGGAGGTGGGACATCTGGCAGGGAGAGAGGATTCTGGGAACTAGTGAGGCATGGGGGAAGGAGGGGGGATTTGTCTGGACTCTGAGGAGGAGATGGATGTAAGCCAGAGGAGTAGTTGAACTCAAGGTAGAACAAGGGGTGATTCACCCTAAAATGCTGACGAGATGGACATAAGAAGGCAAGGAAAGGAAACCAGCCACATAGCTGAACACAGATTAGATAAAAGGGATAATAAGTTAAAAGCAGGTCAGAAAACAAACTGAAGCTTATGGCCTAGGCATTATTAATAATCAGTCGATATTGCTGGGAATTAAGTAGTCAAGGAAAAAACTCAGAATTCACATCAAGAGAGCTAGAGGTGCCCCTGAAGGAGGAATTCTGTCCGAGTATCAGGACCCTTACCTTCTAGCCAGCCCGAAGTCAATGATCTTAATTTGATGGCCTGTTTGACTGACACACAGTATGTTCTCAGGCTGGAAGAGAGAAGGAAGATATTTTACCATTATTACCCTGGCTAAGAAAGCCTTCAGTTAGCTTCCTATTGTCCATAAACCTCTGTTTCCTAGACTACAAGGGAAAAAACTGGCTCAGGATAGTCATGCGGGGCTAGACAGATAATAAAAATAAACGACCACACGGATGCATAGGGTCTGGAGACTTGACTCAGAGGTTAAGAACATGTGTTGCTCTTGCAGAGAGCTTAGTTCCCAGCACCCATGGCGGACAGCTCAAAACCACCTTGTAACTCTAGCTCGAGTAGAGCTAACAGCATCTCTTGGCCTCCATGGACAACCACACTCACATGCACATTCTCACAGACAGACACACAACACACACCATACACATAGAGAGAGAGCGAATTAAAACAAAATCATGTTTTAAAGGCATGGGTATAGACTGTGAGGAAGTATGACTTGTCCTGTGGAAAGGGGGACCCTCTCAGTCCCATTCCCCATCGCTGTCACCAGGAAGGAACAGCAGTCAGAGCTTCTCAGTCTTCAAGAGAAGTCAAAGATCCAGATTTTTGGCATGAATATTCCATGTTTTAAAATGTTGACAGTGAAATAAAATGTAGACAAACATGGATGATGTGAGAACTGAAGAGCATGCCTCTGAGATGGAGATCTGGCCCATGACCTGAGACAACTGCTTTAGAATAGTGCTTCTCATCACTGGCTGCATATTGGAGTCAGAAGGGGTATGTTTATTTTATTTATTTATTTATTTATTATTATTTATTTATTTATTTATTCATGTATTCCACATTGGCTTTAAATTTGCTATGTAGTCAAGAATGGTCTTTAACCCCTGATCCTCCTGCCTCTAGCTCTGATTGCTGCACTTACAAATGTAGACATCACACCCAATGTCATGTGGTGCCCAAACTCAAACCTAGGGCTTTGTACAGCTGGGCAAGCGCTCTACCAACTGAGCCACATTCCCAGACCTTCAACGGAATTATAAATTTCAGTGTTCAGGTCCCCACAATTTCAGGAATAAGCCCAAAGCACATTGGTTTGGTCACAGAGCAAAGGGCTAGCTGGGTATGGTACATGGGTTTCGAATCCCGGCACTCAGAAGGCTAAAACGAGGAGAATTTGCAAATTTGAGGCCAGCCTGAACTACGTAGTGAAACTCTCATCTCAGAAAGAGAAGGGGGAACTGAACAGTGTAGAGCACTTGCCTAGCATGCAAAGACACATTCCCAGCAATTATCTGCAATTGTGCAATGATGACTATGACCCATGGGATTGGAATAGTGGCCTTGACACATGGGATGCTCCGCAGACACCTGCCAAGGCCCGACACAGCACTGACCTTGAGGTCCAGGTGCAGGATGTAGTGTTGGTGCAGGTAGTGCACGCCCTCACAGATCTGCCTCGTGAACAGGACCACATCCAGCTCAGTCAGATGGTACTTCTCATCCGTGATCCGGTCAAAGAGTTCACCTCCATCCACACTGCCAGAGAAGAGTAGAGCCAGGGTCAGACTGAGGAAGTTCTCAGCGAGGCTGAGAGCAGCCAATCCTGGTGTTCCTAAAGTTGGTCACAGCCCACTGCACACCCAAGGCTGTTTACAAAGGGCTCTGGACACTGCTACATGGGGTTTTGCTGGGCCTTTGTGCTGGCATGTTCCATGCAGAAGGTTTTCCTAGAACCTGGAAAATCTTCGAAGGGACTCTGGCCAACAGGCTCTGCAGGCCTTGCCCTTCTCCCTGATTCCCTCTGCCTTGCTAAACACCATTAGATTCCATTCCTAAAGCTAGCCACCAAGGTCTATTCCCTTATTTGGTCACTTCCAAATAAGGGCTGACTTCCAAGTCCAGCTACCAAAGTATTGAAGTCCAGCAATCAATCTCTGTGTGGGGGTGTACTGCAGCCCGCTTTGGTTCACCTAATTAGATGCCCAATCAGAATATACCACTGCATCCTAGCCGATTCTAACACAGACCTCCCCCTTTTCTCTTCTTCAAAGTTACACCTGAAAGGTCATTTGCTGCTGTTTTTCTGCCTGAGTCAGAAGGCAGCCACTTTCAACCCCCACGCCCCACCCCCACCTAATAAAGGATCTCTCTGTGAAAACAGATGTTTGATGTTCAACCCTAATTCAGGTTGAAGGGAACCCCTGCTGTACAGGGTCTCCCAGCAGTAGGAAATCAGCTGTTTAGGAGTTCCTAATAGCACCCATATGTCAAGCCCCTGAAAGAAGTCAGGCATGGTGACTTGCAGCTGTTATTCTAGTGCTTGGGAGGTGGAGAAAAGTGGGCCACGAGTTCAGGGCCACTCATAGCTACAACATGATTTCAAACATGGGCTACCTGAAACCCCATCTTAAAAAACTTAAGAAATGAGTTAATTAACTGAAAATTTAAAAAGAAGCCTACATAAGAAAATTAGGCCACGTGTGAGACAACTGTTTCTTTTTCCAAATATTTTAGCCAATCCCAGCGATTGAACCCAGCATCTCATGCATGCCACAGAAGTGCCACTGGAACCCAGCATCTCATGCATGCCACAGAAGTGCCACTGAAACCCAACATTTCATGCATGCCACAGAAGTGCCACTGAGCCCGCTGCTTTTTCCACTTTTGATGGTTGTATGTTATGACATGTTTTCACTCTTATTATCCCTGCCAGATGGTAAACAACAACACAAGCATAAAGATAAATGGCCCCTGGTTGATGGCTTCAGTGTCAAGAGTCAGTTTCAGGTCTAGAGAGAAGGCTCAACTCCACAGACAAAGTGAGGTGCAGTAAACCAGTACACACAGATACAGAGTGAACTGCAGTGCACCTACACAGAGAGAGAGCTGTGGTGCACCCACACACAGAGAGCTTTAGTACACCTCTACAGACATAGGTGTGGGTCCAATGTAACTATAACTTCATATTTTCATGAAAGCTAGATATAAAGATTTTCCTATTTCTGTCTACATTTTCTAATTACCACTGTTAATCGTTCACCCAAAATTGCTAAAACTAGCATAATGTCTGCAGGTCAGATCAGAAATACTACATACTAGTTTGTGACAAAAAGACTTTGTCCTCCGAGTTCCATGCTCAGATTCAAAGGACTAGACCAGGGAGGGTGGCATGGCTCTGGGCATGCCTGAGAGGAGCAGAGAGGGGGAGCTTTCTTCGATGAAGTTCTGTCAGCCCCAGCCTGGAATCCACCCTGAAGGAAAACCACTACCCCACTTCCCAGATACTCACTACTCCATGATCAGGGTGAAGCTGTTCTTGCTCTCAAAAGCATCATAAAGTTGGATCAAGTTTACATGGCTGAGCTGGTTCATGATGTTGATCTCGTTCTTCACATCCTCCTTGTGGGACCAGAGGAAAAATGGGTTTTCCAAGAAAACAGATCAGGAAGAGAAGCCACTTATATCTCCCAAGATGTGTACACATGGGCATGTGCACATTCATGTGCACACAAACACATCCACACACTCACATGCACACACGGTCACACATACATATACACAGTCGCTCACACACTTACATATATGTGTGTTATCACACATTCATACACACACACACACACACACACACCCCTTATGCTTCTTTCAACCTCTGCCTTCACACCAGGTCTCCTTGACTCATCACCCAAATGTGTTCTTATAACAGAAAAGACCTTGGTTCAACCCACTCACTCATCTCAGACAGGATGCCCAAGAAGGAAAAGCACTGTTGCCCAAGGTCCTACAAGTGTGTTGGTAGATTTCACACAATGAGGTCTGGACTAAGGAATGTGGGTGACTTAGTGAGTGGTGAGTATATGAGTCAAGGTGAGAGGGAGAGAAGACGTCAAGTTTCTGCTTGGCATGGAGGGGGCTGGGTACTAGTGGCTGGAGCAGGGTGCCATGAAGGAAATGAGAGTCTGGGTCTTAGCTGGAAGGCTCTGGCCTGGGGTGTTGTCTCACCCGGTCCTTTATGCTCTTCACTTTGATGATCTTGGCTGCCAGCGCAAGGCCTGTAGACCTCTCTGTACACCTGTGCACCTGGCCAAACCGGCCCCTACGAAGACACAGGGACACTGTGAGCTGAGACAATGAGACGCATACCAAACTATGAGTCGCCATTGCTCTCCTCTATACACATAGCATGTGGGCTAACCTATGCCACAGGCTGCTATCCCAAAGTCTAGAAAATCACTTCTTCATCACCCACATCATGTTTAGGCAGTGAAGGAGTTGGAAAACGGAAAGAAAGGTGATAGAACAAGGGGAACATGTTCCAGTCCCAGCGAGCAGCAGAACTCGGCAGCTTCAGCCATGTGGCTCTGGCTTTAGAGTCAAGAGTAGAAGGGGTTACCAGGACAACTAATGTTGATTAGCTGGAGCTAAGAAATTAGCGGTGGTTAAGAAAGAAAATGGAAAGCACCCTCACTTTACCATGGGCTATTCTGGATACAGGACTACCTTCCTTACCCACTCCATGTCACGCCAAGACTATTTACCGCACCCATGCCCTGCACCCAACATCCTGCACCCATGCCCCATTCCTGCTATCTCTGGAATGACCTACTTTGAGGGCCTCCTGCGCCTCTCCTCCCTTACACATGCAGCCATCCACATCCTAGGGACACCTCTGTCCATTCTCTATGCAGGTCAGCCTCGTGGTACTGTCCCAGCCCCTCCCCCAGGCAGATGCTGCACTTACCCTCCCAAGACTTCATGTTGGGACACAGTGTAGCCTGTTGAGATCAGGGTATCTTTGACGCTCACTACCCGGTGTTCAAAGGGGGCTGGGGGTGCTGCGCTGTCATCTGTAGAGAAACAACAAAAAAACCCATGAGTCTCCTTTAGGTAGCTTCTCATCCTAAATGGCAACTGAGTTAGCAGGTAACAAGGCCACTGCCCTTCTTATGACCCCAGCATGTCAAAGCCCTGTCTCTAGAATCATCTCAATGGAGCCACACATTTGGCAGGAAAGGCAGCCAAGCTCACTAGATCAGTGAGCAGATTATTTAAAGACAAAGGGGCTATGGGAAATAGAGGAGTGTGAGAGGGAGGAGGCAGGAAAATACAGCATTGGCCCAATTGGCCCCCCCAATAGCTAATCTCAGCTAGATTCCCGAGGGCAAGAGAGCCTGTGGTGGAGTCCATGGTGGGCATCTCTCAGGGCATGGGATGGTGAAGAGGGTGAATGGATCTACAGGGGAAAGCAAAGGGCAGCTAGCACTTGGAAAGACAGAAAGAAAGGCATTTAGGACTGGGGTTTTCTCTTTAATTTTATTACTGTGTGTGTGTGTGTGTGTGTGTGTGTGTGTGTGCGCGCGCGCAAGTGCATGTACATGCTATGGCACACATGTACATGTGGAAGTCAGAGGATAATTTTCAGGAGTTAGTTCAACTTCCACCATATGGGTCCAACTGATCTTGGGGCATCAGTCTTGGCAGAAAAGGCCTTTACCTGCTGGACTGACCTTTGGTTTTCATTTTAATTGTGTAATATAAATGCTTAGAAATGCCACATGGAATCATTTATTAAAAAAGAAAACGTACAGCCATCACAAGCCACATTCGGTTTTATGTTGCGCAGGGATCAAACTAGTGCTTCAGCGCTGTATACTAGACAAGCGTTCTACCAACTGAACACACCCCTAGCCCTCCTGCTTTCTGCATTCTTACCTGCCTTAATTTCAAAGGATGCTAATGGTTGAACACTCAGGCAGGAAGTTGCTTTGAGAAATCTACCCAGTTCTGTCACAGAGGCTCCTACTTCCCAACCTCCCAAGCCGATTTAAGGCCCAAGTTTAGGCCTTCATGTTTCTGCATCTTGGACTCTAGCGCCATAACTTACTATCCAGAGCCTTACACTTAGAACCACGTCATCTATGGAAGGTATAGCAAGGCTTCCAGACACTCACCTTACAGCTATGCACAGACTCACTTACCTAGAACCACAATGGCAGCCTCTGTAGCAGAAGACACCCTCCTTCCAGCGTCGGTTCTCTCTGAGCCCTGGGCGGCGTGGTTCTTCCCCGGCTCAGGGCTTACTGTTCCTGGGCTATGCCTTGCTGCAGGTCTGTGGTCCCAACAGTCTCATCTTCCAGTCCCTTGTGGCCCAGCTTGGCCCTCTGATAGGCTCAGCCCCAGGCCCTGTCTCCTCCTCTTCTCTCGCTACACCGTTGTTGCTGTCCCTCTTTGGCAGGGGTGGAAACGGCCTGGATCCTTTAGGGATCTGGTCTTCTAACACAGTTCCAGGACCTGGAGCTTCTGTAGAGCCAATGGGACAGCCACTTTGAGTCTCAAGCAGCTGCCCAGGAGCAGCCATCTCTTGCGTATGGATAGAGATCCTAGGCAGAGAGAAATATGGTCCTGAGGTTCAAAACAAGGATGTTCAGCTGATAAAACTCAGCAGTAGAACATTGCTTAGTGTCATAGTTAGCTTCATCTGTCAACTTGACACAAGCTTAGTGTCACCTGAAACTAGAAAACTCCCAACTGAAGAACTGTCCAGATCAGACTGGCCTGTGGCCATGTCTATGAAGCAATTTCTTAATTGCTAATTGGTGTAAGAGGGTCTAACCTACTATAGACAGCACTCTACCTAGACAGATGGACCTACGCTGTATAAGAAAGGTAGAAGATGTGCAGAGACCCACAGCCACACATTAGGTGAAGCTTAGGGGCTCCTGCAGAAGAAGGGGAGGAAGGATTATAGGAGCTAGCCGGGTCAAGAACACCACAAAAACATAGCCCACAGAATCACCTAACCAGAGCTCACAGGGTCTCACAGAGACTGAACTGACAATCAGGGAGCATGTATGGGTCAGATCTAGGTCCTTTGCACGTATGGTATGCATGGTTGTTGTCTTAGTTAGGATTTTATTGCTGTGAAAAGACACCATGACAACTCTTATAAAGGGAAACATTTAATTGGGGCTGGCTTACAGCTTCAGAGATTCAGTCCATTATCATCATGGCGGAGTCCAAGCAGACATGGTTCAGGAGAAGGAAATACAAGTTCTACATCTTGATCTGAAGGCAGCCGGAAGACTCTCTCTTCGGTACTAGGCAGAGCTTGAGCACTAGGAGACCTCAAAGCCCACCTCCACTGTGACACATTCCTCCAACAAGGCTAACACTATTCTAACAGAGACACACCTCCTAGTAGTGTCACTCCCTGTGGACCAAGCATTCAAACAGGTGAGTCTATGGAAGCCAAACCTATTCAAACCACTACAGTTGTGTAGCTTGGTGTTCTTATGGGAATTCTAACAGTGGGAGCCGGGGTTGTTTCTGACTCTTGCCTCCTTCTCCTCCTAGTAGTCTTTGTAGTATATATGACATAAAATCATGAATTAGAAGTCAAAATCGATAGCATTTTAGTTCTGCACTTATCCCCTAAAGACAATTTACTTCAAGATTTGATGCTCAAGTACCTCTGAAACTATTGGGGTTGGAGAAGAGATCTCGTGAAGATTAGATCTGAGTCCCAGCACCCCGCTAACAATCTGGACATCTCATGAATCCAACCCCAGCTGTAACAGGACAGGGACAGAGGATCACTAGGGCTTCCAGTCTAGAAAAGCTAAAACAGAAAATAAACAACAACAACAAAAACATGAGCCCAGATTCAGGGACACAAAAGAATAGACAGAGAGCAGGAGAGGAAGACACGGGATGTTATCTTCTGTTACTATGCACATGGGCACATAGACCTGCAAACATAAATGCACATACACCCATAGACATACACACATAAATAAATAGGTAAGCAAATCTTTAAAAACTGTGTACAAAAAGAAACACAAATATGGCTTTTTTAGATTTTTAAAGAGAAATAAAAAATTATTAAAATGGGTCAGGGTAAAGCTTTAGTGGTAGAGGAAGGCTCCATCTCCAGCTATACACATACACATATATACACATATAAACATATACACACATACACATACAAATATACACATACATACATATACACATTTACATATACACACATACAGACATATACATACACATAAACACATACACACACATATATATAAACACTCACATATACACACATACAGACACACACATCTACACACACACACACACACACATACATACATACACAGGCAGTAAATTCTATGTTATATGTCATTTATCAAAATAAAAAGAAAAAAGAAACACACAGGGCCTTTCTCCAGCAGCTGAAAGCCCTGCTCTGCTCTGAGGTCTAGGTCTTTGAGAATGGAGGGTGACCACAAGTGGTGCAGCTGGGAGACATGGCAGCCTGATTAAGTTAAACACTGGGCAAGAGTGCTTGGGATTAGATATTCATCACTGATGGCAGTGGGATGAAGTTAGTATCCAAGCTAAGTCACCCTGAGCCTATCTCAGACCAAGAGATCCAGAAAACTTGACAAGCCAATTGCTGGAGGATTATCCAGGTGGTCAGTAGAAAAGGCCACTGGATATTGCAGCCCTGTCTGGTCTTCTTTTCCAGTGGAGTAGGAAGTGACCCCTGTGTCATGCAGCTCTATGTCGTGTTTGGTGTCCTCCTTACCTACTGCACAGAACGCCTACCACGGGTATTGCCAACCAATGACAAACTGTGCTGCAAGTTCAGATATGGTCTCAGGATAGCTATACAAGCAGCCCCTTCTCATCAGAACTGACAATTTTCAATCTACTTTTCTCAAAAAACAAACAAACAAAAACCCACATTCTAGGGGAGGAGGTGCAGGTGGTGACCTCCTCACTTCCTGAGAACTGCTTCAGGTCCGGTGGGTCTGAAATGCAGCTCAGGGCTGCTCCTGGGATGGACAGCTCTTCTCGCTGAGGAGCTTTTGGGGGCCCCAACAAGTTACAGAAAGTTCTCTCCTACTACAGCGTCCACATCCAGAGCACATGGATTCGGTAAGCTGGTCTCAGATCCTAGCTTTGTATATGGTGATACTCTGAGCCCCAATTTCACCATCAGAAAAACATGACAACCTTCACATGCCAGAAATGTGAGGAGGATAAAGTGAGGTGATGCCTGCAGAGGGCCATACACTGCTGGAATGCTGTAACTGCTCTGTGAACCCCATTTGCTGAAGTAACTATTTATCTCAAAGTTAGTCATTTGCAACCCTATCCCCAATAGAGTGAAAAACAAGAACTCCACAGTGGTACCTGAGGATCAAATGGTGCCAATGGCACCAGACCAAAGGGGTCAGAGTCTCTGGGCCCGATGTTCCTTTTTAATCCCCATTCCCTATCCCCAGATAATTCTCATAACCAGCAGTGGGCACGAGTGCCCCAAGATCCCAAGTGTAAGGTCTTCCCCTTGTGAGTCTAGTGCAGCTCTCTGTAGACGGAGGTTGCCTAACATGTACCACTAGCTAATCATACCTATGGCCCAACACAGAACATCCTTACCTGGGAAGTGTTTCGCCACTGTGAATGTCACTGTCTGGAGTTAGTGGCCCTAGGGGCTGAGGGCCAGGCCCTGAACTCAGCCTCATGGCCTCTTCTGAAAGCCAACAGTCAGGCTTGCTGGATGAGGTTCCTTGACCGGCACTTTGTGACATCTTGAGGCTAGTGAGGACCTCGCTGATTCTGTCGATTGCTACAGACAATTCCAGGGTGGTCCCAGTGTTCTCACTGGCTAGTTCAGGAAGCCTGGATTCTGCCTCTGTGGGTGGGGGTACTTGGCCTGGGCCAAGAACTTCAACTCCCTGCCCCAGTGAGGCTCCTGCCTGGGTGATGTCAGCTCCTTTCAGTGATGTATTGATGATGAAAGGCAGCCCCTCCACCGTCCCCACAGGTATGTCCTCCTTCTGGCTCTCTACAAGATAACACACAGGGTGAAAACACACTCTTTAGGAGACACTGATTACAAAGAAAAGATGAGCATATGTGTAAATCACCCCATGTATCACATCTATAAAACCCAAAAACTGGACATAACCCACACTGCCATCGGAAACATGTCCAGATGGTGGAACATCCATTCACCCGATGGAATGTTGTACAACCATTTTTAAGATGAGAGATGGTTCAGAAGTTAAGAGCACTGGCTGTTCTTCCACAGAATCCAGGTTCAAGCCCCAGCACCTACATGGGTAGCTCACAGTTGTCTATAACCCGAGTCCCAGAAAATCTGATGTCCTCTCTGGCTTCCACAGACAACAGGCACACAGACACATGCAGCCAAGACACCAATACACACTGAGAAAAGAAAGAAGCTTGTTTGTGAGTGTGTACATGTGTGTAATCAAACAACTACTTATAATGGGTTTACATAGACTGAACCACACAGCAAACATAGGGACTTCTTAAATGATCAGAAATAAAGGCTTTAGAGAAGGACAGAAGCCAGACTTCTCTTAGCAGACCTTATTTTGTCAATTTGACTTTAGAACCCTAAAATATTATTCAAAAAGAGAATTTTGTTTTCTTGAAACAGTGTCTCACTGTATAGACCTGAGGGGCCTAAAACTCACAGAGATCTGCCTACTTCTGTCTTCTGTGTGCCAGGATTAAAGGTGTGTACCAGCTTGCCAGGCATGTAAAGTTTTAAAAAAAGAATTAACTTTTTAAAAAAGCAATCCAGCTAAACTCTTGTTTTGGCTTTTTGTTTGTTTTGGTTGGTTGGTTGGCTGGTTTTTGGTTTTTTGAGACAGGATCTCTGTTGTAGCCCTGACTGTTCTGGACCTCATTCTGTTGACCAGGCTGGCCTTTAACTCAGAGATCTTTCTCTGCCTCCTGAGTGCTGGGATCAAAGACCCACTGAACAGCCTAGCCAAACTCTTAATTCCATCACTCTGGGGATGGAGGCAGGAGGACCAGAAGTTCAAGTGGAGCTTAAACTCAGCTACACAGTGGAGTTCCAGACCAGTTTGGACTACATGAAACCCTGTCTCAAAAAGCCAAACAAAATTAAAACTGCCATACCACAGGTGGTTTGGTTAGTATTTTTACTCTGGACCATTATGTATGACTCTGGACCATTATGCGTGCATTTAGAAATAAGCAGGTGCCAGGCAGAGGTGGCACACGCCTTTAATCCCAGCACTTGGGAGGCAGAGGCAGGCAGATTTCTGAGTTCAAGGACAGCCTGGTCTACAGAGTGAGTTCCAGGACAGCCAGGGCTACACAGAGAAACCCTGTCTCGAAAAAACAAACAAACAAACACAAAAAAAAAGAGAAAAGAAAAGAAAAAGAAATAAGCGGGCATAGCCACTCACCTTCCCACAGCGTCGTAGAGGGGTCAGCTTGCACACTTCCTGTATTCAGTACATGCTTTGGCTTCACTCCAGTAACTTCTGCTTGCTCCTTGTTCTAAAAAACAAAATAAAGCAACTACCAAACATAAACACACTGTCACTGAGACTTCAAACATCTGTGGACCACCTACGGCATGCTTAAATATAGTTAGGTAATGTCATATGACCCACAGCAGTGTTAGGGGACACAGTACTATCACTCTGGAGATGAACACACTGAGGCAGGAAGAGCCTAGTTTCAAACCCAGAATCCATAACCTTTCCAGGGCATCTGAATGTCTAGGGAGCTGGGGTCTCCTGAGCTGGGGTGCAAAGGTCTTAGGAATGAAAAGAAACCCTAATTCTAAATAATCAACTGATATACTCATGCTGCTATAGTTCTGGTTGAGACTGGATTCCAAAGTCAAATGCATGCTTGCGGGGTGGACCGCCACACTCAATGGCTAACTTAGCTTAGGAGCTACGGAACTGCCTCCAGCTGAGTTTTGTCATTTGGGCCTAGAGTTGCCAAATCTTCTTTATTTTTTCCAAAGGAAACTGGTATTAGACTTTTTGTTTTAATCAGATTTATTAGGCATAAAATTAAATAAAAATTAATTTATTAAAGCATCATTTATACACAACAAATTATACATATAAGCTATAAACTCTTTTTGTGAGACAGAGTCTCACTCAATATCCCTGACTGGTCCAGAACTCTATAAAGACCAGACTCACAGAAATCCACCTGCTTCTGCCTCCTGGGTACTGAGGTTAAAGACATGCACACCTATACCAGTTCAACAAATGTACAATAGAGAACAATTCTGCTACCCTGATCCCTAGAATTTTAATCCAAAGATTTAAATTTTCAGTGTTGGAAATCAATTAAAATCTTTTAAGTGCTGCAGATAAAATGTATCTTCAACTGTTTATTATCTCTGTAACTCTATGGTGGAGGCAGGAGAGGCCGGTTAGTGGTTGGTCATGTGTACAGGGGACCAGGAGTTTGTAAACCAGAGCTGTTGCTTTGACTTAACACCAGGAGCCACACTTGGGACTTTTACTGGTCAAAGTTTCAAAACTCCTGCCCATTCATCCTTGACAAGTAGAAACTTAGGTCATGATCCAGTTAAAATCTGACAATTAGTTGGAAGATAGGACCCAAACCAGCAGACAGTCACTGATAATGTGAATTAAACACAAAAACCAGAGGGAGATGCAATAGAGCAATGCAGACAGGCACCATTGCAAAAATGAAAAGACAGTTCCATACTTCCCCTGTTCCCAATGCCTATATAGTTACAATGTAGTTAATTCTATTATTCTACAAATACCTCTTATAAATAAATAAGGAAAAAGTTTAAAACAAAATAGGGAGTTCACAAACAGGTAGTTCACTGAAAATGTACAAAGTTTTAAGCCATGCCTTATCCTTTAGTAAAAGCCATTAAAGCTTTAAGATGTGTTCTTCTGTCATCTCTTGGGATTTTTATGAATTTAAAAGAAAAACTAGCTTCATAAGACATGCCACTGATTGCTTCACTTGGACTTGATTTAATAAGGAAACTGTAAGAATTTTAAAAAGTGTAAGACATTCAGGGATGATTGAATACTAAGTTCAAATAATAGTAAAATTGTTTACTTTGGTGATATAATAACAGCAACAGACTGTGTTTCTGAGATAGCCCCATCTACTTGTTTGTTTATTGTAGTGTTGAGTTTGAAACATGGGCCTCGTGCATGCTGGGTAAGTGCTCCTTTGAGCAATATCTCATTCCAACTTGATTCTTTCCCATAAGGGTAAGAACACTAACTGCCTCTCAAAGCACATTATAAACATTTTCATTCTCTTCTCCTTTTCATTCTGATGCATAAAAAAATGGGGTCTCATGTATATTTTAAATATTTCAAAATGACAAACTTCAAAAACACTTTTTTAAAAAAACTACCTTAAAGCGCATTCACCCCACAGTATCCAGGACAACACAAGAAATGTCGTATTTGCCTCCAGCCTTGGAGATCCTCCGTAGATTTTAAATCATCTGTACATTATACATTGGATGGTATAGTTACTAGTATAATGTGCTATTTAAATAGGTATTATCCTGTAGCAGAAGTATTTCCCAGAAGGGGTGGGATTCACTCCCCACACTCAGGAAAACTAAGGAGAACGCCTTTACTGAAGGCTGTATGATCCTCCAGCTCGAGGCCATGGAATAGCGAGGATGAGGAAACAAAGATTGGAGAATTAACAGATGAGGTACATGCACATAGAAAGTCAGTACTTCGTTCTCCTAGCTGCTGGAAGGAGTGAAGAAGACAATGGCTACTTTACTTGCATAAATTTAAAAACTTTGTTAGAAATCATTTTTGCCTTAGTGTCTGTCACTTTTCTGTTCTTACATGAAAACAGTTATTAAAGACTGCCGTCTGTTGTACCAGGAAACCGCATGAGCTGCGCCCAGAACAGGCTGTGCAAACCTATAAGGGAACGTGCTTTTCCTTTGTGTTTAGTTCTGTTTTAAGGAAGCAGGGGTTGGAACTAATGATCAAGGATTCATAGAATTTATATAAATTTAAAGATTTCTAAAAAAAAATTGTTAACATGCTCAAAGCCTTGATGACGTAGCTTTACTAAGTAAAACACTGGGTTCAGGCTTTCTGGTTGGGAGAAGGAAAAAATGGAAAGGGAGAAGGAAGAAAGGAGAAGTAGGAAGAATGCTGAGAATCCTCGGCAGAGAGAGAGAGAGAGAGAGAGAAGAGAGAGAGAAGAGAGAGAGAGAGAGAGAGAGAGGAAGAGATCTTGACGACAGCTATACAGCCATTAATCACATGTTCCTCCCTTCCTCATAACCCTCCCTCCCTGAGGCTGGACCTCAGCACCCTCACAGCTAGTTTGTCCCTCATGTCTCAGTTGCCTGGAGACGCCCAAGGACCTACATTCTGACTGGACCACCACCTCCTCCTTTTTTGAAGAGGGTGGGGATCATTGGACTATGTGGAAATCCATCTATGGTCTTTAAATTTCCATCTTTCATTTTCCCTACAACAAGATACAGAATACAAAAGGAAACAATATCCCCAGCTCTCCTAAGAATCATTTCCTGGCCATGTTCCCCATCAGGGTCCCCAGAAACCACTCTAGCCAGGGCAGGGAATCCAGAACCAACCTCCTCGGGACCATCAGCCAGACTGCCGTTCCTCCAGGGCACGGTCCCTTGCATGATGAAATCGTCCACCTTGGAGTTCTGGAATGTGGACCCTACCAAAGTAATAGCCCTGTCCACAGCCACCACCATCTTGAAGAGGGCTTCGAGCCTGGCACCATGCTGGGCACCCTCCTGCCGCACAGCCCTCACCAGCTCCAGGACTTCAGGCCACGCGGCCTGTAACGGTGGCTGGGGGACTGCTGCCAGGCCCTGCCAGACCCAACTCCCGGGAGGCCTCCAGCCGATGCAGACCTTGTTCCAGGTGGTCCATGCCTTGGCGCACACACTGCAGCTTCTCTGTGACATCTTCTTGGAAATGCAAGAGTCTATCGACCTTCTCGGTCAGCACATTAAGTTTTGTGTCCATGGTGGCTAAGCAGGCTCCACCCAACGCTGGCAGACCCTGGGGGCCCAGACCCTCTGGATCCTCCTCGGAAATGCCTGACATCCCGATTCTGGTTTGATCGGGCAAAGGCAAGGGAACTGGAGCACAAAGGGTCTGCTTCTCACTTTGGAGGTAACGTCTGGAAGGCCATTGTCCTCAGCTGTAAGAGCCTTGCTGCAGAGCACCAAGGCTGCCCTCCTGACTGAGGTGTTTGGGGGAACGGAGAGGGCCAAGTTCTCTGTGTTTCTGCCTTGTCTATCTCCCACTCAGCCACTGAGAGAGTGACAGGCTGAGTTTGGCCCAGGCCCTTCTCCTGGGGCCTCTTTGACATCATGGTAACAATTAACATTCCTCTTTAAGAGGCTGCTGACTGCAGATATTTTAAGTCTGCCCAGAGAAGGCTGGGGCTCATATAGCTTTTGCTAAAGAATGGAAGAAAAATGTCTTTTAACATGAAAACAGGGAAGGGGAATCCACGGGACCCCACCCTTAGACAAAGAACTCTGAGACAACCAAGGAAAGCTGAGAATTAAGTCTTCCCCAGCGATGAGCCCTAATTGGTTATCCAATACCAAGTGGTCAGCCCTGAAATCATATGCATACAAGTAACGATAAATAAATCAGTAGGTTGTATTTATAGATTTATGCATTTTATACATATAATAACAATAAAGAAAACGAATTTGAGAGGGACTAGGAGGGATTGGATGGAGGAAGAAAGAAGGGGAAATTATATAATTGTAATTTAATTAAAAATAAAAATAACAGGGTGCCCTTGGTGCATGCCTTTAATCCTAGCATTTGGGAGGCAGAGACAGGCTGATTTCTGGGAGAGGCTAGCCTGGTCTAACAGAAGGAGTTCCAGGACAGTCAGGGCTATACAGAGAAACTCTGTTTTGAAAAAAAATTAAATAAATAAAATAAAAATAAAATGCAGAAAAACATGTCCTTGTTCACATACAAATTCACTTTGTTTTTTTTTTTTTTTTTTTTTTTTTTTTGTTTCGAGTCAGGTTTCTCTGTATAGCCTTGGCTGTCCTGGAACTCACTCTGGAGACAGGCTGGCCTCGAACTCAGAATCGCCTGTCTCTGCCTCCAAGTGCTGGGATTAAAGGCGTGCGCCACCACCGCCGGCAACTTTGGTTTTTAAAAGGGTAAAAGTATATGTATACTAACAAATTGTCTTAAAATAAACTCCTTTGTGATTTATTATTCATAAGAGAGTATCTCTTCAGCTGGACTCCACAAAGGGTTTTTCAGAATTCCAGGTGCTGAGGAGACAGGACCCACTGAGGAGACAGACCCCACAGCCACACATACATTTAGTTCACAACATGAGGCGAGACGAAGGCAGAGTAAACGGCGAGTCCCCTCCATCCAGTTCTGCCTTTAACCATCATGAAATAGTTAATGTTTCTGCAAACTAAAAATGAGCTTTCTGCTGTTGTTCCCTATTTGGATGATACATGATATGTGGGTTTGGACTGCCTGTGAGGAGAGTCTACAGCTCATGCCCTCTACCAAACATGCACGTGGGACCCCTACCTAAAAATAGATCTGAGAAACAACAATCTAGGGTACTCACTAAGTGCAACCCACAGGTTGTATTCCTTTAAAAATACCCTCTGGAGGCACATACCAGCAACCTCCTGGCTCCCTGTATGACAATGAACAAATCGGACAACCAGTGTCTAAGTTTCCAGGATCTCTAGTGTCAGAGAGAACAAGGAGGCCTGTGTTCCTGAGTTATTCAAACACTTCAAATTCTGTGTCAGAATCAGACTCTTACAGAAGCAGCAGCATCTGAAGTGGACAGACTCAGGTTGCAGCGGGTGTGGGGCACAAAAGTGAATCTGCACCTTGCAGTACCAAGGATGTCACAGGCCAGTAGGACAACTTTCATCCAGTCCTTGTGGGAAATAGACGAGCCAGAAAGGAAAATGTGCCGGGCTACACAGGCACATGGTTCGAGGTGGTTTTGCCATATACAGGAAGGCATCAAGGGAAGGGGGGCTTTGGTGTCCCCCCCAGATTCTCTTTATTGAACACAACCAATTTTATAAACTGACCTGGAAATCTGGGACATAGGCACCATCAACCATTTTGCTACTATTAACTCGCAGGGTGGCCTTCCAGTAGTGTCCTTGCTATGCTGACCACAAAACCCTCACTCATCCTACAAAACGCTATCCACACTCTTTCTGGGAATGGTCCTGAGTCTTAGTGTAGAATGAGCCAAGCAAAGCTGGAAAGGCACACTGGTCTGTTTTCCATTGGTGAGATTAAAGATAGACCATGGGTGGGCTGCAGCTCGCTGGTACAGTGGTTTCCCTAGTGTCACAGAAACCTGGACCCAGCAATACATACAGTGGCTCACAACGGTCTGATAGCCAGAGTGAGGGACACGATTGTTTTTTAGGAAATATTTATCCCTGTCAGATTGTACACTCTTATTGTACCTGGAACTGTACATATAGGGAAGTGGGGCAGGCTAGACATTTGGGTAGCTGAGGAAGAAAGGAGATTTAAAAAGAGCCTTTTGAGTTAGAGTCCCCCAAAGGGACTGGTGGGTCTCAGTAACAGAGATCTGTATGGGGCAATGGAGGAAGGGCTCTTTAGAAAGGGAATGCCCAGAATTAGAGTAGACACCTTGGATTTGAACCTGTTTCCAAAGGAGGGACAGTGTATATCATGAGTTAGAACTCAAGAAAATTGGACAAACTTGTTCCTGAGATCTCTAAGAGGTCACATGAAGACAGAGGACATTGAATGTTATGGTATTTTAAAGCAGATTGAGGATTATGTCTCTATCCAGGATCAGAGGGAACTGAGATTCTATCCTGTAATGTCTTTCCCTCAGACCTCCACCAAGCCTTGTCTTGTCACTGTGTCTCTTTTCGTCTATATGTTATTTTCTTATGTATTACCCAGGAAATGGGAGACGAGGTCGTCTTTAATGGTTTGTCTAAAATGTGTCTTCTGTTAGTTAATTTGGCATAAATCTTCATTGTAAAATATTTAAGATAAGACTAGTGTAATTCAGCTGGGCAGTGGTGACATGTCTTTAATCCTAGCACTCGGAGGCAGAGGCAGATGGATCTCTGAGTTTGAGGTCAACTTGGTCTACAGAGTGAGTTCCAGGATAGCCTGGGCTGCACAGAGAAACCCTGTCTCAAAAAGCAAAAGCAAAACTGAAATTCACAAAAAATATTTTAGGCTGAGTCTCCATTCATGAACTATTAAATTCAATGCTGTATTCACAGACGCATACCTCATGAGTACATGCAATACTATCTAATCTCTGACAAGTGAATGCAGTGAAAATGCTAGACAAATTTTTGTCCACAGAGCTGGAGAGGTGGCTCAGTGATTAAGAGCATTGGCTGTTCTTCTAGAGGACCTGAGTTGAATTCCCAGCTCACATTTGTCTGCAACAATCCAATGTCTTCTTCTGGCCTCTGTAGGCACCAAGCATGTGCATGGTACACAGACATGCATAAAGCCAGAACACTCATGTACACTAAAAATATAATAAAAAAGAATTTCTTATTAAAAAAAAAAAAAAGAAAATTATGGATATATCTACATATCTGTATCTATATATCTATATATAGCATATATGACAATTTCAACATTAAATCCGTTTAGAGGTTTGCTTTTACTTTTCTGTATTTTTTTTTTAATTTATAAAGAGAAACCCCATTCCTTCGTTGTAATATAGAGAATTAGCACCCTTCTCTATCTTCATGTGAGTATTTCTTCCATTTGTTCCTTTGTTCAAAGAACTCTATTGCCTTCTATTGTATTGAAACTTGTGTCTTAGGAACCTTGGTGCTGCACTACGCTGAACGCTCTGTACTTGAAACTTGGCTGGGTGGATCTCAGTGGGTAGATGATCTGCCTGCTCTACCAGAGGCTCTGGGTTTGGGGTGGAAACTGGAGGATCATGACTTCAAAATCATGCCTGGCCTTGGCCAGCTCCAGGCCCACCTGTCTCAAAACAAGGGGAAACTACATTGTCTATTGGAAATTATAATGTTGTCTTCTCTCTTCTGCCATGACTGATTGTTAAGTCGTTAGATGAATGTGGCAGTTTGAATCAGATGTCCCTCATAAGTCTCTGGCTCCAGTTGGGGGTTCCTGTTTGGCAAGGCTTATGTGGTGTGCTGTGGCTAGAGGAAGTCTGTCCATGGGGGCGGGCTTAGAGGTTTCAAATGGCTCCCTCCATTTGCAGTTCCGTTTCTGTGTTTCCTGCAGTTCAAGATGCAAGCTCCCGGCTGTTTCTATCTCCATGCTATGGCACTTGGTGCCATGCTTCCCCACCATGATGGCGACAGACTCTTCCCTCTGGATCCAGGACCATACACGCAAAAGAAACCCTTCCTTCTGTAAATTGCCATGGTCTTTATCACAGCAACAGAAAAGTAAACAAGACAAGGAACTTTAAGAGGACTTGATAAGAGACTATTTTTAAAGAACAAAACACTCCTAAAAGAATCAGCATGTCTGTACTACCTTTATCTTGTCTTCAGAGTATGTAGTTTAACTTAAATTCATCAGCTTTCCTTTTTAAATGAAACAATGGGCAGACCTAAGAGACAGTGGTTGTTGATGCTTCCTCTTTGTCTAGTCTCTTATATCCTGTCATAAGTAGACATGGAATGCACTGTCTGGTTACTGTTTGCATGGGTTTAAAGCAGCCTGGGGAAAGCAGAGCAAAGGCCAAAGTCTGTAAATTCTTTCCTTTTGTTTCCCACTATCTGCTGTTTGACCATTCTTCCCTGATAGATAACATACTAGTATCTTGCCTTGTTGACTGGTTTGGAAGAGTTTCTATGTTTGTGTCTTGTGTTCTCATCTCCGAAGTATGACTTAGGAGATTTCACTAGAGATAACAAGCCAAGTTTTCAAGTTTTCATTTTGCCTAACTATATAAAAGGTTTTACTCAATTGAGAAGTTCATCTAGTTACTGTTACAGAAATTTTATACTATTCTTAACAACATTTTAAAAATACTTGTGAGCTAAAAATTAGATATAATTTAATCTTTCAAGGATTCAAAGTAAGCATCTATTGATAGTGAAATATATTTAAATTCTGTTTTTCCTTTCTAGTCTTCCATTGACTACATCATCAACAGTTCAGAACCATGAGAATGTAGAGGAAGTGGACTGTCTTGTTTCTTGGCTCTTACAATATGGGTGGTTATTTTAAAATGGTTTAGTCCTTTGTATAGCATTTATTTGTTGAAGACCTGGGGAAATCACAGGCAGTCTGCAGCCATACCTCCTTATGCCATCTTATGGCATTTTAAAACTGAAGTCCAGTGTTCTGCTCTTAATAACATTTTATAGATAACCTAAAAGAGAAGATTTGATGTTTTGTTTAAAAACTGTTCGGTTCAGACTTGGGAAACACCTTACTGAAGTCCAGATTCTTTAAGATGTGGCTGCAGGGGAAACAGCAGCAGCAGCTGCAGCCACAGTCAACCCAAGCAGAGAGCACATCAGGTATGAGTATGGTCCTGTTCCCCCTTGGCTTTGAGCTAGGCTAAACTAAGCATGGAGAAACCAAGGCAGCCCCATGGCAGTGCCCTGGATGGGAAAGAGCTACAGAGCGGGGTTGGGGGGTGGGGGTATGAGGGGTGCAGGGTGAGTGCACAGAGAGGAAAATGCCTCCTATCCACAAGCTGTACTGAAGTTTGCTCTTTTAAAGCACTAACGGAGCCATTCTGTTTTGTTTTTTTAGTTCCTGTAGTTCTTTACTGAAACTAACTAGTTCCTGCTTAAAATAGACACTGGTGAGCCTAGGCAGATCTACCCAACCCCTGTGGAAAGGGTTTCATAGTAGTATATGCTGTGTAATGCTAACCTCTTAGTCAGGTTAAACAGCGTCTTACATCTTCTGTCTGGACAAGCTTGCTGTTTGAAGCCCTGGTATAAATCTGTTTGCCCTAACAAAATACTTATTTGCTATTGTATACAAGATGTGCTTGCACATCATCTATTTGTAACAACTGACCCTTTTCCATACTCTGAAAAGGTCTGAAATTTTAGTTGATGCTGCAGCTCATTGCCCTACTGAGAGAAAAGTTCTGAATCTCACTTTCATAGGAGAAGCTGGCTTCATATATTTAAAAAGACTGCTATATAATGCTTTTATGTAATGGTGCTTGTTGCTTTGGCTCTTTTATATACATATTTTATAAGCAATCTATGATATAAGCCTTAAGGAAACACTTTACAAAGATGATATTCTATAAAATGGAATGGTTATTTACAATAACCTCCAAGTTTTCTGTATTCCTGTGCTGGACAGCTTTAAGTCATTTTGACACAAGCTAGAAGCATCTCCATGGAGGAAACCTCAGTTGAGGAAGTGCCTCCATAAGTTCCAGCTGTAAGGCATTTTCTTAATTAGTGATTGATGGGGGAGAGCCAGCCCACTGTGGGTGGAGCCATTTCTGGGCTGGTGGTCCTGGGTTCTATAGGCTGAGCAAGCCATGAGGAACAAGACAGTAAGCAGCACCCCTTCATGTCCTCTGCCTTATCTCCTGCCTCCAAATTCCTGTCCTATATGAATTCCTTCAATTTGATGAACAGTGATATGAAAGTGTAGCCAAATAATAAAACCTTTCCTCCACAACCTGCTTCTTGGTCATGGTGTTTCAAAGCAGCAATAGAAACCCAACTAAGATATGCTTCTTTCCAAAGTAGCCATGGTGAATAAATCTCCTTTTTTTGTTTTGTTTTGTTTATTTTTCCTATTAATCTGTATCCTTTAATCACCTTAATGAAGAGGGATGGCTGAAATTGGCTTACTGGGACACAGGCTGTAATCCTAAATCTGATTACAGTTATGTATGCCTGTAATCTCAGCATTTAGGAGTTAGAGACTTGATGATCTGTAGTTTAAAGTTATCCTTGGCTACATTTTGATTTTGGTTTTTTTTTTTTTTGTTTTGGTTGGTTGGTTTTTTTTTTTTTTTTTTTTTTTTTGGTTTTTCGAGATAGGGTTTCTCTGTATAGCCCTGGCTGTCCTGGAACTCACTCTGTAAACCAGGTGGCCTCGAACTCAGAAATCCACCTGCCTCTGCCTCCCAAGTGCTGGGATTAAAGGCGTGCCCTGCCACCACCCGGCTACATTTTGATTTTGAAGTCAGCTTGGGATACATGATATCTTGTAGGAGGAGCTAAGGTGGGAGGAGTTAGGAGAGGAAGAGATAAAAGGAAGAGGAGAAGCAAGAGAGAGGAGAAATGTAGGAGCAATGAGACAGATGTTCATGTGTCTGTAGCAGTCAAAGGTAGTTGGTATACCTAGGTTGGGTATTGGGTTACACTTCTGGTTGTATGGGTATCTTGTTACTGATCATTGCCAAATATATAAGCTTTGATTAATCTATAAGAATTAGAATCTCATTCTCTTACTGGGCCCGCATGGATGGCGGAATGGTCTGGGCAATGCCCTGCCTTGCAGAGCCATCTCTCATGCTGGTATCTAGTGGGTGACAGGGCTGGTGTTTCTGGTGGCTGGTTCTAGCTGCAGCACGCACGTGGCCTCCGGCTGAGAAACATGGCGGCTGGCTAGGCAGAGCAGCTGCAGCTTAGATAGTCGGCCTGAGCCAGAGGCCAATTTAAATAATTCTACTACAACAACTCTTGCCTAAATAACGAACATAACAATAAAGTTTCTTAAAAAGACACATAAACCAGGCATAATAAACACATTCCAACATTCCCAGTATTTAATCACTAAGACAGAAAGGTTTCAAGTGAGACTCCATGTTAATGAAACATAAAAGAATAAACTAAACCAACAAAAACAAATAAAGAATCTTTGGAAAACGAGATTTGGGGAACACAATGCTCCATCTTCTCTTGGGCAGGAACTCATCTGCCAGAGGTCACCTGCACTTGGAAATACTCTTTCCCTGTCAATTAACTCTTGGTTTTTCCCCAGGAGCCAGAATTTCCTGGCTTAAACTTTAGGTATAGCTGCCTTGAGAAATCTCTGGAAGTCCAACCCTCAGCCAATCAAATCTGTTGCAGACAATAACATAAGCTTTTGTGGAACTAAGTTCCTACTAGAATGTAGACAGCCCCCTGATTTCTTCAAGTTCAACACAAGCCACTGGCTGCTTCACTATCACCAGTGTTAAACCTCCAAGAGAAACCTTCAAGCTCAGGGCTTATAAAGCCCTGGGAAAATACTGAAAGTCCAAAAGAACACAAAGGAGACAAGCAGTGTCTTGCTTAAATTATCAAAAGGTTTGCCCTACAGCTCCCTGAAGCATCAAGTTTTAAGGCAGCTCCCCTAAGTCACTTTGGCCAGCTACTGTTTCAAAGCCCTCAAGGAGTGAAGCTGAAGGTAAAATGGTGGTTTCAGTTTGCCTGGTGTGGTGGCTTGAATATGCTTGGCCCATAGGGAGTGGTAACTGTTAGGAGGTGTGGCCTTGTTGGGGAAGTGTGTCACTGTGGGGGTGGGCTTTGGAGGTCACCTCCTACGCTCAGGCTTTACTCATTGCAGAAGAGAGCTTCCTCCTAGCTGCCTGAGGATGCCAGTCTTCTCCTGGATGCCTTTGGTTTAAGATGTAGAACTTTCAGCTCCTCTAGCCCCATGTCTGCCTGGACACTGTCATGCTTCCCAATATGATGATAATGGAATGAACTTTTGAACCTATAATCCAGCCCAATTAAATGTTATCATTTATAAGTGTTGCCTTGGTCATGGTGTCTTTTCATGGCAATGGAAACCCTAAGATACCTGGCATCCTCAGAGATGCCAGCATGCCTTGGCTTGTTGAGTCAGAAGATTAAGGACTAAAATAGAGGAGGAACACCAGAGATTGACATATCAACGGTTGCAGCATAGAAGACTGGATGCCCTTTCCCACCAGGGCTTCTTTTAACCAAAGGAACACACTCAAGGAAAGGCCACCTTTTCCCTTGTTTGAAGCCTGGCCATGGTTTGAGACTATTACAATTCTGAACTCATCTGTATCTCTTCTTTAATCTCTTTTCCATGTAATTATCCATGATAGTTGTTGAGAGGCGCAAAACTTACAAGTTTCAGTGGTCAGCCCCCCAACTCAAATCTATTCCTATAACAATACAGCAAGAAGCTCTGGGTGAGCTGACCATAAGGAGACCTCTGTGGGAGGAGCAGCAGTTGGCTCTCAGAACTGTCGAAAGAAACAGTACAGAAAACTGACAGTTCCCAAAAGTAGGCTCTGACACCCTTGAGAGGGAGCATGGAACACACCCACTGGAATCACACCCATGTGAATAATCACACCCTTGGGAAAAATACTCATGGGAATCATACGCACAGGAATTCTTGTCAGATCTTTCTAAGGCAAGGAGGAGCCGAGACCACCAGCTCTAAATCCTTTTCTCTGTCTATAAGAGGAATGAGTTCATGCACACATGGTTCTCTGGGGATTGAGTTATAACTGTTCTTTATCTCTCATGGGACACAGCAAGAAATCCAGTGATTCTCTGGGGACAACAGTGCCTGCCCAGAGAATGAAGAGGGATTCCCTCCTTATGCCAAAAGGCCAGAAAAGCAGTGACCGCTGGGTTGATAAACAGTAGTAAACCCAACATATTTTCTCCTTGCTGAGGGGCAGAGCAGTTGGTCCACTCTTGAGAAAAGCAGGCTGACCTTTGCCCTGTGGTGGGTGGGATTAGAATTTCCCTGTGATGGGGGCATTCGGAACCCCAAGAGTCTTGCACTGTCCTTTTGGTAACTTGACAGCAGGAAAGGGCTCGTGGGGAGAAGAAACTGAAAGGTTTTTGTTTTAAAGTGCTATCAATGAGACAGAAGAGCAAGAAACAGCAGAGGAGAAAGTTCCACAGGGGAACACACGGAAGGTGGTGGCAGTGGAAATACTGGCAGCCTTTAGTCTACATGGACCTCATTCAGCCAAGCAGCATGCTCAGAAAAGCTTGCATTGTATGAACTTGGCCGAGTTGGGTGCTGCGATGATGACCCATAAGGGTCACCGTGGGACCTCACTTCCTCATATCCCTCCTTTGCCACTTGGAGCCTAGCCACAGGTGAGGTAAGGCATGCCTTCAGCTTCCTCAGTATCTACCCTTAACCAACTGTCTCCTTTCTCCTAAGTATCCATGTTTTGCTACAACGCATTGTAAAGAGGTACAAGAACCTGCAACTTCCTGGTCTATCCTCTGGACTCAGATCCATGCCTGTCATATCAAGTCTCACATTGACAACCCATTTTCCATATTTATCTCTTCCCCTGTAGGAGGCACAGCTCACCGAAAGCATTAGAAAATCCAGAATTGTTAAACATGAAGGCTTTTTATTTTCTTCAAGAAAAGGAAATAATGTTTTCTCTTCACCGGAAAGACTGGAGTGGATGTTGTCTGACAACCTGGTGATCTTTTGGGTATTCTATTAGGAGCCAGTCTTCCTGAATCCCCCGAAATCCTGAGCATTGCTTAGGCCCTAGTCCTGAGCCTGGTCTCTCAGTGAATAGAACCCATCACTGTGGTCCCATGTACACTGCATCCTCCATCAATAGACTCTAACCTTATGCTTATTACAAACCCTTTCTCCTTATGCCTTACCCTAAGCACTGTTTATAAGTCTCATTCCTATTGCAAAGGTCACAGGGCTTTGCTACCGTGCTAGGGTGTCTATGTAGCTATGCTCAAAGCTTTGCTATGATAATTGTCACGTGGAAACCTTTTTCCCAAGTTTGCTATGTGAAATGTGTAAGAATAAACCACGAGGTCAGACTCTGGAAGTTCTGGTCCAGTGCTAGCAAGATGGTTCTGACTAGAGTTCCATTCTGCACCTTATGCAAACTGCCTCCCTGCTGGCTATGAGGCTTTGGGGTGGGGCGGTGGGGCCCAAGACTTCCCTTCCAGAAACTGGATAGGAAAGGAAGCGATAGAGTATGTATTAAAGTAAGACATAGTCTCCATAGAGAGAATGGAAGGTGAGGCACTGGTGAGTGAGAGTTAAAAGGGAATTTGTGGAAAATGGAAAGCTGTTGAAGAGAAATGACAATAAATAAATAAATAACAACAAAAAACTTCTGCCTATCCTGGAACAAAGGTGAATACAGACACAGCAGATCCAACTTTCTCTACACAACCCAGAGAAACTGCTGATCCCTGAGACATTGATGGGTAAACGAAGGTGCCAAGGGTTAATTCTTCCCCACATCTTCATACAGAGAAGACCACCCCTCCTGACACAGAGTCTGCTCCTATGGAAACTCAAGAGCCTGGAACACAAGGGTTCTATGTGCCGAGATGGAGAGGGCCCCTTGGAACACCTCCCAGGAGGATGTTCAACTGCCTAGCAGTGCACAGACTGCAACAGCTCACTCGGCGTTTAGGACCACATTTGAAAATACACAGAGACAAAAAAAAAAAAAAAAAAAAAAAAAAAAAAATCACTAGGTGTCAAAAAAAACCTCTCAATGAACATAGGAGATTAATGAAGAAAGAATTACAATCAAGAAGGAAACAAAGAATATGAGAAACAGAGTAATTTAAAATGACTGTCATTCATAGCCACAAAATGTACGAAAGGCTGTCTGTTCCAGTAATTAAAAGAAGGCTGACAAAAAGAAGAGAATGTAAATTATGGTGAAAATTTAGAATATGAATACTGAGTTTTAAAAATATAAAAACATAGATTACAAAATAAAGTTAAGATACTATCCCAGGACTGAAAAGACAGCTAAGCTGTTAAGAGCACTTGCTGCTCTTGTGGAGGACTTGAGTTTGGTTTCCAGAACACATATGATGGTTCAAACCATCTTTAACTTTAGTTTCAGGAGATCCAGTGTCCTCATCTTATCTCTATGGTCACAAGGTTTGTACATGGTGCACATGTATACACGCAGGCAAACCACTTATACACACAAAATAAATCTTTAAAAATTTAAAAATATTCTCTCAGATAATGGAAGTAAAAGTAAAGACATAGGGTCAGTGAGAGGGCTCAGAGGGTGAAGGCGCTTACTGCCAAGCTTAGCAACCAGAGTCTGATTCTCCCAGAACCCCCTGGGTGGAAGAACTAACTCCCATAAGTTGTCTTCTGACCTTTACGTATATGCATGCATTTGAGTGCAGACACACATGAACACAATATACAACAAAATTAATCAATAAATAAGAAACAGACAGATGTAACTAAAATTTAAAATAATAAAAAAGTCAATATGAAGACATGTGCATAAAAAGCAAATAGAGGTGTTGGAGACCCTTGGCTCCGTGTTAAGAGCACTGTCTGTTTCTGCGGAGGACCTGGGTTGAGTATGTAAGCATCCACATAGCACTCACAGTCACCCATAACTCCAGCTCCAGAATACCTGACACCTCCTCTCATTTCCTGTGCACAGGCACACACTGACACACAGACTACCTGTAGGCAATGCACCCATGCACAAAAAACAAAATTAAGAAGTGAACAAAAACCCATTCTATGTGTCTAGCTGTGTCACATTTATTTATTATTATTCTTTTTTTGTTTTGTTTGTGTTTTTCGAGACAAGGTTTCTCTGTGTAGCCCAGGCTGTCCTGGAACTCACTCTGTAGACCAGGCTGGCCTCGAACTCAGAAATCCGCCTGCCCTGCACCCAAGTGCTGGGATTAAAGGCGTGCGCCACACCGCCGGCTCTTTTTTTTTTTTTTTTTTTTTTGGTAGTGTCACATTTAATTAACTGGAGTTTCAGGAATTTGTCAAACAAATACTATAGTCATTATGCAATTTTATGGCAGAGATGGCCCAGCAGCTAGGAACCCATACTGCCTTTCCAGGGGACTAGCACCCAGAACCAGTAGCTCGCAATAGCCTGAAACTCCAGTTCCAAAGGATCTGACACCTCCGCCTCCATGGGCACTAGCAAGCATGTGTTCATGCACACACACACACACACACACACTCATGCACTGCTCTTTGTTTTGTTGTTAGGGAGTTGGGGAGTGATTCACACAGGCAAGCTTTCTGCTGCTAAGCTACACTCCCTGTCCTAAAGATATGTAAGAAATGTTAAGAGCTGGGGGTGGGGGATATGGAAGGGGGCCAAGGCAGACTAACTAGATTTAACTCCTGCCTCTCCCCCTCCTCCAGTTATTAGCTGGAACTATGGCCAAGAGTTACCTAACTTCTGAGTCTGTACTTCTTTCCTGTTCTGTGGCATAAGAAAAATAACAATATGTATATATCCTGGAGTTGGCAGAAGGTTAGTAGAGATTGCTGAAACTTACAAGGCTGATCGGTGATTGGCATATTGGAAGTACTCAGGGGTTAGCCTGAGGGTGGCAGGCAGGCAAACAGGGAACAAACAGAAATAGACACACACACCCCGCCCCCCACCGAGAAACACAGTCCTACAGGATAGAACGGTGTTAAAGTACAATCCTTGACTTAGCGAGGAATATTTACAGTCCTGATGGGGCAAGTGCTTTCTTATGTGACAGTAGAAATGAATGAAGTTCAGGACCAGCTTGAAAGGCGCACGGCCATTTATGTAGGAGGAAGTCCCAGGATGGAGCTATGAGAACAAATAAACATGGGGGCAAATAAAAGAAGCAGCCAAAAGATTCCCACAGTTGTCTGTGGAAAAGGTCTGTTAGGGGGAACTCAAGGTACACATCTAAGAACACATCTAAGCAACAGAGCCCTCTTTTTTGTATATTTATAACATTAATGCACATAGCAGAGAAGAAATTCTATTCTAACCAACTCAAATATTAAGAAATATTTTTTTTCCAAGAAAAGGAAGCAGATGCCCAGAGACTGTCCCTCACAAATGCCACAGGGACAGCTGCATGCACGGAAACGACTTCACCTGTCTGCCTGCCTGCCGTGTCTTTCCTTCCACGGGAGCCTTGTGATGCAATACACTTGACAGTGAACGTCAGTCCCGCTCGGCATGGTGTCCAGCACAAGGCTAGTATTTCTAAGTTGTAGAGATTAGAACTGCCATCCCCACCCCACCTCCCCACCCCGGCCTGGGCTGTCAGCCCAAGAAAGCAGTACTGGATGCAGGCAGAGAAGACATTTCCTCAGTCCCCAGTCAGTCTACCTCCTAGATGACACATGCTTAGAAGGTACATGCATGTTCTCCATGGGGCTAAGCTTAGTTAAGAAAGGAATGCAAATGAAAAGCAGTCACAGAAAGCCACACATAGTCCAGTGTGCTTAAGGGTTAGTTGACATTGCCTGTCCTTTACACCCCTGGTAGTAGCTAGGAAGGCCCAAGATGGCTATCCACGGACTGTACCCATCAATCAGAGCTTCCTATTGACTGGATTTCTTTGTCCAGGAGGACCTAGGCTTTGGAACAATTGTCATTGTCTCCTTTGATCCTCTGACCCTACCAATTGTTCCTCAGGCCCTAACTTCAAAGCACAATGGCTCAACGCCACCCTTACCGCAAATATCTGGGTGTAATCTGATGCCCTGCTGCTGGCCTCTGGTGCTGGGCCTGCACAGTGCTGGGACAGGGCACAGAGTTCCCATCCTGTGGCCACAGTGGCCAAGTTCTGTTTACTTTGCCTGGAGATGGATGCTGCCCAACTATGCGGAGCCCTGGGAATGAGGTGGGCTGGTTGGCTGGTTTCTGTGGAAGAGCTCGGGTTTAGCGATAAGCCTGGTATTTCCGCTTATCTTTGACCCTGCTCAGGCCCCAGAAGCATCCAGAGGCTTCACTTGGTTATCTGCTTTGCTGGGCTGTATCTGCCTTCCCTACTTCCTGCATCACTTAGCAAAGTGTCTAATTGTGAAACAAACAGCATGTAGTCCAAAGAGGGAGGAGAGAAGGGAGCCCTGGGGTTGGGTTGAGCTGATTTGAAAAACTCAAATCGGAATCTGGTGCAGGCCTAGATGCACTGGAATATTTTGTCTTCAGACTTTCAGGTCTCAGAAGGTCCTAACTAGCACCAGAATGGGTCAAAGGCCCTAACTTTCTTCTATAGGGCTGCTCACACTCTAGCTGGGAGTCTAGTTGATCACCTCTGGGCTAGGTGGGTCCAGCAATTACCTTTCCAAATAAAAGGACTCAGGAAGCCATAGCTAAGTACAGATTCCATAAGAACTCAGGCACACTGCAGCCCAGAGAAGGCAGTGGCTCAAGACTTCTGCTGAATGAGGTGCCAAGCAGTCAGATCTTCATAGAGTTCCCATAGTGGGGCAAGAGAAACTTCAGAAGGTATGGGAAACCTCCCTTGGTTTTTCTTTTTTTTTCTTTTTTTCCCTTGGTTTTTCAATGGAAAATCTAGAGACCAGAGAAGGGAAAGGGGTTTCTGTAGATCACACAGCAGGTGAGAGGCAGAGACAGAACCAGATGACCAAACTGATGGATGCCCTTAGAACGATCATGGACATCCCTGCCTGTTCTGTGGGCTGAGAGACCTCAGGGGCAGCTAGATGGGGGTCACATCAGCCTGAGGGATGCAGGCTCAGCTCTAACAGTCATCTGAGGATGTAAGGAAGGGGCTGAGATGCAGGGACTCCCAGAAACCCAGATCAGTTGCTAATTCTTTCCCAGAAAGAACAATGTCTATAACTTATTTTGCCATAGCAACCCCAGAAAGAGGGCTGAAGTCACCCCAAAGCCTGACTTTGATGAATGAATCCAGAAGTCACCTGGAAACAAAAACCAAACCAGCCGGCTCCTGTGAAGAAGCAGAGTGGGAGGAATGACTGTGCTGAGGCCCTGCCTGGGGATGACAGTCTCTCAGCCCTTTGGTGGTTGGTAAATTTGCCTCCAGGCTTCTGCGTTCGGCCATCGTAGCCCTGGTTAAAGCCCTTCTATATCATGTATTCCTTCCCCGCACCCCCAGTTAAATAGTTCCTGCCCTCAGCAAGGTCAGGGGGAATTAGCATGACACACTGGAAGGAAAACAAAAAGCACCACCAGGAACCAAATCCAAAATGAACAGTAATAAGTAATCCATTTACTTATTCATTATTTATCGAAAGGCAAGCCCATTTAAGGGGCTGGTAGATACTAGTACTTTTATGTGCCAGGCATTAGTATAACATCTCTATATAAATGACTTTACTTGCCAACAAGTCTAGGAGGAAGGAGCTGTTATCAATTTAAAAGACAAGCTTAGGCTTGTAAGAATCAAAGAAGTCTAAATACACAGAAGAACTTAAATTTAAATGTAGGCAATCATAGTCTAGTAGTCTAAAACTTCTGTTGTCAGACTAGAGTCTGCATTTCTCCCTAGAAGGCTGTATTTGCCAACTGCCAACCCAGAAAACCCAAATAAATATACAAGTTAGAACTGGACCAATTGCCTGTCTGTTCTCCTGCCAGCTCACACTGTCATCGTAGCATGTTTTTACATGTGCTTCCATTGTGGCATGTTTTCACATGCGCCTCACATTTGCTGCTCTGAAGGGGGAGGGTTAGGATCTCTGATGGAGGCTCATGGTGAGTCCGTGGGGAGCTGGGCCTCTCCGCCTCTGAAGCCAGTGTTCACTGTAGAAAGGAGATTTCTGTAGCCTCTATCCCAATATACACATTGCTTGAAGACCTCACCTCATCTCCTAGTGCTAATTCTAACCAGAGTAAGACGTGTGGGTCTTTGATATTGGATTATTTTCATTGCAGTCTTATTTATGCTCCTTGACTGTATTTGTGAGCTCAAGAACTCTACTTGTGCCACAAGGAACCCCGAAGGTCTGGATGGGAGTAAGTAACATAGCAGAACAGCAGAAAAAGTGATCAACAGTGATAAAACGCGGACCAAAAGCAGCCTGAGGAAGAAAGGGTTAACTTCAGCTACAGGTGTTCGTGCATTCTGAGGGAAAACAAGACAGGAGCTTGAAGCAGAAAACAATGGAGGAATGCTACTTACTGTGTTTATTCTGCCTGCTCACACCTTTCTCACACAGCCCAGACCCACCTGCCCCCAAAGAGGGCTGGGCCTCCTACAGTTAACCATCAAGAAAATGGTCTACAGCCATCGGATGGACCACAGGCCAATCTGATGGGGGCAATCTCTCAGGCAAGGTACCCTCTTCCCAGACTCATCAAGACATCACAACGTGACACACAAACTCGTCACTGTCAAATCATAACTTTCCATGTCCCTGAGCTCTCATATTGATACCACAATATAAAACACAGTACAATTTCAAAAGTCACCCAGGCTTTAAAAACCTCACTGCTTTAAAAATATAATATCTCTTCTAGAAATCCAAATTCCCCTAACTATGGGCTCCTGTAAAATCCAAAATAATACTTTTTATCCCTAGATGGCAGAACCAGAGCACAGTTACAATCAGATTAAAGGAAAGCTAAAAAAATCGACAGAGTAAAAAGCCGTGCTCAATTATCTAGGACTCACAATCCTCTGGGATACAAAGAACTTGGACACATCTGCAGTTAGCAGCACACACATTCTGCCTTGTAGGCTCCAACGATTCTACTCCACATTTGCTGCTGTCTTTCTTTGGAGGATGACCTACCTCTCCATCACTCTGGTGTCTCCTCTTAACTGAGGTCGCACTTTCAACAATGGCCTCCTGGCTCTACAAGGACTGCAACCCTGCCACATGGTACTGAGTCTCAGCTGCTCTCCATGACCCCTCTGTGCCTTGAGAAGCAGTACAACGTGGAGATTATTACACATTACCAAGTTTGGCTTTGTGTGTGAAATGCAGCCCACACCCACTCTGGACCAGCGTGTCTGTGTGCTGAACCTTCCTGAGGATTTCACCTCAGGGCTTCCAATCTCTTATTTAGCATAGCTGGTGTCTCAGACCTAGCTAACCAGCCTCAGTTGTTCATGTTGGACTTCATTTGGAGCCAGCCTCTTGTTAATCACACCTATTTCTTCAGCCCCAAAGGACCAAACAGCATAGATTCTTAATTCTAAATATCACTGAATGAGCCTGATACAATCTTAAGGGTCTTTCAGACTTCCCCCTGGGACTTCATAAATCAGGTCCTCCAGAGCTTCTGTTTTCAGTGTCAACTTCCAAGTCCCACAACAGCGCCTGAGGTTCTGAGGGAGCAAGGTTTTTCCAGACCCAATCTTCAAACATTTCTGCAATCCTCCCCCAAAACAACAACAGGTCTGTTACAGCAACACCCAACTCTAGGTGCCAAATTCTGCTCCAGCCTCTTTTTTGTTGTTGTGATAAACCATGAAAAAAAACATTTTGGGAGTAAAGAGCTTACTTCAACTTCTGGGTTACAGTCATCACCGAAGGGAGATGAGGCAAGAGCTCAGGGTAGGAACTTGAAGGAGAGCCATGGACAGCACTTCATATTGGCTTGCTTAGTCACTTTTCATATATATATTTCTTGTTCATCTGCCCAGGAGTAGCACACAGACACACAGCACGACACACACATCACACACACACACACACACACACAGAGCTGGGCCCTACTTCATTACTTAGCAATCAAGAAACTGCCCAACACAGAAATGCCAACAAGCCAGTGTGATGAAGGTAATTTCTGAGTTGAGGTTCCTCTTTGTCAGGTGTATGAAGTCGACAACTGAAATTAGCCATCACTCACAGATATATGCAAAGGACATGAGTGGACTGGGGTAAAATTGTCCAATATACAAGTGTGTCTAGCCTACCTGTGTCTAACAAAAGACATTTTATCTTCATCTATTTACAGACTTTCTCTCCTCTTTACCTGTACCTATGAGGCAGAGAGAGACAGAGAGAGAGAGAGAGAGAGAATATCGATCAAAGGGACTCAAAGGTCTATAGGTGAGACTCCTGCTCATCCAGGTGACATGGAAAGAAGACTAGAAGAGGAACACACTAAGCATGTCTGGGGTCTGAGGTCTGACAGTCCCTCAAGAAGCCCTGCTATGTGAAGGAGCAAGAGAAGACAGGCTGAGAAAGCATCTGTACTGGGAAACAAAGTGTCATCAGAATCAACAGAGGGAACGGATGGTGGTGGCTGTGATTAGTGTGATTGGCTGTGATTGGCTGGATTGGCTGTGATTGGCTGTGATTGGCTGTGATTGGCTGTGATTGGCTGTGATTGGCTGTGATTGGCTGTGGTTGACTGGCCTCCCACGACTTTTAGCCATGGAGTACCATTGTGAGAGCAGAGGCAAAAGATTTGAGGGAGAAAACAAGGTTTAAGCTGAGTCTTAAAGGATGGATGTTATAAGAGGCCAAGGAAAGTCAAGTCTAGTTGAAGGAGAACTAAGAAAACTCCAGGTAGAGCCTGGCAGCATCTGGTGTCTATTTAGGACCTATCCTCAGGTCAAGATGCCCACAAAAGCTCAGTAGATTCAATAGGATGAGTTGAAAAATTAGGAGAGGGCCGGAGAGATGGCTCAGTGGTGAGGAGTACTGACTGCTCTTCCAGAGGTCCTGAGTTCAATTCCCAGCAACCACATGGTGGCTCACAACCATCTGTAATAGGAATCCAATGCCCTCTTCTGGTGTGTCTGAAGATAGTGACAGTGTACTCATATACATAAAAATAAATAAATAAATCTTAAAAGGAAAGAAAGAAAGAAAGATCAGAAGAAACAGACTGAAAGCAGCAAGGTAGGTAACCATCCATAGGATTTCTCGGATGAAAAGTACCATGATAACATCACTGGGAAAATGGATAAAAGTGATTAAGAGGACCTGATACAAAGCCACTTCTGGGATGCAGGAGATATTTTAAATCTTGGGTTGGTGGCCACATGTGAGATCAATTGCTTGGTCATAGACAAACAAAACTCTTCAAAAGTAGCAAATCCCGTGAGAGAAAGAGCAGTAATTTTGATTTCTTGGTTGGTAATTTTATATATATATATAATATTCTATAACCTCAGGTAGCCTGGAACTCATGTGTGGTCTAGGTTGGCTTCAAACACACAGCAATCCTCCTGCCTTGGTCTCCCCCAAGTACTGGGATTGCAGGCAGGAGCCATGATACCAGTTGTGCTGCACGGTTTGTTTGTTTTTTCTTTGTTTTTAAATAGACTACCATTCAATGTAGGAAGAAAGGTTCTTGACTCCATGCACAAAGTATAGTTAATATGGAAATTTTTTATAATGCAAACTTAGTAAGCATTTGGGTTGGGAATACTCACCAGCAACATTTTCACATGATTTAAGCAACCTTATTATTAATCAGAGTGACAGATTTGGAAAAACACTCTATGAACTCTGAAATTCATGTGCAATTTCCCCAAACCTGGTCAAACTAAAAGCAAATATATGCACCCAAGACCAACACACTGTTCATTTGTTGTGGTTTTAAAAACCAGACTCTGAAAGCATTTCTGGAAGTTCACATGCACCCAATACAGTGCTAAAAACACAAACACGAAGTAAATTTATCACCTGAACTCGAATAGTGCCTTCATCTGTGGATCCCAAGTGGCCAGTCAGAAACGTTGTTTTCCTGCGTCTTCAGTAGGATGTGGAAATAGCTCCATCTTACAGGCAGATGCCTTTAGACCTGGGCAGGTAAGAAGCTCGTCAACAATTACAATCCTAAGCAAGAGCTGTGTAGGCTGTCCGGTGGCCTCCCTTCTTCAGCTGGCTGTCCCTTTGAGCTTCTTCATTGGCCCTAGCATAAATCATGCACAGACTGCTTTTACTGGTGAAGAAAGGGACATTCTATTTCCTGCCCTGAAGCTGGCCAGGTGCCCTGGCAGCACCACATTTAGACACAAGTGCATCATCCATGCGTGAGTGGGGAGTTTGGCTCCTTGGAAACCTAAGTGGCATGTGTCAGCTGGCCCCAGCCCACTGAGAGCTCCTCTGGGCCATGCTGCTAACATCTCTACTATCCAGTCTGCACAACCTACTAGGGATGCAATAGCATAGAGTAAATACATGAGAACTCCTTCCCTGGCAGACCTGCTGCCCCATGCTCCACAGCCCAGTGTAGCCTCCAGGAAAAACTGATTCTTTGCTATCTGGGACTCAGGTCTATAGTCTGGGATAGTCCCCATCCCTTATTTCTGGCCATTGATTGGTCACTTGTAATCCAGCTGAGGCATTACTTTTACATATTAGTTTGTCATAGAATGATCACTTAGAATCAGATCCAGAAAGCCAAGGAAGTTACTGAAGTACTTACCAGATAAGTCAAACTGCTACTTGATCAGTGTTTCTCTGATTGCTGCAGTCACTACCAGGAATCAAAGGTGGGACTGAGAAGAGACACCATGACCAAGGCAACTCTTGTAAAGGACAACATTTAACTGGGACTGGCTTACAGTTTCAGAGCTTTAGTTCATTATGACCATGATGGGAAGGAAGCATGGTGGCAGGGAGGCAGACTTCATGCTAAAGGAGCTAAAGTTCTACATCTTGATCTGAAGGCAGCAACAGGAGACTACATCCCACACTGGGCATAGCTTGAGCATATGTAACCTCAAAGCCTGACCCCACAGTAATACACTTCCCCCAACAAGGCCACATCTCCTAATAGTGCCACTCCCTATGGGCCAAGCCTATTCAAACCACCACAACGAGTCAGAGAGAGTTCCTGCCCAGCCTGATGAGACCCTGAGAGAGATTAAGAACTGTGAGGTAAAAAAACAGAACAAAAAGAATGCCGTGAACCGGAGCTTGGTGTGTGGGGAACAAATAAGAAGAAACCAATGTTAGTGTGGATATAGAAAGACTAACTGAGTCTTATTCTTCATACACTTGAGCGTATGTAGGCATGTATTAAAAAGTATGAACTGGTTTTTTTTATTAAACTATAATTTAAAATATATGTGAGTTACTCTTATTTTATTCACATTAGTTTTAGTGAGATATTGTAATTTTTAAGCTGTGAAGGTTTTTTTTAGTTTTAAATATGATTTCTAAATCATAAATAAGCATAGTTTTAATTTTGTATTTTATCAAAGTTAGTTTTTTTTTTTTGTTTTTTTCAGGATAGGGTTTTCTTTGGATAGAGCTAAGTCATCTAATATCAGAAAGTAAAGTTGCTTGTTTAAAAAGAGAAAAACTTTAAACTACTTCTATATCAACAAGTAGGAAAAAGAATGATAACTGTTAGATCAACATCTGTAGAAAAAAAAACCAACATCTGGACAAGTGACAAAGAACACACAATACACACGATCAAATCCTATCTGTATGAAAAGAGGATAGACGCAGAGCCAGGAGGATGGATAACAGAGACATACTGAGAAGGATAGGCCCCTATCACTGAGGGCAGCTGTCCTTGGAGGGCAAGCATTTCCCCTTCCCTTTAAAGTTTGTACATTTGTGTTTGCATTTTTATAAGGTGAATTTTTTGTATGTTTGTTTGTTTTTTATGTTTTGTTTTGTTTGTTTTGGTTTTTGAGCAGGGTAGCCCTGGATGACCTGGGAAATCCCTATGTAGAGCAGGCTAGCCTTGACCTCACAGGGGTCCACCCGCCTCTGCATGCCCACCCCTCTAGACTCTGCCATGCCTTGTATGACTGCTTGTATATCCTTTTAAGCAATAAAAGGACTCAGGACAAAGTAAGTGGGTACCATATAGAGATGGGGGGGCGTCTCGGATAAACAGCAAGCTGGAGAGGAAAGCTCTACCAACCTGTGTGGACCAGCTGACCTCTGATAGAGTACTGGCAGCCATTTGCTTTTCCTTCCCTCCCTTTCAGTCACTCCCAGACAAAAGTAAACAGGAAACTGTCACCAGTTTGTACTTAGACATGGCCACAAGGATATTAGTAAAGGCAGCAGCCTAAAAGAAAAACGGCAACGTATATAGACACAAAAAATAAACTCTCCAGGAAACAAAGATAATCAGGGAATGAAAGCAAATAACTTCAAACTTTAAAAATAGGTTGGTCTGAAAAAAATATGATAAAGATATTAGAAACTAATAATATAATAGCTGAAATAAAATGTTCAAAATAACGAGATAAAAGAGGCAATATCTCTAGGAACAGACTAAAAGGGAAACATTTAAGCACAGATAAAAAAAAAAAAAAACAGAATAAGATCCAAAAGTCCAATATATTCGCTAAATGGAATCCAGGAAAACAGAGAGAGAACAGTCCAGGAAAGAAAATGTCAACAAAACCCACACACAAATCTCACCTTAAAAGTAACAAGAGGCCGGGCTGGTGGTGGCGCACACCTTTAATCCCAGCACTTGGGAGGCAGAGGCAGGTGGATTTCTGAGTTCGAGGCCAGCCTGGTCTACAGAGTGAGTTCCAGGACAGCCAGGGCTACACAGAGAAATCCTGTCTCGAAAAATAAAACAAACAAACAAACAAAAAGTAACAAGAGGTTGCCAGGTGGTGGTGACAAACACCTTTGATCCTAGCATTCAGGAGGCAGAGAAAGCTGGAGGTTTATGAGTTCAAAGCCAGCCTGGACTGCATAGTGAGTTTCAGGCCAGTCAATGGTAAGTAATGGAACTCTGTTTCAAACAATAACACTAGCCAGATGGTGGTGGCACGCCTTTGAGTCCAGCCCTGGGGAGACTGAGGCAGGCAGATCTGTAAATTCGAGCTCTGTCAGGTCTACAGAACAAGCTTCAGAACAGGGCTACACAGAGAAACCATGTCTCAAAAACAACGAAAGTAATAAGAGAATTGATTCTGGAGCCATTTTGAGTGACCACAGCCAAGGAACACAGATTTAAGTTACTCTAAATTCCAGGTTCCAATATGATAGCAGTTTCATAGTTCTACACAAGAAAAAAAGTCTTAAATCAAGGCAGGTTTAAAACACATTAATGGGGCCATCAGAGATGCAGATACAGCAAGACAGGTGAAACTGGTGACATTGTAGCCTTTGGGTAGGTGGAAAGTAGCTGTCTTAGTTAGGATTTCTATTGCTTTGATAAACACCATGACCAAAGGCAATTTGGAGAGGGAAAGGTTAGTGTCACTTACACTTCCAGGTAAAGTTCCATCACTGAGGGACGTCAGAGTAGGAACTCAAGCAGGACAGGAACCTGGATGCAGGAGCTGATGCAGAGGCCATACCACAGAGGAGTGCTACTTACTGGCTTGCTCCTCATGACTTACTCAGTCTGCTTTCTTATAGAACCCAGGACCATCAGCCCAGGAGCAGCACCACCCACAATGAGCTGGGCTCTCCCCATCAGTCATCAATCAAGAAGATGCATCACAAGCTTGCCCAGAAGCTAATCTAGTGGGGCCATTTTCTCAACTGAAATCCCTTCTTCCAAAATGACTCTACCCTGTGTCAAGTTGATGTAAATCTAGCCAGCACGCTAGGGGTCTGCTAAGTTAATAAATTGCAAAAGTTTGGTTTTTTTTTTTTTTTTTTTTTTTTTATCAATTAGCCACAGGATGTTAGTTCCAGGCAGGCAAGGATGGCTGTTCTGGGCTAAAGCTAGCTCCAGATAAGGTAATCAGGCTCTGAACCAGCGACTTTCCAACCTTTCCACATCACTGCACCTCTAACCAATCCGTCAGTGTCTGCGGAGACAGCTGTTCTCCTGGCAGTCTAACTGATAAAGGGAGATAGGTTATAGGTTACTTCCAGCCATTTTCCCATCTTTGTGTCACTTATCCCCAGGGGAACTTGGCTGGAAACCTGTTTGGTGACCACCATGAGATAATAGTTCCTAGAGTGTACCAGCCCACCAAATTAAGAAGGTGAACTGATGGATGGCAGTCAAAAAGAAAAGAAAAGAAAAGTGTTCCATTTTCCCTTCCCTCCCCTCCTCCCTCCTATCTTTCCTACCCTTCCCTTCTCTTCCCCTTCTCCCTCTTCTCCCTCCTTCCCCTTTTGAGAGAGTGACTCACTATGTACATATTGTAAATATTTTCTGTTTGGATGGAGGATCAGGAGACTAGTACTGAAAGATCTGACCAATGCGAGACTTGTGGTATCGCCACACCCCTCCCACTCAGACTGACAATGGATGCAGCCTCTCTTGGGTGGGCTTTCCTGGGTTCCTGCAGATGTTTAGCAGATGTTTCTGGCACCTCCAACATTCCAGTGTCTCCACTGCAACTTAGTTTTCACCTTTACAATTTCACACACAACCCGCTTGTGAGCTTTATGGAAACTCATGTTGCCGGGCCTCAGTGGCTTTTTGAAATCTTGATGCACGTCTTCATGAACCCATTACTCTTGGATCTTATGTCAGAAAAACCTACACCATGTGGGCAGGGCCTAGTTCAACTCAAGAAGTAGCATGGCTCTTTGAAGCCACAACTGCAACAACTTCTGTATCCCTTCATGGCTGAATCTGGGGAAACACTTCCCTAAGCAGCCATTTTCCAACATGGTACCCTGAAGGTTCCATTCTGAGAGTCTTTTCAAGTGTATTTACACCATTGTACACTGGGGCTCTGGAGGGAGTGGGTCTTACCCTCGAGGCACATTTACTTTTGTCCCAGGGTAGTCCCTATGGTGGTTTGAGTGAGATGCTCGTAGGTAGCATCATGTATTTGAGCACTGGTCCCCAGCTGGTGGCACCGTTTGAGAGGCTTAGAAGATGTGGCCTTGTTGGAGAAAGTATATCACTGGAGGTGGGCTTTGAGAAACCAAAGACTTGTGTCATTTCTAGTTTGCTCTCTGCGTTTTGTGCTTGGGGTTCTAGATGTGAGCCCTCAGCTTCTCTTCCTGTCACCATGCCTGCTGCTGCTTACCCTCCCTCTGCTCCACCATCATAGAGAGAACCCTCTGGAGCTGAAAGCCAAATAAGCTCTTCCTTCGGTTCTTTTGGTCATGATGTTATCACAGCAACGGAGGAATAACGGACACCTACCTTGTGCAAGCAACTCCGTCCCCAGCTTTAACTGGGTGGGGCCAAGTTCTTCTTGTCCAAATGTGGACTTTGCACTTCTTTCTGTGCCACTCTCTCTTCTCTCCCTATAAATATTGGTGAAAAGTAAGCAAAAACCATACCACAACCAGGCCTTGGCTGGATGTTAGTCTATCTTGAAATTTCCTCAGCCAGACAACTTCATCCATTCCTTTTTTGTTGTTAATGTTTGGTTTGGGGTTTTGAGACAGTGTCTATGTAGCCCTGGCTGTCTTAGAACTCACTGTATAGACCAGGCTGGGCTCAAACTCTTAGAGATCTGCTGCCTCTGCCTACTCAGTGCTGCCTCCGATGTGTACCCTCATGTCTGGCTTTGTCTAATGCTTTTGAATTCAGCCTGATTCAAGTTTCCAGGACACAGGCAAAACACTGATTCTATGCCAAAATACAACATGAATATCAGCACCCTCGAAAACCTCATGAACACATGTTTACTATTTATACTTCCACTAGCAGTCTGGTCTTTTCTCTATCTATAGGTCCAAGTCTTTAGCATTTCCTCTAGAAATCCATTCCAAAGGCCCAAGAACCATGTGTCAGAACATACTCCAAGAATGGAGTCATGTGAGGAGACTTCTGAATGCTTGTAAGAAAACTCCAAGAAACCAAGATAAGAGTCTTATGACCTCATTTTCTTCAAAATCATGGAATTGTTCTTGGAATATGCCTTCATGCCCCTCCCAGATGGATAGAGTGAGCTTACTTCAAGTTATTCATAACAAGTTATTATTCATTCCACTTCATTTTCAGGCCTGGCTTTCCCAGGTCCCACCTCCTTTTTTTTTTTTTTTTTTTTTTGGTTTTTCGAGATAGGGTTTCTCTGAGTAGCCCTGGCTGTCCTGGAACTCACTCTGTAGACCAGGCTGACCTCGAACTCAGAAATCCGCCTGCCTCTGCCTCCCAAGTGCTGGGATTAAAGGTGTGCGCCACCACCGCCCGGCCCCACCTCCTTTAGAGTGGTAAACAACCACCTCTCGGGCTTATCAGAAACTACCCTCTTCTTGGTACCAATTTTCTGCATTTGTATTTTTCTCATCCTGTGACCAAATACCGATAGGAAGCAACTTCTTGGAGGGTTATTTTGGTTCACAGTTTGGGAATAGACATGCCAGAGGCATGGTGGTGGAGAACACAACAGCAGCTTGCTCATGTGGCCATACACAGAATCAGAGGGGCAGAAAGTGGAGTTGAGCTCTAGGTCTCAAAGCCCAGCTCTTGGCAACACGGCTCCCTCAACCAGGTCCCATCCTCCCAAAACAGCACACTGGCTGAGGCTCAAGTGTTCAAATACGTGAGCCTATGGGCAGACATTTTATACCTAAACCAAACATAAAGGTTTCACTTTATTGTTTTATATTTCTACAGCCCAGAAATTACATTTAAAACTTTCATCTAAGATCCCCAAGGAGGGGCAGAAGTTACATGTATCTGTAGCACTAGCACCAAAACATACTTGGCTTTCCAGTTCAAGAGATTCCTGCATCCGTGTGTCTGGCATGCAGGAAGAAATGAGAGTATCCAAAGAAACACCGCTGCCCTTCACTCTGGGTACTGGACTCTTCCAGAACCAAGGGACCTTAGCCTTTCTCCTGGAATCTCATATTGGGAATGAAAAGGCTGAAGCTCTAGGGCAACCAAGGAGGAATTTTCTGACCGACGTTACCCATTTGTTCTGAGTCTAGATGCTGAGACAACTGGATGGGGACCACACGCTGGCAACATGCTTTAGGTGTGTCTATCTCTTGTCTTAAGCCTTAACCTCATATTAGGCCCTGGATTGGCAGGGGCGGGGAGGATCCAGTTGGATCATCTTTGTCCCTTCTTTCCAAAGATCATATTGAAGAATTTTGCTTTCCTATGTAATCTACCCTCTTTTAACTGGTTTATCAGAGGGCAGTGACTGAACCTGGCTTATTAGAGCACAGGCTGGGAACCACCAGTCTTGCACACATCATGACAACCTAAGAGGCAAAAGACACATCTTGGGGTATCCACCGTCTGTAGACACATCTTGGGGTATCCACCGCCTGTAGACACATCTTGGGGTATCCACCGTCTGTAGACACATCTTGGGGTATCCACCGTCTGCAGACACATCTTGGGGTATCCACCGTCTGCAGACACATCTTGGGGTATCCACCGTCTGCAGACACATCTTGGGGTATCCACCGTCTGTAGACACATCTTGGGGTATCCACCGTCTGTAGACACATCTTGGGGTATCCACCATCTGTAGGAGGTTCTCATCAGATGGAGAAGAAACACTGGAATTCCAGCAGCTAATGGAGTCATTTCCTTCTATGGACATTTTTCTGCATTCCCACTTCAGACAGCATCAGCTTCTTACCCATCCTTGGTAAAACAAGAAAATGAATATTTGGACTTTTGTTTCTTCCCAGTCCATCTACTCCAGAAGAGGCAGCAAAAAGAGATGTTGGTTGGTTGCTGCTGGCCGCTGTTTGTTAAGTAGACATGGGCAAAGACGAAAGTCGGGATCCTGGTGGTGAAACTCAAACTCACCCCCAGGAACTTGATGCCCTAACGAGCAGGAAGTAGTCTAATGATGTTGACGTCCCTTTTCCCCTCTAGCCTTCTTTCTCTCCTACCTAGTGTTGAGGGGTTGGAAGGGTGGAATAGGGGTGAAGAAGAGTAGTAGAAAAGGAACCCATAAAATAGCCAAAAGCCCAGCTGCAATTTTGTTCTTTCATTTAACTGTCTAGCATTCTCCCGTAGACCCCCAACAGATTCATGTAAAAGCAACATTCCTCCCCTAACGAGTCACAGTTTCCTTCTCCTCTGCATAACGAGATCTCGACCCTGTCCATTTTGTGCTGCTGATGCTGCCAAGGAGTCCAGCTGAGTCTGGAGCTTTCCAGCGCTGCCCTATACCCATGCCAGAACAGCCTTGATTGTTGGGCGAGTTCTCTGTGTTGCATTTGTTGGAGTCCAATGGCTGTTCTTCCCAGGCCCACAGCCCCTGCCATGATTATTCCTAATAGGAAATAATATACCGCCCCTTTTGTTTTGGATAAAAGTGGAGTGGTCATTTCTTTTATTTCCAGGGATGATTATAAGATCTGAAACTAAGCCGTGCATGTTGGTGCATGCCTTTAATCCCAGCACTCAAGAGCCAGAAGCAGGCAGATTTCTGTGAGTTAGAGGCCAGCCTGGTTTACAAAGTAAGTTCCAGGAGATACAGGGATACAAAAAGCAACCCTATCTTGAAACAACAACAAAACAAAAAGATCTGGAGCTAAGTATACAACTTAGCAGTAATTGACAGGGTAACAAGAGAAAAGGCTATTGAGGCACGCAAAATAGGTGCCATTAAGGATATTAGCTGGTGGCGTCTTGATAAGGGCCCACACAGACAGCTGTATCCACAGTTTGTACAAGTGGGGCCCAGGTCAGTTTCCTTAACGGTTCAGTTAGTTCCCTTTGCAGAGACTGTGGTGATAAGGGATGTGGAACTTCCAGTGTATGTTAAGAAATGAGGTGTTAGGAGATAACTGAAGTGAACCCTTGACAGACAGAGGTTGGGGAAGAACTGCAGAGGGAAGGAGCTGGTAATGGTAGAGGCTCTTTTGTTAGTTAGAAACTTCTCCACCCATCCTGAAAAAGTGTTGGTTAGAACCAAGAGATGTTTGTATCTTTATTTGCAGCATAGGTATCTTCAGTCTGCGGCCAGCAAAAGCCCTGTCATTGGTGAATGGGGAAGGTGGTGGCCTGACGTTAATAATGCAAGCAGATGTCTCAGTCTGGAAGAGCTGCAGAAGAAAACCCTTATCTTCCTGCCTCAGCCCGACTGGTATTGTGAAGAATGTGAGAGTCTGATTAGCAGGGTGGAATAGGAAGTGTAAGTAGACAAGAACCTCAGGGATGGGGGAGGGGAGGCTTGAGGGTTAATGTATGTGTTACCATTATAGGGTGTGGGTGTTTAGTCTGTTCTTGAGGTCCTGGTGAGTGAGAGCAGCTTCCCTGTCCAGTTTGTCCACCATTTTATCAGCCAGGGAGATGAACATCTAATTTGGTGTCCCCTGCAGAGCTGTGGTGGTGGGTAGCAATGCCTGTAGGAGTTTCTGTGTATGGTGCATGTAATGGCTTCTCTTGTGTTAGGAATCCGGGTCTCCAGATTGGGGATGCTGGAATAGATAATGTTGTAGGCATACTCAGGGTCAGTATAGATATTAACCTGTTTATCATTAGCCAGGATGAGGGCCCTTGTGAGAGCTGTCAGTTGTGCCCATGGAAAGATGGAGGGCTTGTGTTGGGGGACCGGGCGTCCTTGGATATGGCATATCCAGCTGCACATGTGTGCAGATGTTGGAACTGCCATAGGAACGAGTCCATGGTCTATGGGGAGAGGTAAAGATAAGAATGGATTTCTGGGGAGACCCGGGATCTCAGAGCAGAGGTGAAGGGGGCAGTGGCTGAAGAGCTGGTAGATCTAAGGGAGAGTTCAAGGTTAAGGTTGGAGTCCAGAAGAAAGGCATGGAGGATCTGCACCCCAGACCACTCGATGGCTTTGGAGATCCTTGAGTAACTGTAAAGTGAGTTCATAAAGCAGACTGTGTCGTGAAATGTTGTTAACTTCTGGAGTTTGGAGTGAAGGGGTAGTCAAGGTTTGTAACACAGGGCCGAGCCTTTTGTAAGTGTATCCAGTTGTTTCAACAAATAAGCTGTGGAAGAATAGGAATCTCCCACTGCTTGACAACTGCTAGCACTTGCCTCTGAGTGGAGTGAAGGAAACAAGAGTCCAAGGGGACTAAAAGCGACAGGGTATGGCCAGATACAGGGTGTTTAAGCTGATCTATGGAGCTCTGGTAGGACTGCAGAGAGAGAGGAGAGGTTTCTGAGTGAGCCCCCTAGTGGCCTCATAGAGGGTGTGCGCTATACATGAGAAGTTAGGGATCCAGATATGGAAAAAAATGAAAGGCTCAGTAAAACTATAAGGTCTCCCTTTGTCTTGAGTAAAGGGTATGTGAGCAGCTCCTGATCCCAAGAAGAGGATAGAGAAGCTCCCAGTGGGGAGAGACCTAGATAATAACAGTGGGGGGTGCAGACCTGGACCTTCTACTGAAACCAGTAGCCAGGAACCCAGAGCACTGAGGAGTGTTGTGGATGCGGAGAGAGTGTCCTGGCAAGCTGAATGTCCTACAGAAGAGAAGACTGTCCACATAGTGTAGAAAGAAGTCAGAGAAAGGTCTAGGGAACATAGACTCTTTGTAGGGATTGACCAAAGAAGCAGGGGTTGTCCTGGAAGCCCAGGTAGGAGGTCCAGTGAGTTTTCAGAGTTTAGAGTATTGGGGTCTTCTCAGGTGAACACGTACAGAAGAGTGGAGGGAGGGTGTACGAGTAAAAAAGGTCTTTTAAGTTGAAAACTGAAAAGCAGGCAGTGCTGGTGAGATGGATGAAAGGGGGTATAGCAGCTGGGGACTGTGGGAAATGGGTGTTATAGCCTCCTTAATTTTTCTAAGGTTTTGGACCAGGCAGGAAAACCCATTAGGTTTTTTAACTCCCAATATAGGAGTGTTGTGTGAGAACCAGGAATCCTGCCTGGAGGAGGCAGTGAATAAGGGATTTTAGGCCTCTCCATGTATTTGGGGATAAGGAGTATTGTTCTGTGTAAAAAGGGTCTTTCAAAGATACAAGGTGTGATAGTGGGCCACGGAAGGATTAACCGTGTTCTGTACCCTAGGATGAGGGTATGATGAGAGGGTCTTTTAGGAGATAATGGCTTGCCACCTGAGTCTGGTTCCATGTTAAAAGAAAGATGGAGGCCACTTCCAAGTGAGGTGGGTGAATAGAGGCTTTAAATTTGTTGAGGAGTTCTCATCATAGGAAGAGTAGGGGATAATTTTCCACAGTTATGAATATATGTTAGAGACAAGGACCCAAATTAACAGGGGAGTGGGAACTCTATGCAGTCCCATGATTGTAAAATTCCAGAGTGGAATGTATCTCCTAGCAGAAAAAAGGGAGCCCCTTTGTCCAGGACAAAAGAGACTTATCTCCTGGACATTGGCCCTATCACCCTGAGTTCAGAGGCCCTGCAGGAAGCCGGGCGGTGGTGGCGCACGCCTTTAATCCCAGCACTTGGGAGGCAGAGGCAGGTGGATTTCTGAGTTCGAGGCCAGCCTGGTCTACAGAGTGAGTTCCAGGATAGCCAGGACTTCACAGAGAAACCCTGTCTCGAAAAAAACCAGAGGCGCCTGCAGATACCCAGCTTGGGCATCTGTTATAACCTAACATGGGTGAAAGGAGCTGATAGAAATCACGCTCAGAATGAACTATTAGGACGGAACCTCGCAGCCATAGTGGGTGCTCAGGCTTTAGAGTGGGAGGACATTGAGAGAGTATCCGATCATGGGCAGCAGAGGGAGCCTTGAAGGGAGAGAGTCCTCTCTAATAAACCCAAAGAGCAAAGAGGACAAGTTTGCTTTATATCATGTTGTTAGATCATATGGGCCTATCCCTTTAAGATTCCAGCAGTCACTCCAAGCTCAGATGCTATAGCCTGAGAAAAGCAGGCTCTCTGTCTCTCTCTGTCTCTCTCTGTCTCTTTCTCTGTTTGTGTGTGTGAGAGCGTGCGTACACACGCACACGCACGCACATGTGGGTTTTGTGGGAAATAATAAAAAGAACGGCAAGTTCCCACTACTCAGGGCACCAGCAGGCCACATGGCTTCAGTCAGGTGTTTTCATCTCAGCAGACTATCTGGCACGGGGCTCCCAAGATGTCTCCACCTGACTCTCTAATTTCCCTTGGTGGGTTGCTGCCATGCCAGTCCCACGCAATGACCACACATCTCGTGGTTAGATATCACAATACCAGTAACCTGGTAAAATCAAAAGTCTTGAAGCTTAAAATTAACCAGTCAGATTTATATATCAATAAATTCTCAATTCACAAGATGCCTACATAATAATTTCAGAGCCAACTGATAATGATACAAGTTGTCCACCTAGATTAGACAAGTTACCCCAATCATTCTATCCCTATAGATATTATATCCACCTTGCTTCCTTCTCCTTTGTTGCTCCCTGTCTCCGCAACTCCTAGCTCTGCCTCCCCTTTCCCTGTCCAATCACAGGCCTCCTGCTGCACTAATATTTAAATTAATTGAACAGGGAAGATCCTGCCACATGTGTGTATGTATCTAAATCTGTCTCTGTGTCTGTCTGTGTGTCTGTTCCTGTCTCTGTCTCTCTCTGTGTATGTATGTGTGTCTCTGTCTCTCTCTCTCTCTCTCTTACAGGGAGTTAAGAAGCCATCTACACTGTGGATTCACTGCACCCAGTTTATGATCCTACCCACTACCTGGCTCTTCCACGCTTGTCACATAGATTATCCCAGACCAAATCTCATTGTCTAGAATGTCCTGCCACCCTCTGAAAGGATATAAAAGTCAAGTTTCTTTGTTCAGAGAATACCTTTGAAAGCTCTCTTCTGTCACTGTAACCCAACATCCTGCCCAAGGAAGTTATTGCTTTTTCTTTAAGCTATTATTATTATTATTACTCTTTTATTCATGTGTATGTATATGTGCTTGCATGAATTTAAGTGCGTCACATGTATGCAGATGCCCATGGAGTCCAGAAAAGGGCATCAGATCCCTGGAGCTGGAGTCACAGCACATTGTGAGCTGTTTCCAGTAGCTGACATGGGTACTGGGAACCAAACTCAGGTCCCCTACAGCAGTAGTACACACTCTTACCACTTGAGCTGTCTCTCCAGACCCCATTCTAAGATCTTTACAAGGGAAAGAAGGCCACCCCCACCACTCTACTCAACACAAAATGGGCAGTTGCACCAATAGCAATCAGACAAGAGAAAAAAAAAAAAAAAGAGCCAGGCGGTGGTGGCGCATTCCTTTAATCCCAGCACTTGGGAGGCAGAGGCAGGCGAATTTCTGAGGTCGAGGCCAGCCTGGTCTACAGAGTGAGTTCCAGGACAGCCAGGGCTACAAAGAGAAACCCTGTCTCGAAAAACAAAACAAAACAAAAAACAAAAACAAAAACAAAAAAAGACAATCAAGTCAGAGTGTACAATTACCCATTTGTGGATGCCGTTATTAAAAGCTAGAATTAACAAATGATTTTAGGAAAATTGAAAATTACAAAACCAGTTGGGTTTTTTTTGTTTGTTTGTTTTAAAACAGGATTACTAGGACACCTCCTAATGTGCTGTGACTCCAGCTCCGGGGGATCTGATGCCCGCTTCTGGCCTCCATGGGCATCTACACACATGCGATGCGCATAAATTCAGGCAAGCACATATACATACACCTAAGTAGAAGTAGAGTAATAATAATAACAAGTTCTTTGTTTTTATTTGATATGTTTGGGTGTTTTCCTGCATTTATGTCTCTGTACTATGTGTGCCTGGTGCCTGTGGAAGTGAGAAGTCAGATCCCCAAATGCTGGAGTTACAGACAGTTGTGAGCTAGGAATCAAATCTGGGTCCTCTGGAGTCCAGCCAGTGCTCTTGACTACTGAACCTCCTCGCGTGCCTCTAGGGTCAACGTTCTGACACGGGCTGGTTTCAAAATCCTGATCCTTTTGCCTCTATCCCCCAAGTGTTGGAATTCCAGATGTGGCTCACTTGCAATTTTTTATATCAGGAACAATCTATATGAAGGAGAAGGGAAAACTTACACCGCAATAGTATAAACATAATATGTAGGGATACATTGCTCAAGGAAATGAAAGATCTGTGTCCTGAAAACTAGAAAATACTGATGGAGTTGAAAAAGTCACAAATAAGTAGAAAGATATTTCATGCTTATGGACTTGAATATAATGGATCTAGCATGTAAAATGATAAACACGATTCTATTAAAATTCCATTGACATTTTGCACAGAAACGGAAAACAGTGTTAACATGGAAGCAGAGAAGACTCCTCCCAAAGCCAAAACAAATTTGAAACAAATAGGAGGCATCATGTTTTTTGTTTTTATTTTATGTGTATGGATGTTTTACCTGCATGTAAGTCTGTACATCGTTTGTGTACCTGACACTCCTAGAGGCTGGAAGAGGGCATCTGATTCCCTGCAACTGGAGTTACAGATGTCTGTGAACTGCTATGTGGATGCTGGGAATTGAACTCAGGTGCTTTGGAAGATCTGCAGGTTCTCTTAATCACTGAGCCATCATTCCAACCCCGAAGAGTTCATATTTCTTGATTTCAAATTACATTACGAAGCCACTGTAGCCTTTGTGCTGCTGGCACAAAATGCACAGAGTACAGAAACAAAGCCATGGACTGTGAGCAAATGCTGGCATATTGTGCCTTGTTTCACTGAATGTTACAGATCCTTAATTTTTTAGACAAGCCTACTGCGGGTTGGCTTGGAACTCATTATGTAGCTGAGAATGGATTAGAATTCACAACAGTCCTCCTATCTCAGACTTCTGAGTGCTAGGAGCCATTATGCTTTAATGTTTACTATTTGTATGTGTAATGTATCCACATATCTGTGTGTGTGTATTGAAAGAACACGAAGGGGAGGAGCCCTGCTCCATCACTCTCTGTCAGTGTTGGGCATTTCTTGACAAGGGGTGACCTTGTTTGTCCTTTGTTGATCTACATACGTTAGTCGTTATTCCAGTGTCTGCCTTTGCCACACCTTCTGCATATTCTAGAAGGCTAGGGTCTTCTTTCTGGATTTTCTCTAGTAGGGTCTCCCACAGAAACTGGAGCTAGGCTAGCTAGTAGCCAGTGTGCCTGAGTAATTCTCTCCTCCCCCTCCACAGTGTAGGGGTTACAGGCATTGGCAGCCATGCCCAGTTCTTAGATTTACATGGGTGCTTGCGTAGCCAGCTCTCCTGCCCACTGAGTCATCTCCCTGTGCCACCCACCCAATTTTTTCTTAAGAAGTGGAAATTTTGAGGCTGAGGAGATGACTGGGCCAGTGAAGGATCTGCTACAAGCATGAGGGTCTGAATTTGGATCTCCAGCACCCACATAAAAGCCAGGAATGGTGGCTCATCTGTAATCCTAGCACTTGGGCCAAAAAGACAAGTAGACCAATGGGACGCATTAGCTCAGGCTCTAGAAAGGGTGAGCCCCAGTGTAGTAGAAGACCGTTTTAAAAAATAAGGATGGTCAGTAATAAAACGCCCAATGCCTCCCTATGGTTTCCACATAAGCACATGCATGGCCAAGTGTACCCACACCCACAAGCACATATGTATGAACATATAAACAGCACACATATACAGGCAAGTGAACCTGCATACACGCATACTTATGTGTATGAATAAGCACATTTTTGTCAAATGTTGGTAACACTTGGCAATATGTCAAACTCAGTATTTCTAGTGTTGGGGTGATCTGTGATCTCCACAAACCACACCCACACAAGATGTCAAACAATGTGCTGTGTGTGCTCTAACTCTGCTCCACCAACTGGCCATCCTTTCAGTCTCCTTGGAGCAATTTGAGACAACACTGAAATAAGACTGATGAATAGCTCACAGTGGCCTGTGGGAAGGAAGCAAAAGGAAGATACATACATTTCTCAAATTAAATCAGAAGCTAGATTTGATTTAAGCTCAGTTGAAAATAGCCATACAGGCTAAATGTTGGGCCTCCTTGAATACCAGTGTTTAAACCCAAGCTCTCCATGCAGAGGAAAGGCTCCTGAATAAGAGGCAGAAGAGCTGCTTTTAAGAACTCTGAGGCTAGCAGAGGTGAGTTCTCGAGGTTCAACATCCACTTCAAAAACGGCACAAAGTGAAGGCAGCAAGCTATCAAGAAAACCTAGCTAAAATCACTGATGAAGTTAACTGCAATATATCATTTTTCAACATAGCAGTAAACAGCCTTATATTGCAAGATGATGTCTATGACTTTCATACCTGTACAAACATCTATGCTTGGTTTCCGAGTTCCAAAGGATCTGCTGATTGACACTGGGGACTGATGGTTTGAATATGCTTGGCCCAGGGAGTGGCATTTTAGGAGGTGTGACCTTGTTTGGAGGAAGTGTGTCACGTGAGAGTAGGCCTTGAGACCCTTCTCCTAGGTGCCTGGAAGCCGGTCTTCTCCTGTTTGCCTTCGGAACAAGATATAGAACTCTCAACTCCTCCAGCGCCAGCCTGCCTAGACACTGCCATGCTCCCACCTTGATAATAATAGACTGAACTTCTGAACCTGTAAGCAAGCCCCAATTAAATGTCCTTTATAAGAGTTGCCTTGGTCATGATGTCTCTTCACAGCAATGAAACTTTAAGTCAGAGACCAATACAACTGGGAACTGCATTTAAGGCAATAATCATCGTTCTGAGAAATTCTTTAAGACATGCATAATGAGTTTACTGTAAAACAAGGCCTACATGACATTTGTTTTATAGCATGATATTCTGAATGTGTTGAGCCCACTGTTGAGGTTTAATTCTTATTATTACTGCTCATTTGGTAATGCTTGTGGTCCCCTAAGAGTACTAATAAAATGTTTACTTACCCTTGTACATCCATTCCGAAGACCAAGGGTCAGGAGCAATTGTGACTTTCAAGTCACAAGAAATGTTGTAAGGTGCTATAGTTGTGGATTCCACTCTTGGATCTAAGCCTGTTTTAGATGTCATTAAGATTCATGGAAGGTAGTTATATATCAGTAAGCATTTGGAAAAAGTTGATTTCATCTTTCATAGTTGACTTGACGTAGAACCTAAGATGCAAGTGAACTACTATCGTACAGGTAAGACTTTGATAAGGGGCTGCAGAGATGCCTTAGCAGTTAGGAATGTTTGCTCCTCTTCCAGAGGAGCGGAGTTCAGTTCCCAGCACTGATATCAGGTAGCCCATGACCATATAACCCCAGCTGCAGGGCCTCTAACCTCTCACCGCCATGGACACTTGTATAACTGCAGGTTTTTCCACCCACGCCCCAGTTCCCGAAATAACGACTCTGAGACTTAATTATAAATGAATAGATGCCTCGGTCATAAACTTGGGGTTGTTCCCCAATAGCTCATAACTTAATTAACCTGTTTATTCTACTCTATGAACGCAACATGGCTGTTACCTCTTCTCAGCTTCTCGTGTCTGCCTCCTCAGAGTCTGGGGTAAATCTCTTCCCTCACCGGACTCTATCCCAGAGTTCCTCTCTCCCTGCTAGGACTCCCACCTCATATCTCCTGCCTAAACTCATTGGCCAATCAGCTTTTTATTGACAGGTGATGCTTCCATAAGGTACACAAGAGATTCTACATTTCTTCCTTTTAGTCCAAAAAAGGCCCTTTCTCTTTCAATAATAAACTATAAACAATAATAGCAATCATGAAAACTATCAGGTAAGATTATGTTGAGGTCTGCTTCCCCTCCACCAACAGAGCAGTCAAACTTTGTCAATTTGGAAGTAATCTACAGCTTCCCTCCCCTCCCCTCAGTGGAAACAAACACAAAGTCTCTCCCCAGTAGAACACTCTTCCTTCCTTCCATTTTGAAGTTAAGACATCCTTAATATAAACAAGATGATTTAGTTCAGCAGCTTCCCCCCCCACAATCCAATGTATTCCAGCAGCTGTGTTATCTGTCTTACTGACATTTAAAAATTTAAAGTTAATAATGCATTATGTAATCTATCTCTGGGAGATTCCCCCTTGTTCTGTGAGCCTTTCTTTAAAGGCTCCTGTTAAATCTGTTCATAATTGCTCGACCTGCAGAACTATAAGCTATATCTGTCACAGTTTCATGTCATGCCTAACTATTGTTGTATTCTAACGGACACATGTGCCTGAGCGTCACCAGGTTTGATCTGGCAACTCCAAGACAGCCGCCGTCCCTAACAAATGTGCAATCGCAGAAACTTGTATCAATGGTATGGTGTATCAGCATGTACACATATCTTAATTCTCCAAACTCTACACAGTGAAACATATCATCTATTGTATGACATTCTAAAGTAGCACCAAACACAATTTGTACTCTTAATTCTATATATTGAACCTCTATGGTTGCCATTCTAATTCCTCAAGCCTTTGTGGATTTTTGTCTGGAACTATCCTCTTTGCTGTTATTGTAGATTCCACACTGGATTCTTCTGAAGGTTCTTTATTCTAACTTAAATAATCTTCTAACCTCTGTTCTACGGCCTCCAAACTCGCATTTAATTTTTTAGTCTTTTTTTCCTCTAAGTCTGTTTTACTCTAATCTCTCTTTAAAAGGATATATAAGAATGTAATAGTTACTGAAAGAAAGATTATTTGTATGCTGCTAAGCAAAACAAAACCATTTGGGATCCAGATGCATTGTGTCCTGGTACTTCACCCCCACCCTCCATTTTTAACATAGAAAATATTTTCCTTTTAATCTTTCTCTCCTTAAGGATTTAACTTACTTATATTCAAAGTAACTATGTCTTCCTATGATTTTTTTATATCCAGATTTTTTCTATTTTATTGTTTGCAAACTTAATATCTTACCAGTTCAGAAGTTTGGGGATATTCAGTCTGACCGAAGTTCTGGGAAAATGTTGTTTTTGCCCTTCTGTGTGTCTGTAGGCTCCTTAGGCCAGCATATGTCTATGGAGGCTACCTCTGCCCCCTTGGCTTAGTCTAGCAGGCTACATGATGTGGTAGTTTGAATATGCTTGGCTCAGGGAGTAGCACTATTTGGAGGTGTGGCCTTATTGGAGGAAATGTGTCACTGTGGGCATGGGTTTTAAAAGCCTCCTCCTAACCACGTGGGAGCCAGTCTTCTCCTAGCGACCTTCGGATGAAGATGTAGAACTCTCAGCTCCTCCTGCACCATGCCTGTCTGGACACTGCCGTGCTCCTACTTTGATGATGATAGTGGACCAAACCTCTGAACCAGTAAGCCATCCCCAATTAAATGTTGTCTGTATAATACTTGCCTTGGTCATGGTGTGTTCATAGCAGTAAAACCCTAACTAAAACACTGCCCTTGCCAGTTTTGTGCTGGAGCTTTTTTTTTTTTTTTTTTTTTTTTTTTTTTTGTGAGAGCTGAGCCTCAAACCTGCAGGTACTAGCTGGGAACTGAGCCTATCTGCCCCAGCTCTGAAAAATTTGAAAATGAATTATTCTAATATAAATGTAAAGGGTCAATTAATCCAGTCCCTGAACTCATTTACCTTATGCTAATCCCCAATAACTTCACAAAGAAACCAAGATTTATTTAAGACTGCACCTCAAAAGCTGAGCAGTTAAATGATGTACCTTCAACTTCTAGGCTAATCTGGCTACCTTCCAGCCCCATCCCATGATTACTTGCATATTATTATTATTAATCTGGCTCTTCAGATCCTTCATCGCCACAATTCCTTGGTTCTCCCCAAACATCTCACTCCCTCCTCCCTCTCTTGGACATCCCACCCTATTCTCTATTCTGCCCAGCCATTGTGTGAACAGAATGTATGGACAAGGCAGAGAATAAATAGTAAGAACTGTTTACACAGAGTTGAGACAGGAGATTCTTGGTATAACCATTACAATGCCAAGTCTGGATTGAAACAAGACACAAGGGCAGAGAACTTAGCATTTTAGTAACCCCATAGTAAACTTTACCCAGCTTAGAAGACACTAGGCCTACAGGAGTTTTTCACCTGCCGGGCTTGAGGCTCTGATTTCACTCGTCATCTGCTGTTCATAGGCCTCCACTAACTCTTAACTTAGCCTCCTGCCCAGGTAGAATTTCATTCATCTCTGGGAAGTGCTTGTTTCTGAGCTTTCTCAGGCCCTATGCTAGGACAGCATGGCCCTCACTGGACATCATTTAACCCGTACCCCAGTTCCTGAAATGACAGCCCTAAGATTTAATTACTTATGAATAATGCTTAGGCCATACACTTGGGCTTGTGCTCCGACTAGCCCGTAACTTATACAACCCATTTATTCTACTCTATTAGTGCCACCTGGCTGATTACCTCTTCTCAGTTTTATGTGTCTGTCTCCTCAGACTTTGGAGTGAATGTTTTCCCCTTGCCTGACTATCCAGAGTTCCTCTCTCCCTACCAGAACTGCCACATCCTATTTTCTGCCTCAGCTCATTGACCAATCGGCTTTTTATTGACAGGTGATGCCTCCATACAGTACATAAAAGATTCTTTACAAACCTGCACATGTAGCATTCACTCACACAGATATATACGTAAATAAAAACAAGTCTTTAGAATAAAAATTTGAGAGTTGCTTTCTTATAGATAAGCAAGTGATTTCCTGAGATAGCATCTACTACAGGTGAACACGCTCTCAACAGTGTTACAATAGGATTCCAAGGAGCCAAAGACAGCTCAGCCTAGGGCTTTAGCAGTGGTTTTTTTGGTCTCACAGCAAAAGCAGAAATGGGGCTGTCTGTCAGACTCAAAGTCTCCTATACATGCAAAGGAGGAAACAAACGAAAAGTAGCACACAGAACAGAGAAAACATCCACAAAACACTTAAAGGATTTAGGATTCAAACTACATAAGGACTTCAAACAACTCAGTAAAAAGACAGATAACCTGGTTTAAAAGTAAGAAAAGAACAAACCAAACATTTCTTAAGATACACAATAGGTATCTGAAGAGATGCTCACTATCAATTACTGGGGCAATGCAAATAAACATGATGAGGTATTATCTTACACCTGTTATTGCAGCTATCACACAAAAAACACACATTCAGTGCTGACATCATGTGGAGGAATGGAAATCCTTGCACAGAGAGGGAAAGAAAATACACCAGAAGTAGCCATTTGGAAAACAATTTGGAGGCTCTGGCTGAGAGATGGTACAGTAGGCAAACCACTTGCTTCCAAACCTAATGACCTGAGTTTGAACACAAAAGGAAAAGCCAATTTGTGCAAGCTGTCTAAAACACACAAACAAATAAATAAATTAAACTAATTAAAAAAAATCTAACATGGAAGTTCTCAAAAATAAAATTACTTATGAATTGCAATTACTTCTGGAATAAGCCAACAAAGTGAGAGTAATAAAATGAAGAGATATCTGTATTCCCAAATTCACTGTAGCAGTATCTACAACAACCAAGATACGTTATTAACCAGTCTAGTAAATAGGTAATAGTAAAGAAAGCATTATGCCAGGCATAATCGCAGTTCTTAAGAGACAGGCGGCAGTCTCTGATCAGCCTGACTATACATTACACACACACACATACACACACAACACATACACAAAACTATTAATAATTTAAAAGAATTAAAATTCTATTATTTATGACAACAAGATAAAATTTGAGATTTAGCAACCAAGTCAAGTAGAAGACATCAAAGAACACAGTTCAGTTATGTGGGAGGAAGTTCAAAACACCTGTATATAGGTAACTAGTTACATTGTTACTGTCAAGTGCTAAACAAATGGCTGAGAATTTTATCTTTATTTAAAATATTTTCCCATACAATATATTTTGATCATATTCTTTCCCCCAATTTCTCCCAGGTCCTTCCCCTATTTGCTACTTACACAACTTCAAGTTCATTCTCTCTATCTCTCTCATGAAAACAAAAAAGGAAAACAATAAAGAAAAAGAAAAATTAAAACAAACTAAAAAAAAAAAATCACTAAGAAAAAAATAACAAAACAAAAAGCACACACAAAAACCTTGGAGCCTGTTTTGGAGCCTGTTTTGTGTTGACCAACTACTCCTGGACATGGGCTCCGCCCTGGAATGTGATTGATAATACAGTGATACTCCATTGGAGAAAACTGATACTCCCTTTCCCACATGGCATCAATTGGAAGTAGCTTCTTATTTAGGATGGAGCTGTGTCCACTACCATTCTGAGAAGAAATATTAAGTGGGCTGGTGAGACAGCTCAGCAGTTAAGAACACTTGCTGTTCTTGAAGAACAGAATTTGGTTCCTAGCATCCATATTTGGCAGTTCACAACCAACCACCTCTAACTGCAGTTTCAGGGACTTGACACCCTTTTCTGGCCTAAGGCACTGTACACACACACAGACACACACACACACAAATCTATAAAAGGAAAATTAGAAGACAGTTGTGGCAGGAATTTCCCTGCCCAATCTATTTTAAATATTAGTGCAGCAGGAGGCCTGTGATAGGACAGGGAAAAAGGAGGCAGGGCGAAGTGTGGGAGAGAGAGAGGAGGTGAAAATGTGAAGCATCGTGGCTTTAACTAGCCATAGGTAGATATGATATCAAAGGGTTAGGATAATTGGGATATCTTGTCTAATCTTTGTTGGCATCTTACCATTATCAATTGGCCTTGAAATTACTGTGTGGACATCTTGGGATTTGCGTATTTGATGATATTAAATCTGGTTGGTTAACTATAAGCATTAAGAGTTTTTATTTGCTGGGCGGTGGTGGCGCACGCCTTTGATCCCAGCACTTGGGAGGCAGAGGCAGGCGGATTTCTGAGTTCGAGGCCAGCCTGGTCTACAGAGTGAGTTCCAGGACAGCCAGGACTACACAGAGAAACCCTGTCTCGATAAAAAACAAACAAACAAACAAACAAAAAAGAGATTTTATTTTACTGAGTACTGGGTATTGTGATATCTAACCATGAGGTTGGCAGTCACTGCGTGGGACTAGTGTGGCCACGAGGGGAGCACTGGGAGGTTTTTAATACCTCCAGCCACACTGTGTGATAATTTATATATAACATAGCTCAAGGCACCCTTACAGTGAAAAAATGGTTCATATTTAAAACTAATAAAGAGCAAAATCAAGCCTCAACCATTAAACTGATCCCCAGAATATCTTAGAATACCATGAAGTTGGATGGAGTTGGAACTTGTCCTAGTTAGCCCTGGTAAGGTATCATGACCAAAAGCAACTTGTGAAGAAAGGGTTTATTTGGCTTTTCTCAGTTGAGAGTCTCTCTTCCCACTATATCTAGGATTGTATCAGGTTAACAAAAATAAACCAGCACAGAGGTCAAACATACAAATCTGTTTAGCCTGCTTCCCAATTTACTTTAATATTGCTTATATTTGAAATTCTCAACACACCTAATTTTTTAATTATCTTTAAGAGATCTTGAATAGCCAGGTGGGGGTGGCACACACCTTTAATCTAGCATTCAGGAGGCAGAGGCAGGCCTGGTCTACAGAGCTAGTTCCAGGACAGCCACGGCTACACAAAGAAACAAAACAGAGATATTTAATAATCATATATGGATAACAACACAGAAAAGGTTTGGGATCAAGTAATTAAGGAACCATCTGTTCCAAGGACGTTTGCTAACAAGTAACGTTTCAACACCAGAGACAAAGTAGTGTTCTGGGATTCTACACCTAGACAAATTAAGTCAGTTAACTTTTTAATGACAACTGGAATTAAATCAACAGGACAACAGTGTTTAGAGAAATTGCCTAAATGAGTTATACTGCAAACAGGGAAAGATAATTTAATTGGCTCTCTGACTGCCCCTCACCCAATTACAAGAAAAAAAAAAGTTGAAATAACTTCACACTTTATTATTATCTGAAGTAAAATTTCTACATGGCAAACTCAACTGTTGCCCTTTATCACAATCAATGAACAATCAACGAAATTTTAACTTCACTTTTCTCTAAAAATGTTTTAAATGGATAAATTCTGATGTCAATAATTCTTTATAGAGATGCTTATTCTACAGGCTGTGATTTACAGAAACAGGTTCTTATATATTAATCACTTTTAAACATTTTTCAGTTAAAAAAAACTAAAGGTTTTTATGTTTCAGAAGTACAAAGAAAACCCAACAAAACCTTTATTAGGAGTTTCAAATGCATATACCTGCTATCTGTAAGTAGATGAGGCAAGTTATGCTGGCAAAAAAAAAAAAAAAAAATCAGCCTGAGATATACAGTGGGAGATGCTACACAGTGACAACTTGTCACTGGTGAGACAGACATGGTGAGGAATAAGGGAAAGAAGGGTAAGTGGGGTGAGGGGAGGGTAAGCAATTCTTAAATACCTTATCTACAGTGTCTCTACAGCTCCCTCTGCTGGACACCAATTTAAGGGAGGAAAAAATGTAGACCCATCCAGAAATGACAGATGAAAAAAACTGAAACTGTGGTCATTCAAGTAAGAGGTCCCCTCCATAAGTCTTGGGCAGTTCAGTACTTAGTCCCCAGTTGGTGACTGCTTAGGGATGATTAGGAGGTCCAGCCTTGCTGGAGGAAGTGTGTCACAGGGAGACTTGAACCATGTGGTTTAAGATGTGGGCTGTCAGCTACTGCTCCAGCATGCTCCCTACTGATCCCACTCCACCATCTAAAACCGTTAAGTCCCAAATAAACTTCCCTTCTATAAAGGTTGCTTTGGTCTGCTACAGCAAGAGAAAAGTCACTACCATGTAACTCATAAATATATGTAGGTTTTTGCTTTGTTTTTGTTTTTGGAGTTTAAAAGAAAAAATCATTAAACACTGACTCATTTCCCAAGACAGCTGTGGGATCTCCAGTCAGACTGGGAAGAGAGAAAAGCGGAGTTGCTAACAAGTGTGAAGAGGTTTAATCACCACACTGGTATGCTAAGGGCAAGACGTGCAGGGAATGATGATTTAATGCTGCAAAAACTGGCTGAAATACTTTACAAACTTCACTAGGACAAAAGCTACACCACACTATTTAATCTACTCACTTTCAATATTAAGGTTTATTTTTTTCCAGAATGAAGTAACAATTTAAATAATTACCAGAATTATGTATAAATGAACATTCATTCAGACAAAACATCACTGTTCACAAGTAGCTAAGAAATATTTTGCAATTTATATAATAAATATATCTGTGTTTAGGTTAACAGGCACCATCTTGATAACAGAAAAGTTTTTTTAAAACCAATAAATAAACATTCAAGAAAACAAGGTGTTTATATCTGAAATATGACACAGCCTTAAATGCTTTTCTTCATATAGCACCCAAATTTCCAAACTGTCTAGAAAGTTTCTCAAAATATAACTCCTACCTTAAATCATTAAAATAGCGCCCAAAAAAGGTCAATTGAAGACAGAATTTATAATCTATATTCGTAATTCTCCATTCAATAAAATATCAATTACCAATTTATTAAAAGTCAATGGATTGTATACATGCAGTCCGTTAATGGTGAGAGCCCGAAGTACATACATTTAAAAGTCACTCTCCTGACAGGACTGAAGACACTGCGTCTCTGGAGCGAACCTGAAAACTACCAAGCCTGTCAGCCGCTCTACCTTGTGTATTTCCACAGACACTCCTATCCCTTCCATCTGTAAATACCAGGCAGTTTCCGGGGCTTTTTTGGTAGTTTTGTTTGTTTGTTTTTGTAAATACATTTAGTAATATACCAACACAAAACACTGATAATTATCCTTGGTAAACAAGGAAATCCAGCAAAGTCTAAGCCCACACAGCTTTGCTCCTAAGTGTGGCAGCAGACTAGAAAACAGAGAAAGCAATCAGTGGCCCTTGTTCACACAGTCTGAGCGCTCCTGAGAGCCCACGGCCAGCTGAGAATTTGCTGATGTAATCCTGAAGAAAGTGGCAACAGATTTTGAAGACAAATATCAGAGAATAAGTCTTTGATTGATAATTTTTCTATTTATTTCTGCCAAGGCAACTGAAAACACGAAAGCCTTCTCATCAGAGAGGTTAGCATAGATGTCAATTTCCTTTTCCTGTTTTTCTGTGGAGAGAAAAGGGCAAAGGTTAATACAAAGGCAGCAGGTGCAATAGCTTAAAAACAGTTGGGAGGCTTTCAGGTATTTAAATGACAAATACATATAATGCTATAATTCCACTAAACTGAAAATTTTAAAAATGACACAAGTGAGGTTTGAAATGGAGACTAAGTAGAAACTACAATTCTATTCATTTCCTGTATTACATAATGTCTGCAAAAATCTCATATTCTTCTTTCCTTCACTAGTATAAGCTAGTTATTATTTTACAATAATTCTATTTTTGTTTTAATACTTGCTATCTGAATCTAAACAGTATATATAAAATGTGACCAATTCATTTTGGCAAAAATTTGTTTAAAAAAAAAAAAAATGCATCCCTATGTGCATGTTCCTTACCTTCCAACCACGTTCCCTCTCAGCCGCTCCTTCCTGCTTTTATAAGGACAAATCTGTATTTATGTAATGCTCTGTATGATGCTCCTTTTTGCATTTTTTGCATTATTTTCTACTCTAGAAAATTAGCCAGCCAGAGCTACACAGAGAAACCCTGTCTCAAAAAACAAAAACAAATGAAAACTTGCATTGTGCTGTTTTGCATGTCATATTTCTACCTCAAATACTGTTTATTCCTTCATCTTTTTATATTTAATTCATGATTTTAGTAACATCAAATTTCAATGTCTACATTATGACTGAGTGAGTGGTTTTACTTTTCCTGAAGTACCACTGTTTTCTCTGAAGAATCCTATTTCTCTGTGTATGTGTACGCACATGCGAGTGTTTGCTTGTCAAGGATGACTTGTAAGAGTCTGTTTTCTCCTTCCATGGGAGTGTCAAAGATCAAACTCAGGTGGGTGGTCAGGAGCTTGGCAGCAAGGGCCTTTACCTGCTGAGCTTTGCCAGCCTCAAGTGACTCCTTCATTTGCTTAGTTGTCATTTCTAATTCAACTCAAACTCTCTTCTAGTTGTACAACTATTCCAGGATCTTCATGAAAAGATCTCTTCCAGTCTCCCAATCTGCGCATCTGAAATGGCTGTTCTCTAGGTTTACAGGGCAATTATCATCCTGTGAGCCCATCTTCAGATGGAGATTGTCTTCATCTCTCCAGTTAGCTGCTCTTTGTACTTTTGATCCCAGTACTGTCTTGGCTCTCTTCTTCATTGTGGTACATGCAACCTTCAGTACCTCCCTGAGAAAGGGGTATGGGTATCATACTTTTTGAAACCTTGAATATCAGAAAGTACCATTCGTCTATTTTTCATAGTAAGTTGCAGTTTGGTTGAAAAAGATTTGTAATTTCCCCTTAGAATTATTACTGAAATAAACTGTCTATCATTGCTGTGAAAATCCAACCCTTGTTCTGTTTTTTAAATTACTCCTAAACTTAATGCCATGAAATAATGCACAAATCTTTTGGAATCTGAATGTGCTCTGACAGATGCATATTTTCACACAACCCAAATGTTAGGGAGACCTGTGTTGATCTGACTGAAAACTACCTCCTAGTCTTGGGCATTTGAGCAATGGGTTCCCAGTTGGTTTGGAGAGGTTTAGGGAGTAGAGGAAGTATGACCCTGAGGGGTGGTGGGCTTTGAGATTTAAAAGTCTTGCCTACTTCCTTTGTACTTTCTGCTTCACACCTGCAGGTAAGAGTGTGAGCTTTCTGCAGCCTGTGCCTGCCACACTTCCCCACCATGACAGACTCACCATCCTGGAAGCGGAAATCCAAAGGAACTCTTTGCTGTGGTGTTTTAGTCATGGAGTTTTATCAAAGTAACACAAGATTCCTTGTGTTCTTTTCCAGTCACCCTCCCTACTCACACTGCAATAATTTGTAACACAATAGATTTTGTTTTTTCTTAAACTTAAACAGCAGTCATATATTGTATGTGTTTTCTTTCCTCTGTGTTTCAAACTTTTCTCGGTGCTGTTCACGCAGAAGCGCGTGTCCCTTGCTAGGCAGTACTCCACGCACTCGTTCAGATATCCTGACTCATCTTTTTGTCTAAAAACCTAGGCTTTTTTTTTTTTTTTCCTGTACAGAGTGATGATGTGACTTTTTCTGACCTTTAACCTCCCAGTGGATTGGGGATTTCATAGGCCTTTTTAGTGTCTTTCAGGTTCGGAAAGACTTCTGGAATTCATCAACAGTCCTTGTCTTCCATTTTTGACATTTTTTTCTGAACTATTTACAGATGTTAGACTTTCAAATTGGTCGTCCTTTAAGGTTCTTCTCCATCTCTTCCTAGTTCTATACTTCCTGCATTCTTCCTTCAGTTTTATCTTTAAACCTATTAAAGTTTTTCATGTTGTGACTCATGTATGCTTTGGAGTTTTCCAGTATTTTCTTTTTTTTTTTTCAAGACAGGGTTTCTCTGTGTAGCCCTGGCTGTCCTGGAACTCAGAAATCCACCTGCCTCTGTCTCTCAAGTGCTGGGATTGAAGGCGTGTGCCACCACTGCCCGGCTTTTTCCAGTATTTTAAAGTCAGTATTTTGAGAACTATTTTCTAGGTGTGTTTTGTCTTTACCCCGCATACTGCCTTGCTCCTCTTTTCCTAGGCAGCATCTTTTTCTTATTAAGGATGTTAACATTTTGTTTCCTTTCCTTGAAAAGACAAACAAACAAACAAATCCTTTTTCTTTCCCAATTATCTTTTTCTCCTTTTGATTTATTCTTCACCTTTTCTACTAGATGCTATCCTGTAGAGATCGTGGTCATTTCTGGTGATTAGTTCATATTTAAAAGTATAAAAGAGAGGATATGTAAATATATGAAACTTGACTGTAGTTATGACATAAGATGGTCTACTTGGTGCTTCTTGTGAACTCCTAAGTAACTGTATGTTTTCTCCTGGGCTTTTGCAGTTCCCTAAGGAAGACTGCTTCTGATCTCTTACCTGAAAGATATGAGTCCTTAGGAGAGCTCAGGACTTCATGTGGACTCTAGGTCTCCCTGAGCTTTCTCACACTGCCTTGTCCTCATCCTGGTCTCCAGGCTAAGACTGCTCTGTCTGCTCCTTCTCAAAGCACCAGCTTGGGAGGTAGAGGGTTTTCCTTTTCCACTTTCTAATCTCCCTATTCTTTTTTTTTTTTTTTTTCCAAAATAGCAAGCAATAACGTCAAATTATTTTATATAGTATCAAGTTTTGCTTAATTCATTGTGTTAAAATTAAATTTTAATTTAAAATTAATCTTACTTCAAGGTTTTCAAGTTCCTGTAAAGCAAAGAACAGAATAAGACAGAATAAATTAAAATAAATAGTAGCTTAGTGCTACAAAGCATTGCCTAAGAAGTCTTTTGTAAAATGCATGGAAATTCCTAGCTGTGTCACATTTAGAAAACAATGAACTATATATATCAAGATGGGTACAAGTGTCACCCTCCTGTTTGTAAAGTCTTACTGCAGCAATGCACTGTCTGCTCACTTACCCAGCACTCTCAGAGGCTTTCCAGAGGTCAGCAGTTGAGACAGAGACTGACTGTATGGACCACAAAGCCAAAAACATTTACTTTTGGGCTCTTTGTGGGAAAAGTTTACTGAAGTCCCCATGTACACAGATAGCACTTTATTCCTGATGGGATGGGATATGCCTATAATCCTAGCTCTTGAGCGGCTACCCAGGAAGATCTTGAGGGAGAGGACTTGGTTAGAGAACCTTGGTTAAATACCATCTTTTTAAAAGTAGGGGAAAAAATCGGATTATACCTTAATATTTATAACATATTATACATAATATATATAACATTTCCTGAAAGTTGTATCAAAAGAAAAATTAATAATTTGGCTTCGGGGATGTAGTTCTGTGGAATAGTTGCCTAGCACGCATAAGGTTCCAGCTCCTGAACCAGGCCTGAGGCTTTCTCAGGAGACAGGTCGATCGACCCATCTCCATCTCCCAAGAGCGGGGGTCAAAGGCACACAGCACTCTGTCAGCCAAAAATATTCTTACATAGAAATATCTGAAAAATATTCACTGACAAATAAATGCTTCCTTTTTCAAGTCAGAAAAGAATTTCAGCAGTCCTGCATATATGGGACACATATGTGTCAGCAGTCCTGCATGTATGGAACACATATGTGCCCAACAAGAGTCTTTCTCCCCAGCCACCAGCATCCGCTTCTTTAATCTCTACTCAAAAGCATCCTTCCTGGTTTTCTTCAGCTATATTTATATTGCCCTTATTTCTACTGAAAACAATGTTCCATTTTCTAAGTAGAACATTTTGTTTCTTCTCTGTGGACTTTTCTTGTCCAGTTTCTGTTCCAAAACAGTCTTTCAAATAAGATTTTCTGATGACCTCATTTTAAAATAAGCATATTTAAATTAAGTGACTCAAAGCAGCTGGAAGAATGTAACAGAAAGAAAAAAGTAAGATTACTCAAAGAGATGAGAATCACCTAAGTGAAGACTTTATACAACAGTTCATTCTGATACACACTTTATTTCTTTAATCAAGTATCTTTAATCACAGTATCAAGACACTTTTCATTTTGGTAAAAGCTAAAGACAGCTATATGCCAGAGAAATCATGAGTAATTCTCTGTCTCAAATAACATTTGTATTTTTATACTAAAATTAAGTATTTGAAGAAATGCAAAATGTAACTAACAGATAACAGTTATAAATATATTTCATTGGAAATGAAGTTGTGGCTGAGGCTCTAAGTAAGTACAAAGAGCAGCTCCCAAGCTCCCAGGAATTACGGGCTCCAAGTATCAATCTGTATACATTCTAGGGGCTGTCACATCGTTCTTCCTACTCTTTTGTATGTGACATTTTTCCATGATAAAACTTTTCAAAAGATACACCAATCATAGAAAGAGAGGAGCTGCAGTTCTAGAGAAGTCTAGAAATAAGTATGAGTGGAAACTCTGCTTCTCAAAAGAGAGACCTGGAAGGAGAGGCAGAAGTGTTCAAGATCACACTAACCATGCAAAAGCTGGCTGGGCAGGAAGCATTCAAACCTCCCAAAAAGCAATTAAAAAACGCATACCAACATCACTATAAAAAAATGTAACAACATTATTTCAAATCCATAGTAAAACAGCTTAAATTAACTGCTTAGATCTGCTTTAAAACAATGAAAAAAATAAAACAAAACAAGGTATTAATAATTTTTACTGGTATCTGAAAGATGTCTTAAATATACAATTATCTTTGAACTTTTTTTCTTTTGATTTCTTTCTTTTTTCAATCTTTCTTTTTTTTGGTTTTTCGAGACAGGGTTTCTCTGTGTAGCCCTGGCTGTCCTGGAACTCACTCTGTAGACCAGGCTGCCTCGAACTCAGAAATCCGCCTGCCTCTGCCTCCTAAGTGCTGGGATTAAAGGCGTGCGCCACCACCGCCCGGCCCATCTTTGAACTTTTTACCACTGGTTTATAACAATGTGGACTTTTACCTAATGTAATCCTTTAGGTTTCTAATAAGAATGTGTATTTTGTTTTGTTTTCATTTTAAAACTAAGAATGTACTGGCTGCAAGTGTGAGATCAGGAGTAGACTGTGACTGGGCTCAAAATTCAGTAATGCAATTAAAAAAAAAAAAAAAAAAGTCGGGCAGAGGTAGCACATGCCTTTAATCCCAGCACTTGGGAGGCAGAGGCAGGCGGATTTCTGAGTTCGAGGCCAGCCTGGTCTACAGAGTGAGTTCCAGGACAGCCAGGGCTACACAGAGAAACCTTGTCTCGAAAAACCAAAAAAAAAAAAAAAAAAGAAAATGTTTTAAACCAAAATATGGACTGTGATTTTTTTTTAAGTTCAAGAGCTCAAGGTTTCCAGTATATTCATTATTATTATCTAATCATTACCTTTTATCAGTTTGATATTTGAAAAAGGAATTTAATCATACCTCTGTCTTCCTCATGTTTTTTGGCAGATGTACTTTTAGGTCTTCCTCTTCCTCGTCTGATATGATCAGAATGGCTGTTACTTCGAGACCTCTTTCTGTTTTCTAAATCTTTATTTCCTGTAGAATTTATCTTCTCTCGCCTGACTCTCTCTGTTTGCCTCCTCTTGGCCTCGTGCTTGTTTTCTGGAAGGATGAATAAAAGTGATTTTATTTCAGGGCTTTGCAACAACTACTTGCTAAATTCTCAGTTCCTTCCTTTTCCTTCCTGGCACATTCTGTAAACTCTGGCCACAGTTCCCCCATGCTCACACAGAACAATCACACAACACAATTCAGACCTCCTAAGTTACAGGAAAGTCTTTTAAGAGAAAACAAATGTCTTCACTTGGCAGCTTTAGTGTCAGCCCTGTCTGTTTAAACTGCTCTACAACAGCCTTTCTGCCTTTTCCACCACGGTTCCAAGTTTAACTGAAACACGTGGAAGGGGTGGGGTGGATCCACTGCTTCCTGCCCCTTACCTAAACTACAAACTGAAACAAGTATGTCAAATGGGTAGAAGGCAAACTGGCCTGAGGGAGGCATAACAAAGGTTACAATAAAAACCAACCACAGAGCACCCATACAACATCTTCTTAAAACACAGAAAATATGGAATTTTCACCTAACCCACAAAGAAGGTAATCATTGATATAACAGAATTTGTTCCATAAATGGAGTAAACAATCCAGGAACTTTATCAATATAGTGACTTCACTGCTGTAAGAAGCACTCTTCCTATGCCAAACAAATCAAAATGCTAAATTAAAATAATTTTTTTACTTCAATATACATCTAACTTCAAAAACTAGGAAACTAACTTTCCAAATACCTAAAAGTACAATGGTAACAGGACAAAGATGGAGACTTCAGGACTGGTCTGAACTATTTATATACAATGAGACTATCTTTAAAAGGGTGTCATTGCACAGTGACACATGCCCTCAGGAAGGAGAGGCAGGTGGATCTCTATGAGTTTGAGGCTACTCTGGTCTACATAGAGTTTCAGAACATCTAGAACTACATAAAGAGACCCTGTCTCAAAGAAAGGGGGCAGGCATAAATCAGTATCAATGTCTTCTACATGTCACTGTAGAACAGTTTATCCTAGGCTAAGACTCAAGGATACTGGATTAGACAATAATAACAAGAATAATCAATTACTCCAAACTACAAAAAGTCACCAAATATAATTGAGGACTTATTGAAAGATGTAGGATCTAATTTGAAGAGGGTTCTAATGACCATAATAGGACAATCTGAATACCAATAAGGATACAACTCTTAACAAACTAAAACATTATCAAATATCTTAAAACCTCTAGTATAGTACATTAAAAGCTCAAACTACTTAGCCACATATATATATACTATGTATAATTATATAAGTCACAGTGTGTAACCATTTGGTGCTTTTCTATGTCCTCCTCAGCTCCTAAATAACTACACAGAGAGAAAACTTATTTGTTACAATGTGTATGGCCTTACCTTAGGCTTGCATCTAGTTTGTAACTCAAGTATCCTGTTTATACTAACCTAAGTTCTGCCACATGGCTGGTTACCTACCCTCAGTTTCTATGTCTGGGTGGCAAATCTCTATCCCAGAGTTCCTATCTCTTCCAAGAACTCACCACTTCATGCCTTTGCTAACAGGCCATAAGCTTTTTATTTTAACCAATCAGTGGGTGCTTCAGGCAGGCAAAGAAGGACAGAACACTGATTCACACAGTGCTTAGAAACATTATGCCCATATGGCTACATATATGCATACATACGTATATAATGCATATATAATATATGCATAATATATAAAATATATGCCTACATAATGCATATATATATTATATATATATACACATAGATATAAATAATAATAAAGAACCTGTTTTTATCTTTCTATTCAGAACATACCACTTGAGAGCTGAAGAGCAGACAAAGAATTTTTTCATTTTTGTTGTTAAACCTACTTAAAAAAATGCTAGAACCAGAGTGTCACCAATTTTTAACTTGCAATGAATTAAAACATAAACAACATGCTAACATCACTAAACAACAAACAGACATGAAATGCCAATTGTAGTCAGGTAAAAAATAAAATAGAATTCAAGAATTCAAGTCTCGTGGTGGTTTTTGGTTGTTTTATCTTTTTTTTTTTTTTGGAAACAGGGTTTCTATATGTTGACCAGGCTAGCCTAAAACTCAAAGAAGGAATATATATGGTTTATTTACTTATTTTATGTGAGTACACTTCTTCAGACACATCAGAAGAGGATATCAGATCATATTACAGATGGTTGTGAGCCACCATGTGATTGCTGGGAATTGAACTCAGGACCTCTGGAAGAGCAGTCAGTGCTCTTAACCGCTGAGCGGTGGTGGCACACGCCTTTAATTCCAGCACTTGGGAGGCAGAGGCAGGCGGATTTCTGAGTTCGAGGTCAGCCTGGTCTACAGAGTGAGTTCCAGGACAGCCAGGGCTACACAGAGAAACCCTGTCTCGAAAAACCAAAAAAAAAAAAAAAAAAAAAAATTAACCGCTGAGCCATCTCTCCAGCCCCTTGGTTGTTTATCTTAAATGGTTAGGAAGACAACAAGATCTTGTTGTCTTCCTAACCATGAGCTTAGAACTGGACCAAGGGCTCATTCTTCCTTTCTAGCCTCCCAGTTCAAATGCCCACATCTCTCCACGGCCAGTGGTCCCTTAGGTCTGCAGTTGGCTCAAACGCTCAGGTCCCAGCACAATCTTCTTGGTAATTTTAGCCTTTTTAGGGAAAACTGGCTTAGTCTGGCCACTCTAGCCACACTGTCTCCTGCCATACACCACTTTCCCTGGGCACGCAGAGAGTCCTTGCCCCTCCTGCACTGTCACTGCAGAAAGTCTGGCTGGTCTAAAGAATGTTTACCATGTTTGCAGGAGCAGTATCAGCACTGAAAGCCAGTCTCATCATTTTTAAATCCAACTTTCAACTTATAAAAAAACAGATCACTTAAGGGATATGCCAGGCAGCCTACATCACTAGGACACGAGCACACTATAAAGGGTTTTAGTTAGTAGTTACCACAGCAACAGAAGCAGACTAGAAGGACGGAGAAACAATGTAAACATAGAAGGATGGAGAAACAATGTAACATAGAAAGATGGAGAAACAATGTAAACATAAGCTGATACATGCTTTAAATGAAAATGGCCCCGATAGACTCGCGGGGAGTGGCATTACTGGAAAACAGGTGTGGCCTTGTTGCAGGAAGTTCATCACTGGGGGTGGGCTTTAAGGTTTCAGAAGCTCAAGCCAGTCCCAATGTCTTTCTCTTCCTGCTGCCCACTGATCCAGATGTAGAACTCTCAGCTCCCCAGTATCATGTCTGTCTGCATATTGCCACGCTTATGATAATGGACTAAACCTCTGAACTGTAAGCCAACCCCAACTAAATGTTTTCCTTATTAAAACTGCTGTTGTCATGGTGTCTCTTCACAGCAACTAAAACCCTAAGACAGTTGAACATTCAATACTTAAAAAAATTATCATTAATGTTTTAAAATAGTACAGTGTTTCAAAAGTTTTTCTTTTGGGGATTTGAGAGACAACTTAAGTCAATAAAGCGCTTGTCACACAAGCACGAGGACTCAAATTTGATCCTCGGTATCCATAAAGTATGGGCATCGTGACAAGTTCTTGTAATCCTGACACTGGGAGTGGCAACAGGCTGATCCTTAAGGCTCACTAGCCAGATCCCCACTGCAATCAGAAAGTCACAGGTCCTATCTAAATTATCCTGTCTCATAAAACAATATTATTAATTCTAGATCCTGTGCCCTATAGCTACCTAGCCTGTTCTAGCCCTCCCTGCCCAGTGAAGTCACACATACCCCAGTCTGTCTTTTAGGACAAAGAACTGAGAAGCACCTTCTGTGACAGGGCAGTCAGATCAGGGATGGGGTATACATTTATGTTCCTGTCTCCTGTCTGCTTCCATGGCCTTTGCCATATAGGCCACACCAGGGCAGGTTCAGTCCTGTGATGCTGAACTTCCTACAATCCCCTGATGGTAGCTATCTCAAAATGAAGCTCCCCTTTGTACCTGAGAGGCTACCAGAGTTCTTCTGAAGGATGAGTCACACAAGCTCCTGTTTACAAATCTGCCTGCACTGACACAGTTCCCAAAGAACTGGAGGATGGCTCCTGACGTTGACCTCTGGCCTCTGGGAGCATTTGTATGCACATGCAAATACCCACATACTGATACACATACACACACACACACACATTTTTTTAAACCTTTTTTAAGAGAAAAAAAATAAGCCCAAATCAAAACCATAAAAAGACACCATCATTATGATACTATCTAATCAAAACAAAACGAAAAATGTTGGCGGGAACATGGAAACGTGACAGACTCTTAGGCATCTACATTGTAGAAATATAAGTCTAGCTCCTGTGTGTTATAATAACTTCTAAAAGGAATTACCAAATGATTGAGCAATTATGTGCACACAAGCACACACGTTTTCTCTCTCTCTCTCACACACACAAACACACACACACACACACACACACACACACACCCGCACACACAGATGAACTGTGGATAAACTTAACCACATGGTGCTTAGGCAGAGACTGTGGGCTGCAGACTAATGACATCCTAGTTACACAGAGACCAACAGGCTATTCTGGTGGCAGTTTGGAGACCAAAATGATAGTTCAGCTCATGACTTCTCAGAGGGGAGCAAGGACTCTCTACTGAGAACTGGTTACAAGTCATGTTTGTTAAATTGTGGCAAAGAATCTGACTACATTCTACACTTATATTGAGATGCTGTAATGAATTAATTTGTTTCTCAAGGAAATTTTGAGCAGGGTAACATTCAGAAGTTTCTGGTCTACAGGAGAGAGAACAAATAAAGCAGAAAGATGTAAAAATGTGCAGGTTAGTGAGGAAAGAAATGTGACCTTAAAGCTGAGACAATGATTGTGCAGACAAAGCATCCTTAATTGCTACAGAGATTATTGTCACTAGAAAGAGACCTTATACTCCACAGTGGATCAGGAAATGAGCCAGAGGGCAAGCCCTCACCTTCTGAAGGCCCCATCTCAGGAAAACCCAAATACACCTGAATGGGTGAAGACTGAACTTAGGCACTGCTGAAGAGATCTGCCCAGGGAAATACTTCCATTCAAAGGCACGGAGGTGGGGACAACTCTAGGTGAAGGCAGTCTGGCTACACCTTAAACCGGCAGTCCAATTTGGCTTTGCTATCCACATGGTACTAGTTTTCCAGAAACAAAAAATGCAAAAAAGGAAGTGTTTGTTCCAGAAAGTCAACAAAGCCAGGCAGAGTAACAGGGCTGGATGCCCAGGGGTTTTGTTGTTGTTTTTAATTTACAGGAGTTAAGACTCTCTTCAGTCTTTAATAGACAATCTGGCGTCTGACCAGTGCTGGGATTGTTAAACACTATGAAGACTTCTGAAGTTAGGATAGATGCAGTTTCCATAATGACATGGCCATGAGCACACAGGTACCAGGGGCAGAATTTGTTTTTGAATGTGGAATGCTTCCTCTAAGTTCATGTGTTTGAATACTGGGTTCTAAATGCGGTTCTGGAAGATGTGGTCATTTAGGGATTATTGCGGGCATGCTTCAAAGCTTCACAGCCTAGCTCCACCTCCTGTCTATTGTTCCTTGACTTCACACTCCTACTTACCATGCCTTCCTAGTCCTCATGGACTGTACTCCTTCAACCAAGCCACAACAAGCCCTTATCCCTTAATGTCAAATATATTCTTACAGCAACAAGAAAAGTAACTAATACTGTTGGATGGCCCTGGTGCTGCTTGTATTTTAATGTTAATTCCGATTTCCGAGATCATGAGTCGCATACTCAGGTGACTTCTTGTGAACCATCCCCTAATGAATAAAGGAACCAATCACTGGGCGAGTAGGCGGGACTTCCAGGTTGGAGAGGGGAAGAGTAGGCAAGAGAGAGATAGGAGCTTTTGGATGGGGACAGCAAGAGGACAAGATGTAGCTACTAGTGTCTTCTGGATTAGATGGCGAATCCAGTAGGATTCACCACCAGAGGACTTAGATTCAATATGGCTTAGAAGATTAGGATTCTAGTTGATGCGCCCAGCAATTGAGTTACCATTGATTCTGAACTAAGTTTGTGTGGTGTTTTCCTTCATGTGGCGCTCGACTGGCTGGGTTTGCCAGAAGTACACCACAAAAGGCCGTGAGAGTTTTGAAGTATGGTAACAACCAGCCAGTGGAACTTAGCAGGCTGAATGGAGGGAGCTCTGAGTCAGAGAGTCTCCATGAGATGAGAAGAGGCTGGCCATTGCCCGCCAGTGGTTCATTTTCTAATATTTCCAGCAACATAATACAGTGCCAGAAAATGAAGAAAACACCAATGAATCTGCAGCAGACCTATGGTAGAATAGTTATTTGGTTTTTTTGGTATATGTGTGTGGGGGGGTGTTGTTTGTGTTTGTTTGTTGTTGTTTGAAGACAGGGTTATTATGTAGCCCTAGTTGTTCTGGAACTATGTAGACTAGGCTGTCCTGGAACTCAAAGAAATCCACCTGGCTCTGTCTCCCCCCCACCTCCTGCAGGGATTAAAGGTGCCACACAGCTTGACAGAGATGTTAACAAGTTATTACTCTCTCTCAAGACTCTCTTGTAAGGAAAGTGATCAGGAAATCGAGTTCTCAGTAATAATGTATTTAGTGGAACTGGTGAGGTTTTCAGAAAGATTTTTCTTTAAGCATGGCTGGTACGTCTCTTTATTCTGTCCTCTCAATTTCTTCCTGCTGCGAACGTTTATGGGTACACACAGATGCAAGTTACCTTATAACAAGTATGACAGTCCTACCTTTCCTGTGAGAAAGGAACCCAGTCCTTTACCATGCACTAGAGTCACTACATTATCAACGGAGTGATCTATACTGACAGATCATCCAACAAGTACACAGAAATAACAAACAGGACAAGAAAAAAAAGGAACCTGTCCTGAGGGCAGCTCGGTCGACAGAGTATTTGCCTGGAATACAGGAGGCCCTAGCTTTGACCCCAGCACACTTGTCATCTCAGATGCTTGCCAGGTGGAGGAGGCAAGGTCATCTTTGGTTACAAAGTGATCGTGAGGTGAACTCAGGATACATTCTACCCTGTCTTTAGAAAATAGTTCACTTTTAAAAGATAAGTAAAAACTGCCTCACCTAGTAGAACTCTTGAGCCTTCCTTCCAATGGAAGATTTGTGTGTGTGCGAGGTGAGTTTCCTAACAATGAGTTATATCCCTAACCCTGAAAGACAACACTGCAATCCAAGGAAAAATTCCGAGTATATTAGTGTGAATGTCACAGTGGATGGCAGAAAACATGCGGTTTGGGCTTTTTTTTTTTTTTTTTTTTTTGCCTTTTGGGTTTTTTTTTTTTTAAAAGAACTTTCTAGGTATGAAACAACTTCCAAGAAACACACACACATACACACACACACATACACACACACTGGGAAGGCAGGGAAACAGAGCAGAGAGAAAGAGAGAATGAATAAATACACAATTATCTTGAGAGCATGTCGAAAAGAAATTCCAACACAAAATTGTGCAAAAGACCTAAAAACACCCAATTTGGAGATCAGAGAGATAGATCAGGAGTTAAGAGCACTCACTGGGTGTTCTTTCAGAGAACCTATGTCCAATTCCCAGCACCCACATGGCAGCTCAGTACTGCCTATAGAAATCCAGTCCCAAGGGATCTGATGCTGCCTTCTGGCCTTGGGGCATCGGGCATGAGACTTACATGCATACAGGAAGATAAACCCATATACATAGAAAGAAAAATAGAAAAGTAACTTCAGGGGCATTTTGACTACAGAAGGAAAGACATGGCTATGCCTTTTAGTAGGGTCCAAGAAAACAAGCAAGTTCAACAGAAGGGTCTGGCAGGCTGCTGCACAGAGGGTCTCTCGCTGCTCTCACCGCCCTGACAGTACAGACTAGTTCCTGCTTGTTCCCAGGTGGCATGGAGGTAATCTTCTTTGATCCTAGCACTTGGAGGCAGAAGTAGGTGGATCACTTTGACTGTGAGGCCAGCCTAGTCTACAAAATGAACTCTAGCCCAATCAGGGTTACATAGTAAAACCACGTCTTTTAAAAAAAAAAAAGCGCATGCCTTGGGAGGCAGAGGCAGGCGGATTTCTTAGTCTGAGGACAGCCAGGGCTACACAGAGAAACCCTGTCTGGAAAAACCAAAAAAAAAAAAAGTGATTTTAACTGGGCCTGTCAATCACCTAGCCAAAAGAACATATCCCTCAAGAAGTATGACTCACCTAACAACCACACAAAGGAAACAAGAAGACTAATCGCGCTCTTAATAAGACCACACGTTTACACTCTCAGAAGGCCCTCTCTCCAAGCAGCCACGTGTCACACCTTCACCTCTCGGCCTGCGCAGTTCTCTGAGTTCCCACTCAAAAGTGTAACCTTTCCTTTACCCTTATGTCTCTTTGTCCCATGACAACCAAAGTCCTAACCATGCTGCCCTGGCATTCTGAACATTCTCACTCACTGAATAACCTCTCTGCAAGCCCCGGTCCTCTGAGCAGCTGCCTGTCACCTGCACTGTTGAACCCGCTCGCCTTCTTGGACCAGCCCGTCTCCTTCCTCCTGCCTACCATGCTTTTCCTCTCAAACACTAATAAAAACAGTTGTGGAACTTGCTTCTGGGTCTGCTTTTAAATTATTTAACTAACAAGACTAAGAGCCCACAAAAAGGGAACTCCTGACAGTGCTCTTAGAGGCCAAGGAGGAAACAGTCTCTCTCTGTGGAGCCAGCCCAAGATGGACTACAACTCTGACTTTTCCTGCCTCAGCCTCCTGAGTGCTGGACCTCTCTCACTCTACGCCCCCCCACACACAAGTGAATTTATCATTTTAACTTTTTTTTGTTTACCTGTTGGCCTTTGCTTGTTCATGAGTAATATGAAAAGTTGTGGTTTACATAGTTTATCCTTCTCTCAATAAATAATAAGGTGGTCATTTGACTGAGCTTAGCTGAAACATCTACTCACTGAAAGTAAACAAGTAAAATGTCAACAAATTCCCATTTTAATTGTCTTGAATATTTTTCTCACCTTTAAAGGAAGTCTTACAGACTAAAACTGATTTAGAATGTTTGTATTTTCTTTTTCAAGTTTTATACTTAAAATTCTAGAAAAGAAAAAAAAAGATACAGCCAGTAATTAACTGAAAATGATACCTCTGATGAAAATCTACATCTGGAAAATAAAGATATAGAACAAGCTGGGGTGATTAATATTCCCTTAGCAATGGTGATTGGTAAACAGTCTCCTCCAGGGAGGGTGAGACGGCCCGGTAGGGAAGAGTACCTTGATCCCTGGAACCACATGGTAAAAGGAAAGAACCAACTTGGCATGTTGTCTTACCCCGCCTCCAACATGCACGCCATAACATGTTAAAGTAAATGTAGGTTTGTACAGATTCACAATTTTAAGAAACACAGAGTTTTCTTTAATTCCTCTTTTAAAGAAATATCTTCAGCACTGGGTATAGGTAAAGGACTGTAAATGCTCACACTTGGAAGACTGGGACCATCCTGTGTTAACACTGTGCTCTAGTCCAGCAGAGGGTCATAGCAGGGGGAGGGTGGAATAGCTCTGTGGGTAGATATGTTTGCTGCACAAGCCTGACAAGCTGAGTTTCATCCCTGCACCCATGGTGAAAAGAAAGCACAGACTCCTGAAAACTACCTCTGACTTCCATGCTCAGTGTAGCACATGGGTGTCAGCACACATACATACATACAAAATCTTAAAACAACAGTGACCGACATTAAGACCGAAGCCTTGTGTATGCGAGACAGTCATTCTCCCACTAAACTACATTCCTACCCCTGCAACTATAACTTTTTAAACGCTAGGTCAACTGTACAACTTAGAAATGAAATTCTCAATTAATAACAATGTTAGATTATTATTTTATGTGTACAAGTGTTTTGCCTTCATGTATTTCTATGCACCACATGCATACAGTGCCCCCAGGGGCCAGAAGATGGTGTTGAAGCCCTTGGAACCAGAGTTACAGGTGTCTGTGAGCCTCTTATAGATGCTGGGAATTGAACCCAGGTCCTCTGGAAGAGGAGCCAGTGATCTTAACTGCTAATCCATCTCGCTTATTTTTTTTTTAAATACTTATCTATTTCATACCAAAAAAAAAAAAAAAAACTGCAAAACATATCTCATTTGGAAATATGTCAAAGAATAAGTGCCTAAAGTTCTAGGTTCCTGTTTTTATTATTATATTTATTATCTTTTGTGTGCACGCACACATGTGGTACAATACAGGGCAGAGGACACGCTGTACAAGCTGGTTCTTTCTGTCCACCATGTAGGTCTCGGGATCGAACTCAGGCAGGCTTGGCAACAACAACTGCCTTTACCTAACACACTGAGCCTCTCACTGGCCTCCATCATTTCTTAACAAACCTTAATTTTAACACTAATTCTCTTCTTTTCACCAAAATTAATATAAACTTTTAAAAATTCCTCGCTTTATCTAACAGATCATTTATATATATTTTCACTCCCCCGTTCTGAGGGCTGAGATCAAAGGTGTGTGCCACAATGTAACAGTGCTTTAACAAGTCTTCCATGGTCAGTACACAGAAATTATCATTCTAACTAGTACATACTGTTCTCTAAATGATGTACCCTATTTTAACCAATCTCCTACTCATGACATATGGTTGTTAACATTTGCAATTACAATATGTTGCCTTGAAAATTCACATAATTCCCTGTGCTTATAAACAATTACATGCCTATTCAAAAAGAACTGCAGACAGTGGGTTAGGTACACTTAAAGCATCTAAGTAGCTTTGAGACTGTCCTATAAAAAGGCTTGGCCTGCCTAGTACTACATAAAGTACCAAAGACCCTAAAAGACTGCGTGCTTTCCAGTGAGCCGTGCAGGTTAACTGACTAGCTTCACTGACTGTGGAGAGCTGGGGAGGCAGTGCTCACAGCCTAACGCTATCTTTTATCCTTCTGATAACAGCAAACTCTTCTGGACGTCATTAACGGCCTGCTAGTTTCCACTAGGCAGCCGTCTCAGAGCTCGTCCACTAGCATTAGGGATCTAGAGCAGAGCTTTCCCTACTTTAACCCACAGATGTTCTTTCTACTAAGTATGTGAAAAGTCCCTTCATTTGTAACTCTTTTTGTTCTGTTACTTTTTAAATTTCATCAAGCTGTTACCATTTTAAAACATGGGACTTTCCTGGGCCATCTCATATTTGACATGAGAATAAATTCTCTCTGCTTTTTAGATAAGAGTTATGTCTTTGTTTTCACCCATACATATTTTGATAAGTTCATAAAAACATAGCATAACTGCAATTGAAAACAGTACATAGATTTTAGCAAGTGAGCAGCAGCATATACAATGTAATGACTCCAGTACTAAGTACTTACACAAAGCAAATAAAATGAACACAAAAGAACTGTCTGAGCACCTGTGTTTATTCCAACAGTACTCAACCATGACTCTCCTTAGCTCGATATCAACCCAGCTGTTCATCAACAGATAAACTGAGACTAAAAAACACACAACAACACACAACACACAACACAGAGAGAGAGATAAGAGAGACAGAGACAGAGATTGAGAAATAGACACACACACCTAGCATGCATGAATATTATTCAGCTACTAAAACTAAATCCTAGCATCTGTAGCAATGTGACAGGACAGAAGATGAAATCGCTGCTGTTCTTACTGCTGCATAGTGGCATGAGTACTAGGCAGCCTGACACCATACCTGCAGTAAGGAAGCAGAGAGAGCACTGGATGTCAGCTCCCATTCTTACCTGTAGTCTAGGACCCCAGCCCAATAAAACTGTGCTGCCCACATTCAGGGTAGATCTTTTCTCCTCAGCTAAACCTCTCTGGAAAACCCCTCAGACATGCCCAGAGACATGTTTCCCAAGGTGATTTTAAGTCCAATAAAGTTGACATGAAGATTAATCATCACAAAGGACATCACATTGAATGAAATAAACAAAGGACAGAATCATGTTGTCACTCATGTTTCCAGAATAATGGTTATGGGAAGACATAAAGGAAATAGGTTAAGTAACATGTACCAAGATAAAATTGACAGAAAGAATTAATTTTAGCATTCTATAGCTAGTTTGGTAACTACAGTCTATAATAACTTACAACAGATTTCAAATAACTAAAAGAATCTGAAAGCTCCCACACCAGAAATAATAAGTGTCTGAGGAAATGCAAATGCTAAAAACCCTGACCATATATACATTACATATGATTCAAATTCTTGTGTTATACCCCATAAATATTTACAAATATTATGCATCAATTACATTATTTTAACTGTACCTCTTAAAATTCCCTATACACTATGGACTACCATGATAACTTTCTGCTGTTTTCAAAATCTCATGTGTATATTTGTGCACATATGTGTTTATGTGTATGTGTGTGAATACACGTATGTGCACGATGTGTGTGAATACATGTATGTGCATACACGTATGGATCATTCTCTCCTTTTTTTAAATAGAGTCTCAGATAACCCAAGCTGGCCTTACGTTTTCGATCCACCTGTGAGGTCGGAGGATAACCTATGGATGAGTTCTCTCCTTCTGCCTTTCCATGGTTCTGGGGATTGAGTTCATGTCTTCAGGCTTATTCATCCATTGTCTTTACCTGCTGAGCCATCTCCCTGGCCTAACTCTATTACTTACTCTTTTTATCTTCCAAGAATGTTCCCCTTGTTATCACAGCTACCCTTCCTCCTTCTCAGCCTTCACTTCCTCAGAAGGGACTACAGACAAAGGTGGCCTCACTCACACGACAGGATGCACCTCGGTTCAATTTTCTAGAAAGCACTTATCATAGGGTGGCTATTTTCCATTTATCTGTTCATTTCTACCTCACACTCGTGAGAATGAAATTACATGACAGCAATCAGCATGTCTTCATTAGGAGATCAATGCTTATACAACTTACTCTTGCTTGTAGCCTTGGCTGAAACTCACAGACCTTTGCTCCCTGAATCCTGGGATTAAAGGCAGGCCAACTTACTCTTATTTTTAATTCACTGTTCTAGTTTTATCTTTTAAAAAAACATGCCTATTGAATAAATCCAAGTTGTCTACATTAACAGGAAATAGACAAGTCTAAGCAATAGTATTTTCTAAATATTCTCAAGCAGGAAACTGAGTAACAATAAAAATTCTGATCATACTGAACCGAGTTACATTTTTTCAGACATTACTTACAAAAAAAAAAAAAAAAAAAAAAAAACCTCAAAAACTTAACCCTTCATCAAAAATAAACCTCTTTACAACAGATGGAAAACACTGCAGAAAACCACAACCAAGTAAAATGCAGAATTGTGGGACCCAGTCTCAAATGATAATGTGCAACACAGCTCCTGCACCTTAGACTCAGGGATCATTGAAGAAACGGGGACAGAAAGAGTCTAAGGGCCAGAGAAACAGGAAGTCTGCCATGAGAATGTATCTCTTAGAAATGTCAGAGAAACTACACCCATGAAGTCTTACCAACAAGTCTTGCCTAAACAAGACATGAATAGGAATGGCACCAATAGATGTTCTCACATGGAAAAGGGAATTCATGTGGCCTCAACACAAGGCTAAGGAATACTAAGAGAAACAGTATTCCTCAAGGGGGGGCACACCAATTAACTATCTAGTATCATATTGTCAGCCCTGAAAACACATACATACAATTAACATTATACGGACTCAGAAGGTTGTACTTACAGATTTAGGAATTCTCTCATTCTCCCCCTCCTCCCTCTCTCTCTCTCTCTCTCTCTCTCTCTCACCACACACACACACACACACACACACACCAACAATTAAAGAAAAAGAGGTCAGCCATTTGAGAAAAAGAAGGGACTGTACAGGGAGGGAGTCGGGGGAGAAAAGGGAAGGGAGAAAATGATGTAATTATAATTTTGAAAAACAAACAAACAAAAAACTTCAAAGTTATTACAAATTTTACCAGCATTGTGAAAGAGAACGAAAATAAAGACAATGGCCCACAGTGATAACTGCTGCGGCATATCCATATAAGGAACACTAAGCAACAGAGACAAGACAGTAAATGTTAAATGCTTGTTCAATAACAGAGGCCAGACAAAGACTCTCCCACACTGTGACTCCCCTGACAGGCCAGTAAGTCCGCAGCAGTAGGGACGGGACAGCAAGGGAGGTGGTGCTGACAGACTGCTACCCCACGTGTCAGAGCCCATCAGTGACAGACTAGAAGCTTCCTTCACTAACCCAACATCAATCACCATTCTTATAAAGCTATTTTAATATTTTTACGTACAATTTTAAATAGACACAAATAAAATTAAAACTGTATTACCTACTACCAATTTTATAAGGGAGTAAACGTTTATGTGAAATGAACCAATGTCACAAGAGCTAAGCTGTTGTGTTTAATTTTCACAATTACCTGTAGATGGTGGTGATTTCTCTGAATGTTTTGCATTTAGTAGTTTTCTGCTAATAAATATGTAACCACAGGGACATGATTTACACGCAACAGGAATCTGCAGGGAAAAAAGAAAAACTAGATCACTCTTCTTCCATTGTAAAATTCCTCAGTACTTACTTATCCTGGTGAATGAGCTAGCTGAAGAGCTACACAGGTTAAACTGAAACCTCTGCCTGAGAAAGTTATCGTTTCACAAATATTCACAACACCTGAATATCTGTGATGCCAGTGTCATAAACACTAAACACAATGTAAGTGTGTGTAGACAGGAGTGCCCGACGGCAATGCAAGTGCCCAACAGAAAAGCTTAACACATTAGGCCAGGGGAGCTTAGCTATGACAAAAGGCAGCGTTTCTTAAATTGTTAACACTGATGGCAGTTTATAGCAAATTGAGGGAAAGAGGTAGTTAAGATAAACAGAAGATGGTGAGGCCCTGCTGGAATAATAAAGATGGAAGCTGAGAAGGTAGATAGATCAGCTAGAAGTCACATAAGGAAGAAACAAGGAATGGACCCAACCAACTACTGATCATGTGAGCAGAACTCATACAACTGAGGGCTAATAACAGACAGGAGAGAAAACAGTTCTATTTTTGCATTAAAGCACTGAACACTGGGTTTTTCATTTTTAAAGAGTATTATATTGTCGCTGCTGTTATGTGTGTATGTGTAGGAGATCAGTAGGCCACGGGTGGCCATTCCCTCCCCTGCTCTTACTCCATTTCAAACTCAAGTTGTAAAGCTGCATTCAAACCCCTTCACCCATTGAGCCAACTACCTCAGCTGCCCTGGGTTTTTCTTTATTGAGACAGGGTCTCCTGTGGCCCAAATGGCCTTGCTCTTTAGCAAAAGCTACCTTTGAATTCTTGATTCTTCTGCCTCTACCTCCCACAGCTGGGATCACAAGCATGTGTCACCATGCCCAGTGCAACACAAAATCTTTAATTTTCACTTAAAAGACAACAATCAGGCGTGCAAGATGGCTTGCAGGATTGATGATCTAAGTTCAATACCAGGTAAGAGGCAGGAGAGAGCCAACTCTCAAGAGTCTATTCTCTATACATATATGGGAGCAGCTGTACACACACACACAATGAACTAATTAGCTAATTAGTTTAAAAGGGAAAGGAGAAGGGCAGGACCTGATGATATGACTTATAGTCCTAGCACAGAAGACTGAGCCACAACTCACAAGGGAGACCACAACTGCAAGGCCTGCCTGGACCACACCATCAGTTCAAGGTTAGACACTCTCAAAAAATTAAAAAGTTAGGAATGTGGTAACTGAGTAGAGCACTTGCCTAGTATATACAAGATCCTGAGTTCAACATTTAACACTACCAAAGGAAAAATAAGAATAAAATAATATCATAGAAACCTATTTCCACAATTAACAGGTAAAATTGGTTTTGAGACCCAGGTGCACACTTAACTAATTCAACTGATAAGATGATTTCCTTTAATGAGTTCCACTCAAGATACTTTCCTATGTCTAAGCTAGTTCATTCTAAAGTCCTGTTTAAAAATGGAATGCTCCTCTCAACTTCTGCCCCAGATATTTAAAACAAAAACACTGCAACCAGATCCTATAAAAAGAAACTTCAGGCAGGTTGAACAAGTAAGTTAGTCTCATTAAAGTACAGCATGAGGGGACTTGTAAAAAAGCACTAGACATCCATTAAATTTCATTTAACATCAAGATAATAATTTACATTCTAGTGCTAAACTTTTTAAGTTTTTAATGGAAAAAAATCCAAAGTGTTGTTTACTAAGGTTTATTATTTATCAATACATTCTTTGAAAAATATTATTTAGGTCATATATTTTAAAGGGAAAAAGAAAAAAGAGGGTCAGCTACGCATTTCCTCAATGTCATATTATTGGTGACTACTAGACCATATCTGACTACTAGACCATGTCTAACACAAAAGAGACATTCAATAAATACTTGTGGGTGAGGAAAAAAAATCCTATTAGATATAAAAACAGTAACACTGCTAGAATCTGCAAACAAGAATTTGGACTTGAAATCCTCCAGGGCCAAAAAAATAAATAAAATAAAAAAGTAAATGTAGGTTTTTAGATGTTACCCAAAAAACAAAAGCAAGACAAAAAAAAAAAAAAAAAAAAAAGAAAAAAGAAGAAAAAAAGATTGGGCAAAAATTAGTAAAGAAATCTCATTTATAGAAATTTCATTATTCTTGCTTTCTGAGTTTTTAGTTACCCAAGGTCAGTAAGAAGGATAAAAATGGCAAAGGGTATTTAGAAAGAGATTAAGGTTGTTGATGCAAAAGGAGTAAGAGAGTTAATTCTGGAGCCATATATGAGTAACCAAGGCCTAGGAACAGATTTAGGTTACCCCAAATTCTATGTTCCAACATAAAAGCAATTTCATGAAGGTTTTATATAACAGAACAAAGAGTCATAGATCAAAGCTCTTTCCAAGTACACTGGTGGGAGCATTAAGTAGGACGCTACAGCAAAGCGCAGAAACCTTCGCTATGGGCCTCAGATGCTGTCTGATAAATCTTTTAGCCTTTTGATTGGTGGAGAATTAGGGTTTTAAGTTAATTCATCCCAAAAGCTTTTTATCTTTTCAGATTTAGGTCTGACACAGAGAGAGGCAGGGAATGGCAGTCTGTGGACTACAGATAGCTCAAGTGGTAATTGGCCAAGTAACATTCCATCCTTACATCACTCCAGGTTTAATCAATCAGCCTTTGTGGACAGATTCTTTTCAGGAATTGCTCATTCACAAGACATCACAGAACTTTTATTAGAATATTATTCTAATTGCTTATGCCTAATTTATAAATTTCATTATAGGTGCATACATATGCAAAAGCACGGTACAGACAGGTTTAGCATTGCCTGAGATTTCAGACATCTATTATAGGTCTTAGAATGTATCTGCCCAAAATAAGGGGAGAGTAACTAAGACTCTTTAATGATAAACAGATCAGACACCCACAGCACACATGCTTGCTAGATGCGACATACATAGAAAAACAGTGCGTTGCTTTTTAAAATGAAAGGAAAACCAAAAATGTACAAGAAAAATAACAGAAAACGGACAAACATCTTGAGCAGTAACATACCCAGAATAGCTCAGTCATTTCCCAGCCAGTGAATGAGACCTCCATGAAAATGAAAAGCATGAACGTTTAGAAGTTATAAAACTATGTGTGTGTTTTAAGGCCCACATAAGAGATGTTCGAAAGCTGCTAAAAATCTGGCTGCTTGCTTCCTTGTGCCAGTTTTTTTAAACTCAGGGGATGTGCCTGTCTAGTCAACTGGAGAAATCTCACTTTAAAGCTTTGACACTGATGTTTCTAAGCTATAATCTAATTCAATATTCATGAAATAACTTAGAATCTTGGCAATATTCTAGTGTTTTGTTTTAAAAGTTACTTGCAATTATAATTTTTTTCTAGTTTAAAACTAAAAGCGTCTACTTTTTAAGTAATTAGAAAGCAAAAAGGCTAAAATTAACCTATTACTTTCTTCAAATCAATACTATTTATATATATTAATATATACTTAAATTAATATATACTAATATTAGTATATTAATAATGTATACTATTATATATATATATATATATATATATATATAATATAAACAAAGGGCTCAAGGCCTTGGTTTCGAACCCTACCATTGGGAAATCACCAAAAATTAATTTGTCATCATGCATATTCTCTTCAGTATTAAGAATAAAAGACAAAACAAACCAAAACCAATTCACTAGTTTCTAAAAGATTAAATGTGCTCACTGTCCAAAATTTACATAATGAATCCCTAACCCCCACTGTGATGGTATTTCCAAGTAAGGCTTTTCCGAAGATAATTGAGTTTAAGTGAAGTGGGATGCTCCTGATGGGATTAGTGACCTTAATGAGACGAGAGCAGTCACTCTGGGCCACAGGAGACCACCAAGAAGACAGGTTGGCATCTACAAGCCAAGAGAATTCTCACTAGAACCCAACCTAGTCTTGAACTTCCATCAGAACCGTGACAAAACAGATTAACGCTGACTATTATATCCAGTCTGTGGTATTTTATTATTGCTTTAAAACAAACCAAGCCAGAGCTGATTTTATAGGAAGGAATGCATGTGGAGGCTGGGAAACGGCTCAGCAGCTCAGCAGGAAAGAGCCTCTGTGGACAAATCTCAATTCCAACCCTGCCGACCTCCTTGACGGAAGCAGAGAGCAGAGCAGACTGCCCCAGGCTGTCCTCTGACTCCCATGAAGGAACACAAATACATACCAAAATAAAATGGAAAAAAAAAAAATTACAGTGTCATCTTTCCAAATAAACCCTGATTTGTTGAACAAATCAGGTTCTACAAGCTAAGGTCTTCTGCTCTTCCTTTAATCAGCGTTTTTTGGTTTGCCTTTTTCAATTTTCAGGTTTTTTTTTTAAGTCATTAGTGTGTTTATGATTGTGTAGGTGTGAGCACCAGAGCACGGATGTGGAGGTCAGAGGTTAACTTTATGCAGCCAGTTCTCTCTCCTTCCAGCTTCACACGGGTTCTAGTGCTCTAACTCAGACCTGAGCAGAAAGCACCCTTACCGGCTAAAGCCATCTCATTGACCAATAAACAGGGTCTTAAAAACAGATATTTTCCCCAAAAGATTACTTTATGCCAAGTAAAACAAGGGACTTGTGCCCTACAGAAACAGAATGCATAATTCATACTGAAAATTATTTAAACATCGAAGTAATATGCCAACAGACAGAACACAAAGTCCAAGTTTGCTAAAATTTAGTTTGATGGAAAGAATGAATGTAACTCTACACTTTGGAAAACATGACTGTTTTTACACTGCGGACTGGTATGCTCTATCGACTAAACTTGCACAACTTTCCATGATCAGCATTATTTAACATTGCCTATAAATCATACTTAATAAAACATAACTTTTTTGTTAGAAGATTTTAATAAATCTACAAGAACGCGCCCTAAACAATATATTTAAATCGGACGATTTTAAGTCTCCACCCATTTCAAATTGCTCCCGAGGGAAGGAAGGGGGAGGGGAAGAGAGAGAGGTAGTCATTTTAGGAATATTCAGGAAAAAGAAGTATACTCAGATCTGCATGCCGGCATGAAGGGCCTACGAATGGTTTTAATTGAGTGAGTTTTTGTTCACCACACTCTAATTAGGCGTACTTAAATGTAGGAAAGAAAAAATATTTTTTAAGAATTACTATTACTCCATGAGTTCAATCTAAATCTGAATGATTTCAAATTCACGAACCCGCATATTAAAAAAAAAAAAAATCTGGAAGCAGACATGTCAAATTTGCAACGGTAAATAGCACGAATGGGACGGGCACACGCAGAGAGGAGCCCCAACGCCGACTTTATTCGAACCGGGTTCCGTTAACAACGTAATGGAAGGACTAGAAATCACACATCAAAACTGATGGTTTTTTGCGGCGTTCCGGAAGTCCACATAATTTGCAAAAAGTTAGCACCATTACTGTCCTTTTGTCTGCTTTATGCTGCCACCCAGGTGGCGGGGAGCGACAGCTGAGAGGCAGCACCGCTCTCTCCCCAACCGCGAACAAAGCCATCTGGGGCGGCAGGGGTCCGCGGGCTGGCCCGGACCAGAAGGGGCAGCGCCGGGTCCCCGTTCCCAGGCCCCCGCCGCCTGCGGGCCGCGCGCACCGCCAACGCCCCGAGCAACGGCCACCCGCCCTGCCGCCCCGCCCGCTGCGCCGGCCCGGCCCACCTGTTGGTCGCACTCGGGGCACGATTTGGTGGCCATCTTCACTTTCTTGGCTCGAGTTGCAGACATGCTCCCCTCCTGAGCAGCTGTGGAAGCAGCGCCGTAGCTCCGCTGCTCCACACAGCGCGTCCTCACTCCAGCCGCGACCCGGCCGTGGAGGCGCGCGTGCGCGTGCGCGGGGCTGCGTGCGGGTTGGAGGAGGGGGGCGCCGCGGCCCTTCCAGGGAAGTCCCATCGCCACGCCCTCTAAGGCGGTGGACCACCCGGGGGCGTGGCTCGACGAGACTCCACCAACCAACGCACGGGTGGGCCGAGCCGTGGTGCTGGGCACGCCCCCATCCGCCCCAGAACCAGAGTCTGAAAATGGATACTGGCAACCGAACACCTCTGCAAATGTCAGCTATGCTAATCCGAGAGAAATTATAATGGACATTCGATGAAACCCCTAGGCTTCCATCGTCAGGGATTCAAACTTCATTATTCAATAAATAGTTGCTTACGACACACTATTAAGCACACCGAATAAGAAATATCTGCTTCATCGAGCAGTCGACAGTGCTTTGTTTATGGAGGGGATTGAGAAGTTGCCCTGTTTTGATCCCGTGTACCACTGATACTGACTAGATTAAAATTAAAACTAAATTATTTGAAAAATGAAACAAAATGCTGCGTCCTAGAATCCTAGCTTTTACTGCTTTTTTTCACATCTACAGTGAGAATGCAGAAGATATTTTTAAAATGTAGTTTGATGAAGGAGCTGAGCTGGGTATAAAGTTGCAGAAAAGGGAGGAGAAACGCACAAAACATCTGCAATTGTTAAAGAGAATCCTCATACTCTGTACTATAGGAAAGGTATCCTAGGAGGAAGACACTACCTGTCAAAAAAGATCTAAACTTGTGAAAATGTAAAGTCATTTTTAAAAAGGGTTCCCTGATCCAAAATGACCCCCTAAGAAAGTCTCCAGGATCAGCCTTGAAGAGACACAAAAACTAGGTGCCACTTTGGATCAAAGGGAGCAGATGACATCTGGAGCTGACAGCATGATCCTGGGGTACTGGTCTTGCAAGTAAGAGAGATGTATGAGGGGCCACTGAGCCTTGTGCTACAACTGCAGAGACCAGGCAATTTGGGGCAGGATCAGATTTCCTGCAAGAAGGCACCAAAAAACCATTTTAAGAAGCTGACAACGTGAACCTTTAGTTTCAACAAAGACCCCAAGATATACAGATGCCACAAGCATGGTACATCCAAGGAGAAAAGCTCTGGGCTTTTCTCTTCTGGGACAGTGCATAGTGGGAGCAAGGGCGGGCTTCCAGCGGGCGTAGGTGGCGCACGCCTTTAATAGATGGGAGGAGCAGGGGATTTAGTTCAGCCAGCCTGGTTACAGTGATTCCACAGCAGGACTACACAGAAAAACCCTCTCTCGGAAAAAAAAAGGCTGGGCCTGTCCAAGGATCTCAGATGAGTCCATCCCAAAACTCAGAGGTCACACGTGGAGCTGCAGGGTGTAGTGTTTGGTCTGAAGATTTTAGTCTTGATTTGATCAGATCTTTCTGTGCTGTGCTTCATTCATGAGAATATTTACTTTGTATCATTGTATTATTATTAGAACTATGTAACTTATTCTGGTTATTTTCTATCTTACAGAGATTCACAGTTAAGAGTGTGCCTTGAATATTAGCAGAGATTTGGACTTTGGGCATGTTGTTGTTTAGACACGGATCTTATGTAGCCTGGGTGGGTGCCAAACTCACTGTAGAGCTGAAGTATGAGGCCCTGATCATCCTGCTTCTACCTCTCAAGTGCTGAGATACAGTCATGTGCCACCACACAGGGCCTGTACTTTGGAGACTATTAAGACTTTGGTGACTTATAGAGAGATTAAATATACTTTAAATTATGAGATGAACTTGAGAGAGTTAATGAATGTGGGCTTTGGTCCCAGGTGGAACCAAGGGGTAAAAGGAATCGGAATCATAAAAAGAAGGAAATTCCAGCATATGATACAATGTATATGAATCTTAAAGACATTTTTTCGAAATGAATGATTTCATTTATATGATGTACCTAACTAAGTAACCAAATTCATAGAACCTGGGAGTGTAGCCAGTGGCTTCTTGCTTGCTTAGCACGCCCAAGATCCTGCCTTAATCTCAGTTCTAATTTTTTTTTTTTCTTTTCATGGAAATAGAAAACAGAGGCATGGTTAGCAGACCCTACAGTGGTTCTCAGTCTTCCTCGTGTGGCAAACCTTTACAGTTCCTCAAGTGGAGGTGACCCCCCAACATTATTTTATTGCTACTTCATAATTGTAATTTTTTGCTACTGTATGGAATCATAAAGGTTTATATATCTAGGAAATGGGGGGAATATTCTGACACTGTGACTCCCAAAGATGTGGTCGCTCTAATCCACATGGTGATGAGAACCTAGAAGGGGAAAAGACAGGCAGGGGAAATATTTTTAATGAATGTGGAGTTTCAATGGAAAAGATAGATAAAGATTGTACAACATAATGTAATTAAAGGACTAGCTCATATACGTAAAAATGAAATGGCTAAAATGTAAGTTTTTATTTTCTGCATATTTTACAAGGTTAAAAAGGAGAGAAAAGGGCATTGCTCTTCCAGAGGTCCTGAGTTCAATTCCCAGCAACCACATGGTGCTCATAACCATCTGTAATGGGATCCTATGCCCTCTTGGGGTATCTCTGAAAACAGCTACAGTATATTCATATAAACAAAATAAATTTAAAAAAAAAAGAGAGAGAGAGAAATAAAACCCAATAAACCAGTAGGACATTCTTCAGTGTGATAAAGACTATACATGAAAAACCCACAGATAATGTCATATTCTATGTCATAAGAGAAAAACCCTTTCCTTAAGCTCAGAAACAAGACAATAATATCCAGCTTAATACTCTAAGTTCTAGTCAGAAAAATTAAGTAAAAAAAGGAAATAAGAGGTCTTTAAGGCGGATTTCTGAGTTAAGAGGCCAGCCTGGTCTACAGAGTAGTTCCAGGACAGCCAGGGCTACACAGAGAAACCTGTCTCGACAAAAACCAAAAAACAAAGAGGCCTTTAAATTCTAAAGGGAAAAGTACAATATTAGGATAATTGAAAATGTACAAGATAAGGATAGGACCTGATAAGGGTAGTGTGCTCAGTTGCACGGGATCAACAAAACCCAGTCGAGGCCTCAGGGGCATGGATTAGGAGCATTGTTACCAGTGTGGGGCTCCCATGTGTGCAGGGCTCACAAAAGGCAATGGAGAAGCACAAGTGGGAAGTGGGCCACACTTGACCCAGAGTATGGTGCCCAAAACCCATGGGAACCCACAAGATGCACCCAAGATAGTGGAAGCAAGCCGGAGCACACCTAGAGTAGGGAAGGAACCCAGGTCTGCAGGGACCACAATGCACAGTGGAGGTAGGAATAGGGCCTGCCCAAGGGTAGGGCTCCCAGAAACCCACACCATACAGAGGCTCAAGACCACAAAAGCAACAAAATGACTGAGACTTAACACTTCTCCATGGTAACTCAATACTGATAGTATCACCTTCTCCAGTAAAACCACGCACACTAGCAGATAGGATTAGAAAACAGGGACCATTTTTCTTGTGCTTCAGAAAGGCATTCCTTACCTCAGCAGCAAAGATAAATACCATCTTAAGATAAAAGAATGGGAACTGGAATTCCAAAGAAAAAAGACACTAGGAAAGAAACAGGGACAGCTATTCAAAAGTTCTAACAAAACAGGTTTCAACCCAAAACTCTAGCAAAATAGGTTTCAAACCAAAACTAGTCAGAAGGAGAAGAAGTCACTTCATACTCATTAAGCAACAGTCCCTCAAGAGGATTTACTACAGTTGTAAACATGTACAAACCCAACTCAGTGATGCAGATTTCCTAAAGCAAATGTAGCCTGATACAAAGTCACAGACTGTGTATATTATGTAACACAGTACATTAAAGCCAATACAGTAACAGTGAGCGACTTCAACATCTCCCTGACCAAGGGACAAGTCATCTGAGTAAAATTAAACAGAGAGATATTGAAGTTAAATGACATCATAAGCCAAATGCACCTAACAGAAATCTACAGAACATTTCACTCTAACACTAAATATACATTCTTAAAATGAAGACAGACTAAGAAGAAACTTTAGAGCTCTAAGTACTGACAGAAAATAAATAAATAAATAAATAAACAAATCATCAAGGAAATGATAGATCTTATCATTAGCTTAATGAGTGATACATCTCAAAGCACTGGGAAAATAAGAACAAATTAAACCCAATAACACTAAACAGGGGGAATGATATCAAGGAAGAGACTGGTGAAATAATACATGGCTTGGGTATTTCTCAAAAACTGTTTAATGATGTGTATTCTTGTGCTTCTGTGTACAGGTATGTGCCTGTGCGTTCCGGTCCCCAGGAGGACAGAGGGGATTAGGTCTCCCAGGGTTGGAATTATAGGCAGTTGTGAACCACTCAGTGCTGGAACCAAACAGTAGTCCTCTGCAAGAACAGCAAACACTCTTTTTTTTTTTTTTTTTTTGGTTTTTTCGAGACAGGGTTTCTCTGTGTAGCCCGGGCTGTCCAGGAACTCACTCTGTAGACCAGGCTGGCCTCGAACTCAGAAATCTGCCTGCCTCTGCCTCCCAAGTGCTGGATTAAAGGCGTGGGCCACCACCGCCCGGCAACAGCAAACACTCTTAACTGCTGACAAACCCTTAACCAAAAGAGAGAGAGAGAGAGAGAAAACTCTAATAAAATTAGAGTTAAGAAGGAGATATTACAACAGATGCCAATAAAATCCAGACAATCATTTGGGAATAATTTAAAAGCCTATATTCTGCTAAGCTGGAAAACCTAAAAGAAATGGCTGAATTTCTAGATGCATATGACCTATCAAAATTAAACCAAGATGAAATAAATAACACATACAGATACAGCAGTGAGGTTGAAGCAGTAATAATAATAATTAATAATAATCTCCCAAATAAAGAAGCCTAAGGCTAGATAGATTCCCTGCAGAATTATATCTAGCTACCAAAGAACTAACACTAATGTTATTAAATTATTCCATAAAACAGAAAGGTAAAGAGTGACTCCAAACTGTTTTTACAATGTCAATATTGTCCTGATAACAAAAACAAATCAAATACACACACTCACACACACACGCACACACAAATTATAAGCTGATATCCCTTAAGAACATACATGCAAAAATTCTCCATATATTTGGAAACTGAATTCAAGAAAACATCTAAATGACCAAGTTGTCTTCATTACATAGATATAGGATGGCTCTACAAACTAAATCAATAACTGTAATGCATCACATAAATGGAATCAAAGGCAGAAATCATATGATGATCTCAGTAGGTGCAGGAAGGCCTTTGACAAAACCAAACATCCCTTCATGGTAAAAGTCATGGAGAGACTAGAAATGAAGGTATCATAAATGAACAGAATAAAGGTTTTATATGACAAACCTATGGTCAACATAATGCTAAGTGGATAAAAACTCAAAGCATTCCCACTAGACCCAGAGCAGGACAAGGGTGTCCACTTTCTTCACTCCAGCTCAATAAGTGTGTTGCTTGGAGTCTTAGCTAGAGCAAGAAGACAGTATAATGAATAAGAGGGGTATTTATAGGAAAAAGAAGAAGTCAAAGTATTCCCGTTGAAGAGGATATTATTTGATACATAAGAAATCTTAAAGTCGCTTTCCGCGCTACCCGGGGACGGGTCCATACGGCGTTGTTCTTGGTTCCCATCGTAACTTAAAGGGAAACTTACACAATGTCGGAGCCCTTGACGTCCTGCAGATGAAGGAGGAGGATGTCCTCAAAATTCCTTGCTGCAGGAACCCACTTAGGTGGCACCAACCTTGACTTTCAGATGGAGCAGTACATCTACAGACGGAAAGTGATGGTATCTACATCATAAATCTGAAGAGGACCTGGGGAGAAGCTGTAGCTTGCAGCTCCAGCCATTGTTGCCATAGAGAACCCTGCTGACGTCAGTGTCATCTCCTCCAGGAACACTGGCCAGCGAGCTGTGTTGAAGTTTGCTGCTGCCACTGGAGCCACTCCAATTGCTGGTCGCTTCACGCCTGGGACCTTCACTAACCAGATCCAAGCAGCCTTCAGGGAGCCACGGCTTCTAGTGGTGACTGATCCCAGGGCTGACCACCAGCCCCTCACAGAGGCCTCTTACGTCAACCTGCCCACCATTGCTCTGTGTAACACAGATTCTCCCCTGCGCTATGTGGATATTGCCATCCCATGCAACAACAAGGAGCTCACTCAGTGGGTCTGATGTGGTGGATGCTGGCCCGGGAAGTACTCCACATGCGAGGTACTATCTCCCGTGAGCACCCATGGGAGGTTATGCCTGATCTTTACTTCTACAGAGACCCAGAGGAGATTGAGAAGGAGGAACAGGCTGCTGCTGAGAAGGCTGTGACCAAGGAGGAATTCCAGGGTGAATGGACCGCACCAGCTCCTGAGTTCACTGCTGCTCAGCCTGAGGTGGCTGACTGGTCTGAGGGTGTGCAGGTGCCCTCTGTGCCCATCCAGCAGTTCCCCACGGAAGACTGGAGTGCGCAGACAGCCACTGAGGACTGGTCAGCAGCTCCCACAGCACAGGCCACCGAGTGGGTTGGAGCCACCACTGAGTGGTCCTTGAGCTGCTCTGTAGACACCTGAGCAAAGGAAAAAAAGGTGGAAGGAAAATAAAGTTCCCAAAAGTTGAAGAAAAAAAAAAAAAAAAAAGAAATCTTAAAGTCTCTCTCTCTCCATATATATTATATATATAATATATATATATTATATATATATATGAGCTGATAAGCACTTTCACACTTTCAACCAGATGGCAGGATACAAAAATAACACACAAAAAATCAGTGGTCTTCCCATGACAACCTAAGTGGAAAAGAAGTCAGTAAAATAATCCCACTTGCATAGCCACTCCAAAACTAATAAATATCCTAGAAATAAATCTAGCCAAGGAAACAAAAGACCTATACAACAAAAACTTGAAGAAAAGGGTGCTACATGGAAACACCTCCCATGCTCATGGACTGGAAAATAATTATTGTGAAAATAAATAATCTTCCTACCAAAAACAATTTAAAAATCAATACAACCCCAATCAAAACTTCAAGCCATTTTCACAGGCATTAAGGAAACCCAAAACCAACCAACCAACCAAACAAACAAACAAACAAACAAAAAACTAAACGCAGCCAGGCTGTGGTAGTGCACATGCCTTTCATCCAGCATTCAGGAGGCAGAGGCAGGCAAATCTCTAAGAGTTTGAGGCCAGCCTGTTCTACGAAGATAGTCCCAAGACAGCTATACAGAGAAACCCTGAATTGAAAAACCAAATAAACAAGCAAAAAAGCACTTGAGTGCACAAAAGATAAAGGAAAGCCAAACAATGTTGAACAAAAAGAATACTAGGTGTTTTCATAACAACTTATAGCAATTAAATTATAGAGTCATAGTAACAAAACCAGGATAGTACTGGCAGAAAAACAGACCTTAGTCCAATGAATAGATGAGAAAACCATAAATAAAAACGCAGTTAGTTACAAGCACCTAAATTTTAACAAAGGTATCAAAAGCACACATTGAAGAAAAGACATCCTCTTTAACAGATAATGGGAAAAATCACTATCAACATGTAGAAATAAAAAACTAACCAATTCAAAATGGGCTATGGAAGTGAATAGAGAATTCTCAAAAAGAGAAGTACAGAGCGTTAGCATTCTGTCTAAGTTCCACCCCATAGTTACCTGGCAACAGCCAGGTAGGCCTGACTCACTATAAAAGGGGCTGCTTGCCCCCCTCCTCACTCCTCACTTTCTTGCTTTCCCTTCCCCCCTCTCCATGTTCTCATGGCCGGCCTCTACTTCTCTTCTCTGTCTGTCTCTGTCTCTGTCTCTGTCTCTCTCTCTGTCTCTCTCTCTCTGTCCTCTCTCTCTCTCTCTCTCTTCTCTCTCTCTCTCTGCCTTTCTCTGCCTTCTTTGCCTCTACTACCCTCTTAACTCCCCTCCCCAAGTCCTGAATAAATTCTATTCTATACTATACCTTCATGTGGCTGGTCCCTCGTGGGAAGGGATGCCTCAGCATGGGCCCGCCAAGGCACCCCCTTCCCCCATACCTGACTAACCTCCATAGAACATATCCCCCACTCTCTTTATCTTTTTATAAACACGTCACAGGGGGGTAGAGAATTGGGGCTGGAATAAAGTAGTCTTTTTACTCCTATACAATGGGAAAGAAACAACTGTGGGAAGTAAAACCAATTCTTGCCTATATGTGAATTCTAAAGGTCTGTACAGAAAGGTGCTCAGATGGTGTTTGAGTTGAGAGAAGGAAAAGTTCACTTGGCTTACAGGTTACAATCCACTATCCAGGGAAGCCAAGGTATTAATTCAGACAGGAACCTAGAGGCAGGAACTGAAGCAGAAACCATGGAAGTGTGTTTCTTAGAGGTTTGCAATCTTTGGCTGATCAGCTACTTTTTAAAATACAGCCCAGGCTGACCTGCCTAGGATTGACCACTTCCATTGATTGGGCTGGGTCTCCTATGTTAATTAGAAATTAAGAAAATGCCCCCTCCACAGACCTGCCCACAGGTTAATCTGATAGAGGCAATTTCTAAATGTTTTTTTTTTCTTCCCAGATGACTCTAGCCTGAGTCAAGTTAACACATCTGGTAAGAGTGTTCAATTTCCAGGAAGGAGAGGACCCACAAGCTGTCCTCTGACCTTTGCACAGTGCTGTGTGTTGTGTATGTGTGATGTGTTTGTAATTCAAATGTATTTTACAATGGGAGAAGAGGCCCTTGGTTCTGTGAAGGCTCCATGCCACACAGTAAAGGAATGTGAGGGCAGGGAGGTGGGAGGGTGGGGAACACCCTCATAGAAGCAGGGGGGAGGATGGATGGGATAGGAGGCTTGGGGGAGGGGGAAACCAAGAAAGTATAACATTTGAAATGTAAATAAAATAAAACAGCCAATAAAAAACTGTATTTTACATTAAAAAAAAAAAAAAAAAGAGGGGTGTGGGTCTAGAGCTAGGTAGCAATGACACATGCCTTTGATCCCAGCACTCCGGTGGCAGGGGCAGGATGATCTCTGTGAGTTCAAGGCTAGCCTGATTTACAGAGCAAGTAACAGGGGACAGGCAGGGCTACACAGAGAAACTCTGCCTTGGAAAAAAACAAAAAAGCAAGCAAACAAACAAAACCACAAAAGGAGGGAGCTGGAGAGGTGGCTACGTAGACCACTTGAACTTCTTCCAGATAACCTGGAGACAGTTTCCAGTAACCACAGCAGCTGAGTCAAAACTGTGTGTTAACTGCAGCTTCAGGGGATCCAGTAGCTGCTTCTGGCCTCTGTGAGTGATGGATATTCACCAAGCTACACACACACATAAAGGAGAAAACTTAATTTAAAAAGAGGAAATGACAAATGGTTATTAAATGCTTAAAATGTGTTCACACTCTTAGCCAGCAGGGAAATAGAGATTAAAGTACTTTAAGATTGTACTTTGTGGGGCGTGGCAGCCAGCCCTAACCTGAAGGCACTGTGTTACTGTCTGCTCGTCCCTTCAGTTAGCGACCTTCCTGGGCTCAGACCCCTTATAACTTAACTATCCAGTAAGGCTAGGAACCAGGCGGAACCAGGCATCCCTTAAGGGATGTTGATTGCCAGAATGTTTGTAAGGCCTAGAGGCCTGACATCAGAACTGATAATGGTATTCCTGCTGTAGAGTTAACCGATTACTCCACTTTTAAACTATCTAGGATGGGACTAAAGAAGATCTCCGGGGCGGTGGTGCCACGCCTTAATCAGCACTTGGAGCAGAGGCAGGCGATTTCTGAGTCGAGGCCAGGCCTGGTCTAATGATATGGTTCCAGGACAGCCGAGCTTCACAGTAAACCTGTTCTAAAGAAAAAAAAAAAAAAAAAAAATGAAGGTCTCTTTATTTCTATATAATGGGAAAGAGAGACAACTGAGAGGAGTAAAACAATTAACTTTCGAAGGCGTGGCTTCCACAAGTTTTGTTGTTGTTTTGTTTTTTTTTTTTTTTTGTAATGTATACCTTAAAGGTCACCTTTATAAACCATCCTTTAGGGCCTTTCTAGGAGCATGCCGTAAGGCTGCAGAAGTTCTGCTAATAGCAAGAATAAATGCATTTAATCTACAATTGAATTGAGTCTAAGTCTTTGGTCTTGGTCTTTGGTTTTGATTTGAACACCCCCACAACTTCACTCAGTCCATCATCAGAAAAGAAACGATATTACATTCTGGTGTGAATGTGGAAGAAGGGAATTCTTATATACAGTTAGTGGGGATTTAAATTGGTACAGTCACTTTGGAAATCAGTATACAGGGTTCTCAAAACTTAGAAGTAGAACCACCAGTTGACTCAGAGATACCATCCCTGGGCATATTCCCAAAGGACTCTCCATCCTACCACAGGGATACGTACACATCCTTGTTCACTAATGCTCTATTCTCAATAGCTAGGAAATAGAATCAACCTAGATGCTCATTAACAAATGAATGGATTGGGAAAGTATGACACATATATACAATGGAATTTTATTCAGCCACAAATGAAGATGAAATTATTAAACTTATACTAAAATGGATGGATCTGGGAAATGTCTATTGGATGAAGTAACATTGTTAGACTTTCGAGAGAAGCTTAGAACAACAACACCAGACCAAACATTCCAGGGGGGGCAGGCGTTATTCAGGAGATAGGGCAAAGGTCGGGGAGAGAAACAGGAGAAGATGTTGGAGAAAGAGGAGAGAGAGAGAGAGAGAGAGAGAGAGAGAGAGAGAGAGAGAGAGGAGAGAAGTGGAGCTGGCATGAACACATGGAGAGAGGAAGAGTGGAAGGGGACAGAGAGAAGCTAGAGGCAAGAGAGCAAGAGATAAGAGAGTAAGAGAGAGGAGGGAGTAAGCAACCTCTTTAATAGTAGGCAGACCTACCTGGCTGTTGCCAGGTAACTCTGGGGAGGAACATACCTGGCTATTGCCAGGTAACCGTGGAGGTGGAGTTTAGACAGAATACTAACATTCCCCTGTTTTGGTTTAATTAAAAAAGAAAAAATTAGAAAGAGGTGACAGCTAAGCAGGAATAGGGTCATTGTGTATCTGGCTACTTCCTGCTGTCATTGGAGGTGACATGTCTTTAGGGGAACCTAGAAGAATGGGTATGGGGAATGTTTGTCCCGGTCTTAGGAGAGTTGGTTGTTTCCTGCTGTCCGGGTCTATGGAGCCATCTGAGGATAGATGAGAAGGAACAGGTCCAGTAGAAGCAGCTGTGTGTGTACAGGAGATGGAGCATCTGGAGGTTGCTTCTCTGGAGCTGTTCTGGATGTGCCTGGGCTTGACACGTGTAGGGAATAAGATTAAGTACATTTGGGACAAAGAAAATTTCTCGAAGATGTACATTTGAAACCCAGAGGGATCCCACCCTTCGTAATAGGTAGTAAGTGGGAACTTTAGGCAGATGTACTTATCTGGATGGAGTCTATTTGGTCCATGAGAGGTAGATCTGAGTGGGTTTCCTGTAGCTTATAAGTTTACAAAAGAGATAACAGCATGAGTTAACAACACGAGTAGTCTTTAAGATGAGCCTTTGTTGGATCATATAGTGGAATGTTTTATTAGAGTAAGTCAAGTTTATAGGAACTTAGATAATATTAGGACAGTGGCATAGCAAGAAGAGGAAATATGGAGTGTTTAATTGATGGCAACTGAGTTTAGGTACTGAGGTAACATAATGTCTGTGAAAACTTAGCTGTCAATGTAGTCAGAAGTCTGAGAAAGAGTAAACAATAATCTACCAGTTATATATTATTTAAAAAATGACAGAGTCCACTAGCCAACAATTCCCGTGGTCTCCATAGTCTCTTGGGTGAAGTCAGTTTGGCTTCCAAGCTCAGAAGATGCAGGGCCTATTCTCTGTGGAATGGATACATGTGACATGAAAAATGACTTACCTTGGTTTGACTTAGCTAAGTCATTTGACTCAGAGCATCCAGTTTAGTTCATCACTGCGTTTGTTAGCGACTATAGCATCACATACAATCCGTCTGTATCTTCTAGGAGTCCAGTGTCCAAGTCTTCTGAAACCATCTTGGGTCAATTGTTAGAGACTTTGGGAATTCTGTTGGCCATAAACTTAAATATACTATTAGCAGACTTCTGACAAGATTGAGAGCCATAAGGATTGATTATAACCAAATAGAATTTACTAGCAGTAGTAAAAATCTATTAAGACAGGATGGGAAAGAGTCTTAAGTAACTTTGGCAGGTTGTGTACATAGAGAAAAGCACATTTTTGTATTAGCAAAGAAACATTTGGCTAGGACCAGAATAAGTAAGCTGGCAACAGTGGCATATGATTGTATAGCTGGCGGTTGGGACTGTGAGCCACAGGTGCTTCGGATCAGGTCTGAGGCAGAAGTGACAGGGCGGGACTTCCTACTAGCAGCTGGAAGTCACTGCCCAGTGCCTCTGGCAGCTAGTCTGCAGTGGGCAAGGAAAAGCAAGCGTGTCCCATATCACAACAACGTTTCATGTTAGTTGTTTCTGTGGCAGAAGGCACCACTAGCACTCATTTTACAGGTCCTGGGCAGAGAGGGAGAGAAAGTAGAGCCTCTCTCGAGTGTGCGGGCAGCCAAGCCCTTTGCGCTGGTGGTTGCACACGTGGGGAAGCAAGTCTCAGAGAGGGTCCCTGGCAGGATGCAAGGAGAGACCCAGAACAGAGCTAAGAACCACAGATGGGGAAGGGAAACAAGCTGGGTCCCAGACCCTCTGCTTCAGGCAAAGCAGCTGACATGGCCACAAATGACAGAGGAGGCAAAGGGAGGGAGGGAGCAAGCAGGGTCCTTAACCACTGCTTTTCAGGCAAACCAGCTGAACTAGTGGGTGTGTCTGGCCGCAAATGATGGAAGGGGTGTCCTAGAGTGTGGGTCAGGGAAGCACAGGGTTAGCTCCAAGCTCAAGAAATCTTTCCTGGTACCATGTGGACGGTTATTCTGACCAGTGGGGGATGGGGGAACAGGCAAAACACATAGAGGTATTAGAGTGAAGTTAGATGAATGCTTGGATATAGGGAACCTATTTCCATTTACCAGACTGCTGACAGTATGTGTGAAGACCCTTTAAAATGATTGGGTCTAGAGTGCCATTAGGTGGCCACTTTAATCCATTATCCAGAGGGTACCAAATCCAGACCTTATTGCAGAGGTGCATCAATTTGGAAGGCCTCAAATCAGGCGTTAATTTTAGAGATTGAGGTTTTTCAGGAGACAATCCAGTGGGGTGTCTGTGGGTGCAGTTGAAGACAATGTAGTGCCCATTGGGTGACAAGCTGTTACCGAGCTATTCGTATTGGCGTCTCAAAAGAAAAGTTGGAAATGAAATCGGGCAAACAGCCTAGATATCAGGCCGTCACGAGAATATCTAGGGGCCTCGGCTGTGGCAAACTTCTGGAGTTCACCAGTAAGTAGTTCAACCTGGTACCAGGATTTTCAGCTGCTGCAAGAGCTTTGGGGCTGTGAACTACTTTCGAGGGGGAAGGAGGTCAGCCAAAAGCCAATGTCCTAAGTTGTAGGTCAGCTAGAGGCTAGTCGTATGGACTGGGGCAGTGAAAAGCCAACCCCTCAGCCAGGGAAGGCTGGCCAGGCCCTACCTAGGCATTTAGGGCCCCCTCCTGCCAATTGGAAGTTCCTTACCAACTAATATGCTGGTGTGTGTTTGTGGGCTTGTGCAGTCTGGTATCAGGAAAGTGGAACCGTGAGGTCTGTGTAGTCCTGTCTGGCTGCTCAGTCCACGTGGCAGAGCACCACGTGGCAGAGCACCACGTGGCAGAGCACTACGTGGGGGCCACGGCTCACGTGGTGGAAGATTTGTGAGTCTCGCAATAGCAGTTGGAATTGATCTGAAGCAGCAGTGGAAATTTATCCAGTCAGTGACGGCAGGTAGCAGTGGATAGAGACCATTTGGTGTAGCCGTGTCAGCGGCGGCAGTGACAAACCACGTGGCTTCGGTCCTGCATGTTCACAGCGGCTAGCAGCAGCTGCACAGCTGGTCATGGTACCTGAAGTATTCAGTCTCAGCCCAATGCACCAATATTAGAATTTCCTGTGCGGCTTAGAGCAGACAACGCCAGACCAAACAGTTCCAGGGGGTGGGGGTTATTCAGGAGATAGGGCAAAGGTGGGGGGAGAGAAACAGGAGAAGATATCGGAGAAAGAGGAGAGAGAGGAGAGAAGTGGAGGCCAGCCATGACTACGTGGAGACAGGGGGAAGGGAAGGGGGGGGGGGAGGAGACAGAGAGAAGCTAGAGGTAAGAGACCAAGAGATTAAGAGAGTAAGAGAGAGAGGAGGGAGTAAGCAGCCCCTTTTATAGTGGGCAGGCCTACCTGGCTGTTGCCAGGTAACTGTGGGGAGGAGCATACCTGGCTGTTGCCAGGTAACTGTGGAGATGGAGTTTAGACAGAATACTAACAAACATGGACCCAGAATATCTAATATGGTATGTTCTCTCTCATGGGGAATCATAACTTTGGATTTTTAGAGATGGATTCACCTGCTTATTTTAAATTCAAATATCTATAGAGACCTGTAAGCAATAAAGAGGCTCTAGGGGTATGGGGGGATCAGAGACCTTTAATAGGAGATAAATGGTAGAAAACTTGTAAAAATGGAGGGAATGCTGGGCATGACTAGGTTTAAACATGAGTGTGGGACAAAGATGTGCTGCAGAGCTAAGGTTAGCCAAAATAAAGCTATATGAAGAACCTACATGGAAATCCACTTCTTTATAAGCTAATTAAAAATAATTGAAAAAGTAAAAACTTTGAATGTAGGTAGCATTCCTTTAGTGGATGATGCCAATCCCAGAACCAGGGGTTTGCTCTTAGCTTTTCCTCTAAACTAGACCATTTCTTCCAGCAGGGAAGGGCTGGATCACAGAGTCAGCAGGTAAACAAAAGATCACAAAAACACGTGTCAGGAAGAACAAAAATATAAACAGCAGTAAGCAAGCACTGCCAGACTGAAAGAGAGATATTTGAACAAAGGAAACTACAATCCCCCAAACCCAAAAAGGCAGTACAAAACTCTAAAAATGAGATTGACCTGGACAGTAGGAGGATTTCTGGTGATTAGATAAAAAGCCAGCATTTCTCTGAAACTTGTGAAACCAGTTTCATCTACTAAAAGAGATGTCCCCTACCTCTGGCAGAAGGACAATGTGGCACCTATCAGCATATCAAAGCACATGTATGGTGAGGTATGAGAAAGGGTGTTGGACTCTAAGATTCAAACCAGGGGTTGAGCTCCCACAGAGACACACATGGACAGAGGATTCACTGCAAAAACATGAGGTTTAACGATAATAACCAATGCACTGGGTTCTCTTGCACACACAGGCAAGAGGAACCTAGAGCCAAAGCCAAGAGTAGTTTTTTATACAGTTTAAGGGGTGGACTAGAGAAACAATGACTAGGCACAATATGATTGGCGGAACAAGTGTGACTTTTAAACTTATTGGTCTTTGGGGAATGGGATGGCAAAGACCTCCCTTGCCTGTAAGTAGCAAGGATTGATCCATCTTTCGGAATGTGTCTACATGCTCTGGGCCTTCCCTACCCGAAGGTGAGTTCCCTTTACTTTGGTCTGAGGAATGTTAATCAGCCTCTCCCTTCTTCCTCTGAATGTTAATCCAGTAGGTGTTCTCTAACTAAGGAATGTGCTCCTCCTGGATGTGTCCTGGGGTAGTTAATTTTTTTTTTTTTCGAGACAGGGTTTCCTGTGATGCCCTGGCTGTCCTGGAACTCACTCTGTAGACCAGGCTGGCCTCGAACTCAGAAATCCGCCTGCCTCTGCCTCCCAAGTGCTGGGATTAAGGTATGTGCCACCACCGCCCAGCGGTAGTTAATTTTTAAGTTTAACCGCATTCCTACAAGGGAAAGCCCCAGCTGTTAGATTTTTGGCGTGGCAGCTTGGAACAGATAACGCCAGGCCAGACGGTTCCATGAGAAGAACATTTATTTAGGGGAGGGAAAAGAATGAGAGGAGAGAGAAAGAGAGAGCAGAGAGGTAGAGACCAGCCATGACCACGTGGAGAGAAGGGAAGGGGAGGGGGAGGGGAGCCTTCAGGCCCTCGGGAATCACAGAAGCAAGAGAGAGTGGAGGGGGAAAACAGCCCCTTTTATAATGGGCAGGCTACCTGGCTGTTGCTAGGTAACCATGGGGAGGAGCCTACCTGGCTGCAGCCAGATAGCTGTGGAGGTAGAGTTTAGACAGAATACTAATATTCCCCCATTTTGGTTTAATTTAAAAGAAGAAAAATTAGAAAGAGGTGAGGATGAAGCAGGAATGGGTCATCGTGATATCTGGCTACTTCCTGCTGGCATTGGGGGCGATGTGTCTTTAGGGGAACTTGGGTATGGGAGATGTTTGTCCAGTCCTGCTGTCCGGGGTCTATGGAGCCATTTGAGGATAGGTCAGAAGGAACAGTCCTGTAGAAGCAGCTGTGTGTGTGACAGGAGATGGAGCATCTGGAGGTTGCTTCTCTGGAGCTGTTCTGAATGCCTGGACTTGACAAGATGTAGGAATAAGATTAAGTACATTTGGGAGAAAGAAAAATTTTCTAAGATGTACATTTGAAACCCAGAGGGATCCCACCCTTTGTAATAGGTAGTAAGTGGGAACTTTAGGCAGATTGTACTTATCTGGATGGCATCTATTTGGTCCATGAGAGGTAGATCTGATGGGTTTCCTGTAGCTTATAAGTTTACAAAACAGATAACAGCATGAGTTAACAACACGAGCTGTCTTTAAGATGAACCTTTGTTGGATCGTATAGTGGAATGTTTTATTAGAGTTAGGCAAGTATCTAGGACAGTAGGATAGTAAGAAAAGGAAATATGAAGTATTCAATTGATGGCAACTGAGTTTAGGTAATGAGGTAACAGATAATATCTGTGAAAGCTTAGCTGTCAATGTAGTCAGAAGTCTGAGAAAGAGTAAACAACCATCTACGAGCTACATATTAATTTAAAAAATGACAGAGTCCACTAGCCAACAATTCCATGGTCTCTATAGTCTCTTGGCAAAGTCAGTTGGCTTCCAAGCATAGAAGACGCAGGGCTTTTTTTCTGGAATGGATACACATGACATGAGAAATGACTTACCTTGGTTTGATTTAGCTAAATCGTTTGACTCAGAGTATCCAGTTTAGTCCACTGCGTTTGTTTGCATAAAATCCAGGCTGTATCCTCTAGGAGTTCAGTGTTCAAGTCTTCTGAACCATCTTGGGTTATTGTTAGAGGCTTCTGGAAATCTATCGGCCATAAGCTTAAAAAATACTATTAGCAGACTTCTGACAAGACTGAGAGCCATAAGGATTGGTTGTAACTGAATAGAATTTAATAGTAGTAGTAAAAATCTATTGAGATAGGATAGGAAAGAGTCTTAAGTAACTTTGGCAGGTTGTATAGATATAGAAAAGGACACTTTTGAATTAGGAAGGAAACATTTAGCTAGGACCAGAATAAGAAAGCTGTTAACAGTGGCATATGATACGGCTGGCGGGTTGGAGCTATGAGCCAGGTCTGCGGGAGGCAGCGACAGGGCAGGACTTCCTACTAGCGGTCAGAAGTCACTTCCCAGTGCCTCTGGCAGCTAGTCCCATATCACAGTAGCAGTTTTTGTGGCAGAAGGCACCACTAGCACTCACTTTACAGGTCCCGGGCAGAGAGGGAGAGAGAGAGCTCCTTCCTGCATGCTCAGGGAGCCAAGCCCTTTGCGAGGGTGGTTGTACATGTGGGGAAGCAAGCCTCAGAAAGGGTTCCTGTGGCAGGATGTAAGGAGAAGACCCAGAGCAGAGCTAAGAACCACAGAAGGGAAGGGGAGCAAGCAGGTCCTGGACCCGCTGCTTTCCAGGCAAACTGGCAGACCGGCTGCAGAGGAGGCGAAGGCGGGGAGGGAGTAAGCAGGTCCCAGACCCGCTGCTTCTTCTCAGGCAAACCAACTGAACTAAATGGGTCCAGTTGACCGCAGATGGCAGAAGGGGAGGGGGAGAAACGCTCGAAAGGCTGACCCTTGGAAGAGGCATGCTGGGGACTAGAGTTGGAGCCTGTGCTCCTGAGGCAAAGAGAACAGTCTGTTTAGGCCTGGCCTGGGGTACTCATCCATGAGAAACTGTCTCCAGAAGAGAGGGGAAGTGTCTTATTTAAGGGGAGTAATCGTAGAACAAGGTTCAGGGAAGGACAGGGTTACAGGATTATCTCTGAGCTCAAAAATCTTTCCTGGGACCCCGTGGACAGTTATCCTGGCCAGTGGGAGATGAGGAAGCTTACCAGTTATAGGCTAGGAGCTGGTCTAATGTAAACAAGCAGACGTCTGCTAGAGTCACAGCAATTCCCCCAGTTTGGTTTAATTAAAAAAGAAAGATTAGAAAGAGGTGTGGGTTGAGCAGGTTTCATGGCTAAGAGCAGAACACATCAAAGGGGTATAACGGAGGTAGATAAATGTTCAGACAAAGGGAATTTCTTTCCTGTTATCAGACTGCTGGCAGTATGTGTTAAGACCCTTTAAGTGGCTTTTTGGGGACCCTGGACCACCATCCTAGCTTATAAAAATTGTAAACTGCTTTTATGAGGAACTGCCTCCTCTGGGAAAAAACCTGACCTTTGACTAAAGAAGATTCTCTTGCTCTGTCAAGAGATAAGCCCAGGAAGCTACCCATTGTTCCAAGAGAACCTCAGAGAGTCTCCTGCAGTTAATCAGTAGCAGGTTAGAAAGATAGGCTCCCTCAGATCTCAGGTCTCAGTAAACTTAAAGAAGTAACTTTAAGTAATTACTCAGTAAACTTAAAGTCTGGCATTTCCTGGGAGCTGGAGAGATGGCTCAGCTATTAACAACATGAACTGCTCTTCCGGAAGACCTTCGTCCCCCCTTCCCCTTCCCAAGTCTATATATTGAAAATCACCCTTGCAGTAAAGGAGATCTGACAAAATTATGCAGGATCTGCGTCTCCTTTCTCGGCCCATGTTTCCTTTCAGGTGACGGTCCACTCTGACAACCCACGAATAACTGAACCTGCAGGTTGGGTCAGTGGCTAATTTAGTCTGTTATCTAGAGAATACCAAATTCCGACCTTATTGCAGAGGTGTATCAATTTGGCTTAAAGATTGAGGTTTTTCAGTAGACAACCCAGTGGGGTGTCTGTGGGTACGGACAAAGATGATGAGCCCACTGGGTGATCATGGCAGTTACCAAGTTAACATTGGCGTCCCGAAAGGAAACTGGTAACGAAAATCAGGCTCAGCTTAGGTAATCAGGTGGTCACGAGATTATCTAAGGGCCATGATAAGCTAGCCCACCAGAAGCTGATCAGCCAGGAAATAGCGCCTGGTACCAGGGCTTCCAACAGCTGCAAGAGCTTGGGGGGGGGGGGGAGGAGCAATTTCCGAGAGGGAAAAATCACCCAATGGTTACTGTCCTAAGTTGTAGGTCAGCTAGAGGCCAGTCATATGGACTGGGGCAATGGAAAGCCAACCCTTTAGCCTGGGAAGCGTTGGCCAGGTGCTACTGGGCGTCCAGGGTCCCTCTCGCCAAACAGAAACTCCTTACCAGTTAAGAAGCTGGTGTGTGTTTGAGAGTTTATGCGGTCTGATATCAGGAAAGGTAAACCGGGAGATCTGTGTGGCTACCCAGTCCACGTGGGTGGATGGGGCTTGTTTGCAGCTGCGGATGTTAATTTACGTGCCCAGTCACGGCTGGTAGCAGCAGATGAAGTCTTCATGGTGTAGCAGCGGTGGTGGTGGTGGTGGTGTGTCCGTCCTGCAAGGTTGCAGCAGCCTGAGCCGGAGGCTGTACGGGTCTTGAGGTCCCCGAAGTCTTCGTAAGCCGGGTTTAGGCACCATTGTTAGATTTTCGGTGCAGCAGCTTGGAACAGATAACGTCAGGCCAGACGGTTCCATGAGAGGAAAATTTATTTAAGGCAGAGGGAAGAGTGAGAGGAGAGAGAGAGCAGAGAGGTAGAGGCGGGCCATGACCACGTAGAGAGAGGGGGAAGGGAAGCCTGCAGGCGCGCAGGAATCACAGGAGCAAGAGAGAGAGGAAGGGGCAAGAACCCCTTTTTATAGTGGGCAGGGCTACCTAGCTGTTGCTAGGTAACCATGGGGAAGAGCATACCTGGCTGCAGCCAGATAGCTGTGGAGGTGGAGTTTAGACAGAATACTAACACTGGTGGGCCCAAGCAGAGGTATCCCTTCCCCCTGAGGGGGAGTTTATTCAAGGCATGGGGAGGGGAGTTAAGAGGGTAATAAAGGTAGAGAAAGAGAAAGAGGGGGTGGGGGAGGGGGGATAGAAGTAGAGGAATAGAGGCCAGCCATGAGCACATGGAGAGGGGGGAGAAGGGACAAGAGGACAGAGCAGGACGAGGAAGGCAAGAGCAAGAGAAAGCAAGAGAGGGAGGAGGGGGCAAGCAACCCCTTTTATAGTGAGTGTTGCCAGGTAAATGTGGGGCAGAGCTTAGACAAAATGCTAACAATGGCCTCCTGACACCCTCAGGATTCCAAGTTCCTGTTATGCATTTCAAAGTCCAGGCTAGCTAGCATCCTGCTCTTTGCATCTCCTCCTCTACCCTAAACTCCCTTTAATTCAGAGGCTTCCCTCCCAGTGGATACTCATATTCTCATTCTCCCTAGATACTCGTTCTGCTTCTATCCTGCTATTTTCCCTCTCTCCCTTTCCCCCTTCGTCTTTTCTCTCTCTCCCTCTCTTCCTTCTTCTGTTCCTTCTCTTGCTATGCTCTCTCTATTTTCTCTCCCTTGCTAGTCTTCCCTCTCTTGCAGATAGCTCTGGGCATGTTCAGTCTATTTCTTTGTGTCTCTGCTTTGGACTATTCCAGATGCCTCCAGCTGTTCTCTCTCTCATATCTACAATGAAAACTATACTATACTATACTATACTATACTATACTATACTATACTATACTATACTATACTATACTATTTCCCTTTAACTATACTATAGAGTGGTCATGTCAGTTTATACAATTTACTTAAGCTAATTTGATATCATGTAAACAATATGAAGTATAAGCATATGTAAATAATGTATGTACACAGTCATTGTATAGCTTTGGTTTTTTGTTTATTTGTTTGGTTTTCGAGACAAGGTTTCTTTGTGTAGCCCTGGCTATCCTGGAACTCACTCTGTAGACCAGGCCAGCCTTGAATTCAGAAATCCACCTGCTTCTGCCTCCAAGTGCTGGGATTAAAGGCATGTGCTCCACTGCCTGGCAGTTTTTTGTTTTTTTGTTTTTTTTTTTTTTTTTTTTTTTTTTTTTTTTTTAATGTTTTTCGAGACAAGGTTTCTCTGTATAGCCCTGGCTGTCCTGGAACTCACTCTGTAGACCAGGCTGGCCTCGAACTCAGAAATCCACTTGCCTCTGCCTCCCAAGTGCTGGGATTAAAGGCGTGCGCCACCACCGCCCGGCGTTTTTGTTTTTTGTTTTTTTTTTAAGTTGGACAAAATAACCTTGAAAACTTTGTTTTTAAAAGGAGCTTAAAGTAAGACAGAAAATGTTTCTTATCACTCAGTGGTATAAGTCTAAGTTAAAATGTATCTGTGCTGCTAGCTTTATGTCAACCTGATACAAGCTTTGAGAAGAGGGAATCTCAATTGAGAAAATGTCCCTACCAGGTGGGCCTTGGGACAAGCCTATGGTACATTTTCTTGATTGATGATTGGTATGGGAGGGCCTGCTTACTGTAGGTGGCCCTGCTCCTGGGCTGGTGGTGGTCTTGAGTGCTATAAGAAAGCAGGCTGAGCAAGCCATGAAAACCAAGCCAGTAAGCAGCTGTGTTTGATCACAGTAATAGAAACCCAAACTAAGACAGTGTCTTAGCCATGTAAGAGACTAGTGACGACTTAGCAAAGTTGTTTCTATTAGGTACAGAGTAAGTTTTCCTAGATTTTTATTTGTACTATAGCTCCTTTAATCCCCACCATATGAAGGGAACTTAACTGAGATCGTTGAAAAACATCATTTTAGAAATATTACAGTCTCAATTTAAAAACCTCATAGTTAACATTTTTATATTAAGAATATCTGTGTATGGCCAGGCATGATGGTGCATGCCTTTAACCCCAACTTGGTCTAAAAAGTGAGTTCTAGGACAATCAGAGCTACACAGAGAAATGCTGTCTTGTAAAACAAAACAAAAATACAAAAAAAAAAAAAAAAAAAAAAAAACCAACCAAATAAATAAAAACAAAAAACAATAACTCTTTAAAAGAAACCAATAGCAATTAGTTCAAAAAGGATTTACAATATCCTGGACCCAGAAGCATCCCAACTGACATAAAGAATTTTATATCCAGCGGGCGGTGGTGGCGCACGCCTTTAATCCCAGCACTTGGGAGGCAGAGGCAGGCGCATTTCTGAGTTCGAGGCCAGCCTGGTCTACAGAGTGAGTTCTAGGACAGCCTGGGCTATACAGAGAAACCCTGTCTCGAAAAACCAAAAAAAAAAAAAAAAAAAAAAAAAAAAAAAAAAGATGAAGTATTAATGGGTGTCACATGGAAGTATTGCATTTAGTTTATGGGTGATTGGTACCATTGTGGTCACCAAAAGTAAATATCTGTTGAAAGGTAGCCAAGAGGAAATGGGCTGATCTATTTGCTAATAAAGATTGGTTGTGCTGGGTGGTGGTGCACGCCTTTACTCCCAGCACTTGGGAGGCAGAGGCAGGGGATCGATCGCTATGAGTTTGAGGCCAGCCTGGTCTACAGAGAGTTCCAGGACAGCCAGAGCTACACAGAGAAACCTTGTCTTGAAACACATAAAAGAAGGAGGAGGAGGAGGAAGAGGAAGAGAAAGAGAAAGAAGAGGAGGAGAGGAAGAAGAGGAGAAAACAAGAAATAAGTCAGGATGATTATTGAGTATGTTCCAGTCAAAGCTGGACTGATTAACTTCCATGTTATTGAATCTTATGAGGACAAAATGTGTTCCAAGGCCCAAAAACGACAGACCATGAACGCAGCTTAAGTTCACTGGAAGAAGATAATGGACATGATGACCTAAGAACTACAGATAAGGTCTCCAGAGAGGCTAATAAATTGATTCTGGACAGCATAGTAAGACATAGAAAAGGCTTGCCAGTCTACTTATCTTCACGATGTATAGGATGTTACAGGGGTTTGAATGAGATGGTCTTTCCCTCTGCCCCCACCACTGCCATATTCTTAGACATTTGACTGCCTGGTCCTGGGCTGGCAATTCTGTTTGGGTAAGCTTAGGAGGTGTGGCCTTGCTATAGAAAATATATCACTGCTTGGGACAGGCTTTGAGGTTTCAAGACCTCTTGTCACCCCAGTTTTCTCTCTCAGCTTCCTTTTTTTGTGATTAGAGATGTAAGCCCTCACCCTCGGCTGCTTCAGCTGCCATGCTTGCCTGCTGTACTTCCTGGTCATGTGGTGATGGACTTACTGGTCTGTGCACCATAGGCTAAAGCAAACCTTTCCTTTTATAAGTTGCTTTGGCTGTGAGTTTATAACAGGAATAGAAAAGTAACTGATCTGAGATGTCTTTGTTAGAAAAGAGGAAGTACTGACAGGGCCTTCTGGTATAGCTTCATGGTACAGGGGCTTGTTCTGGAATGTTCTGGAAGAGCTGCTGCTGGGGAGATGAGCGCTCAAGTTGAACAAAGTGACTATCAACCACCAGTCCAAGAATTGGTGTAAAATTCAGACTTTTTTCTTACCCATGAGAAAACAGAAATAGTACTTGGAGAAATCAAATCACAAGCTTTAAATATCTCTAGTAAAAGAACAAAACAAAATCTTTGTTTTTGCAAACCAGTTTTATATACACAGCTAAGATTTTGTAAACATCACTCAGAAATCAATACTTACAAAATCTTATTGTAAATAGAGTCGGAACTCAGCTTTATCTGGATGTAATGGAATCTTGACCTTAGGGTTCATAACTAAGAACTATATTATAACCATTCTTTATAAATTTGTATAGATATACTTTAATGTAAGGCATTTTCTCGGCTGGACATTGTTAGCATTGTCTAAGCTCTGCCCCACAGTTACCAGGCAACAGCCAGGTATGCCTATAAAAGGAGCTGCTTGCCCCCTCCTCGATTTCTTGCTTTCTCTTGCTCTTGCCTTCCCCTCCCTCCCTCTCTTCCTATCTCCTCCCCTCTCCCCTCTCTCCACGTGCTCATGGCTGGCCTCTACTCTTCTCCTCTACAACTCTACTTCTCTCTCTCTCTCTCTCTCTCTCTCTCTCTCTCTCTCTCTCTGCCTCTGCTACCCTCTTAGCTCCCCTCCCCATGCCCTTAATAAACTCTATTCTATACTATACCATCATGTGGCTGGTCCTCAGACTGAAGAGATGCCTCAGCATGGACCCGCTGAGGCACCCCCTTCTCCCATACCTGACTACACCTACATAGAACATCGCCACCCCCCCCCCTTTATCTTTTATAAACACATCGCTGGTGCTGAGACTTAGATTTAGAAACTCTGCAGGTTTGCAACTCCCCCTGCTATGACATGGAGATCCACACTTGCTAGCTCAAACTTCAGAGAACCGGTAAGCCCCCTTCCTCTACTGGTCAGAGTAAATGTCCACATGATCCCAGAGGAGAGTTCTTGAGCTCGCAGCTACCCCTGTGCTGCCCTTGAGGATGGAGACATTCAGTCTTTCACTGACTCTTGTTCTAGGACTTTTTCCCTTGGTTGAGATTTTCCTCTCTCCTTTGAGACAGTTTCTTTCTCACTGCTAGAGAATTCCTAGGTCCAGGTAAACTGCTCTCTGGTTCAGGGGCACCCATGTGATGACCTGGCAGTCTGGCTTGTGCTAGAATCTCTCTGGTTGTTAATGATGGTCTCAGTGTTAGAATTCTGTATAAACTCCGCCTCCACAGTTACCTGGCAACAGCCAGGTATGCTCCTCCCCACAGTTACCTGGAAACAGCTAGGTAGGCCTGGCTGCTTAACCCCTCCTCTCTCTCTTGATCTATTGCCTCTAGCTTCTCTCTGTCCCTTCGCCCCTCCCCCTTCCCTTCCTCCTCTCTCCCCATAGTCACAGCCGGCCTCTACTTCTACTTTTCTACTTCTACTTCTCTCTCTCTCTCTCTCTCTCTCTCTCTCTCTCTCTCTCTCTCTCTCTCTCTCTCTCTCTTCTGTCTCTCTCTCTCCCTCTACTACCCTCCTGGCTCCCTCGCCATGCCCTGAGTAAACTCTATTCTATGCTATACCGGTGTGTGACTGGTCCCTCAGGAGAAAGAGATGCCTCTGCACCGGCCTCCTGAGACATCCCCTTCCCCCATACCTCACCACACACTCACAGAACATACTCTTTATCTCTTTATCGTTTCATAAACACATCACTCAGGACACTAGTAGGGGCAGTTAATAACCCTATTCTCTCACCCATGGGTTGGTCTTCGCTGCCTTGTCCCTACTTACGGGGATGTCTTGGTCTAATTCATAGTTAACAGAAAACATTTCTACATGGCCACTAAACTGCCCACTGCAGCCGCAAGAAAAACAGCTTTCGCCTTGTCTGAGAAGTCACTTTTAGCACACACGAGGGAACCCTTCCCTCTCTCCCTTTCTCTGTCCGGGACTTATAAAGTGAGGGCTAGCCTCGCCATGTGCCACAAGAATAGCATGCTCGGATACGGGATGCTACTTCAGGCACTTCCTTTTCCCCACCCACCATGGACTCCGACAGCTGGAAGCACTGGACCGGGCTGCTGGGAGGAAGTCCTGCCCTGCATGGACCCGGGCTGCTGGGAGGAAGTCCTGCCCTGCTCGGTTGAAGTAAACACACTGGCTTGGCGGCTGGCTGTCACTGCTGCTGTCTAGAAGTGAAAGCAGGGACAGCCATAATCCTTGCCTGTCTACCTCTGCAGAACGGCACCCGGGTCTTGGGCTGCTCTGCATGCCCAGCCCCAATCATTCTTGGGCTGCTCTGCATGCCCAGCCCCAATCATTCTGTCGTCTGCCTGGTACCTGGAGTTGCCTCTGCTGCCATGGCGTCCCTTTTCCAGGTCGTGGGTCAAAATTCCCCAGTTCCGCCTGGCAGTGGTAGCGCACGCCTTTAATCCCAGCACTTGTGAGGCAGAGGTAGGCCGATTTCTGAGTTCGAGGCCAGCCTGGTCTACAGAGTGAGTTTCAGGACTGCCAGGGTTTCACAGAGAAACCCTGTCTCGAAAATAAATAAATAAATAAAATTTCCCCAGCTCCAACAGGGATGGGGCCTTGAGCTTACCAGACTCTATGACTTAACGTGGCCTCTACAGAGAGCCTGTCCAAAGCACAGAGCCGCAATCCCACACTCCGGGCTTGTTCTCACGGCCTGCCATCACAGTCCATGTCACAGGCCTAAACCCACCTGGACAAACTCACTTTCTGTCACCACCATCTCAAACCACTGCTGTCAGCTTTCTTATTCTGTTCTAGTCAAATGTTTCTCTGCTAATCCAAAAATGTGTTTTTCTCTACTTATACAACCTGTCAATGTTACTTAAGATTTTTGTGCCTATCTTGTCTTGATAAATGATTTTTGCTACTACCATTAAATGATGGTGTACTCTAGTCAAATATAATCAATCGATACAGCCCTTAATCTTGTCAGAAGTCTGCTAGTTATTAATATGTTTAAGTTTTTAACAGAATTTCCCAAAGTCTTTTAACAATTTACCCCACAAGGTCTCAGAAGATATAGACACTGTTAGTATTTTGTCTAAACTTCACCTCCACAGTTACCTGGCAACGGCCAGGTATGCTCCTCCACTATAAAAGGGGCTGTCTGGCCCCTCCTCTCTCTCTTGCTCTCTTGCTCCTGTGATTCCCAAGGCCCTGCAGGCTCCCCTCCCCTCTTCCCTTCCCCCTCTCTCCACGTGGTCATGGCCGGCCTCTACTCCTCTACCTCTCTCCTCTCTCTTCTCGCTCTCTTCCCTCTGCCCTAAATAAACCCCTTCCCTTCGTGGAACCGTCTGGTCTGGCGTTATCTGTTCCAAGCTGTTACGCCTAAAATCTAACAGTCACAGCTTCAAGAGGCTGCTTGCATTGCGTTATAACTGAGAAACACAGTGGACAAAACTGGATACTCTGAGTCAAATGACTTATATTGTCTAAATCAAGGTAAGTCATTTCTCATGTTACATGTATCCATTTCACAGAGAAAAAGCCCTGTATCTTCTGGGCTTGAAAGCCAGACTGACTCTGTCCAAGTTACCATGGATACCACAGAGACCACAGGGAACTGTTGGCTAGTGGACTCTGTCATTTTTTAATCGATATATGACTGCTAGATTATTGTTTATTCCACAGACTTCTGACTACATTGACAGCTAAGGTAACTGTAGCTTGACAGCTAGAAAAAGCTTTCACAGATGTAATCGGTTAATTCCTTACCTAAACTTGGTTTCCATTGACTAAATGCTTCATATTTCCTCTTCTTGCTATGCCACTGTCCTAACATTATCTGAGTTCCTAAAGACTATACATGTTGTTAACTCGTGTTGTTATCTCTTTTGTAAACTTATAAGCTACAGGAAACCCACTCAGATCTACCTCTCATGGACCAAACAGACTCCACCCAGAGAAGTACATCTGCCTAAAGTTCCCACTCACTGCCTGTTCCAGAGGGTGGGATTCCTCTGGGTTTCAAATGTACATCTAAGGAAAATATTTTCTTTCTCCCAAACATACGTAATCTTATTCTCTACCTATAGTGTGTGTGTGTGTGTGTGTGTGTGTGGTATGTGTGTCTGTGGTGTGTGTGTTTCAGCATTTTGTCAAGTCCAGGTGCGTACTACATCCAGGACAGCTCCAGAGAAGCGACCTCCAAATGCTCGAAACTTCTCTCACATACAGATGCTTCTACTGGACTTGTTCCTTCTGATCTATCCACAGACATTACATAGACCCTGGACAGCAAGGTAACAGCCAACTCCTAAGACTGGACAAACATCCCCATACCCATTCTTCTAGGTTTCCTAGAGATGTCCCAAAGCCAGTAAGAAGTAGTCAGACATCACGATGACCGTATTTCTGTTTCACCGCCATCTCTTTCTATTTTTTTTTCTTTTTTTAATTAAACCAAAATGGGGGAATGTTACCATTTTGTCTAAGCACTGCCCCAAATATGAAACTTTATATCTGGGCAGACTGTGGGATTTGGAAATGACTTCCTTTGTAGGTGTGTGTGTGTGTGTGTGTGTGTGTGTGTGTGTATGAGTTTGGTCAGTTTGGCTTAGTTTTCTCTGGAACACCTTTTTATGGCAACCAAAAGCTGTGTTGCAGGAGAGCATGTGGCAGCAAGAGGGGGGTGGGGGGGGGGGGCAGAAACAGTGTGACAGACGACATCTCAGTAAGCTAGAGCAGCAGTTTGGAATTCTGTGGACTGAATACAGACAAGCTTTGTAACATATATTATATATGGCCAGGTGGTGCTAGTGCACACCTTTAATCTCAGCTTCCGGAGGCAGAGGCAGGAGGATTTCTGAGTCCTGAGTCTAAGGCCTGGTCTATAGAATGAGTTCCAGACAGCCAGGGCTACTCAGAGAAAGTCTGTTTCTTATAGTTTTTGGTTGTGAGCATAACCTTTAATGTACCGATAAATCCTATCTCACCACACACACACACCAAAAAAAAAAAAAAAAAAAAAAAAAGACTAAAGTAATGGTGTTTAACCCGGCACTAAGACAGTAAGACAGCCAGAGTGGAAGTAGCCTTTCTGTTTTCAAAGGGCTGAGAATTTAGTACTTGCTTTGATCTAAAAGTCAAGCTGGGAGAAACTGCAGGTACAGTGGTTTATCCCTGAGAGATCCTTGGAGGCAGGTCTGAACCAGGTGCCCAAGCGAAGGGGAATGGCTTCTTGACAGTTAGCACCCACCATGATTTAGGATGGCAATCCTCCCGAAACAAATCTTTAGATTCCACATAACCCTCACCAAAATCCCTCTAATTTCTTTTTTAAAATAGACAAACCGATCCTAAAGTTAAGACAGATATCTCATGTTGTTTTTTTTTTTTTGTCCCCATGATCAATTCTGAAAAAGAAAAGCTTCAATAATCTTAAAAAGATTTAGGACTGGAGAGATGGCTCTGAGTTACGAGCACAGATTCAGTTCTCAGCAACCCTCCCCCTCCCCTGCCCCCACCCCACAGCCCCTCACAAATCTTTGTAACGCCAGTTCCAGTGAATCCAACCACCTCCTCTGCCTCCTAAGGAACCAGGTACATACGTGATGCACATATGCATATGTAAACAAAATACACAAGTTAAATATGTTTTACTGTTTAAAAAAAATAATGTTCACACTGGATTTAAAATTTAATAGAAAACCACAATAAACAAGATAGCATAGTACTGATACAAAGAGAGGTGCAGAGGTCAATGGAATAGAGTTGAATGTATATGAACAGTTGTTCATACTTAGAGCCAGTTGATTTTTGACAAATGTTTCAAAGACCATTCAATAGGCAAAGAATAGATCACTCAATAAATTCTGACAGGACAACTATATAAACTCAAGCAAAGAAAGAAAAGTTTGACATCCCCCTTCCCCAAGAGCTGAGAGAGTCATCAGTTAGGGGCAGGAGTTGCTCTTGCAGAGGACCTGAGTTTGAGTGCTAGCACCCACATGGTGGCTCACAACCACCCATAACTTCCATTCCAGGGTATCAGATGCCTTCTTCTAAATGACCTCTGATTAGGCAATACTTCTAGATATGATTTTCAGTTCTCATGAGAGGGACTCGGGAGAACTCCTGACCCCTTCCTTGACCAGGTTTACTCATTGGGAGCGCGTCACCTGGGAATGAGGGAAAGGCTATAGGGATATCTGGGGGTCTGCTGTTCCTAGTGACTCACAGCATCCCTTGTTTGGGAGACAGTGGGAGAAGCCCCTCCTTCTTTGCCATCACAGCCTGGAGTGGTGCCCCTGCTCAGGTGAGCTGGAGGAAAGCAGGTACAGGCCAGAGCTCGGCCGTAGACTTTTGTTCTTAGTGAGTTTTTGTAGACTTGTTGAATAAATGCTTCTTTGCCTGCTGCAGGATCTTAGGGCCATTCCCAGCGATCGTAAATGACTGTTTCTTGTCATTTTGTCTCTTTCTTGGTTTTCACTGTTAAGTTTGTCTCTTTGGGAGGACATCTATGGAGTACTTTGTGGTCACCATCCCGAAAGCAGAATTCTCTAAACTGGTTTTTATTTTGCCTTGGGATTTTATTTTTATTTGCTGTTTTGTCGCTGTGCTGTTTGTTTCTGAAGTAGGGTCTTGTCTATAGTCCAAGCTGGTCTGGAACTCTCAATCTTTCTATCTTAGCCTTCCAGGCGCTGTGATTACAGGTGCGCATCTCCGTGCCTGGCTCTGAACTAGTACTTTTGTCTTGTGAATATACTGGGATTTTGTTTCAGAACTCAGACATGCCCGACAGAAGGTTCTCTTGCACAGACCCGTGTTTCCGTTATTTATATGTTATTTTGTAGAAACAAATATAGATTTCAGTTTTGTGGCTCGGGAAAGACTTAGCTGGGTGGGGGCCCCTTAATATTTATCAAGAAGTTGAGCTAGACTGGCAGTTCCAGGTTGTTGTGTTTATGAAAAGATAAAGAGAGAAAGAATATGTTCTGTGGAGGTGTACTTGGGTATGGAGGAAGGGGGGAGTGCCTCAGCAGACCTATGCTAAGGCATCTCTTCCCCCTGAGGGACCAGCCACACGATGGTATAGTATAGAATAGAGTTTATTAAGGGCTTGGGGAGGGGAGTTAAAAGAGTAGTAGAGGCAGGGAAGGCAATGAGAAAGAGAGAAGACAAGGAGAGGAGTAGAGGCCGGCCATGAGCACATGGAAAGAGAGAGAGGGGGGAAGGGAATGGGAAGAGGGGGGAAGGGAAGAGCAAGGGAGCAAGGAGGTGGCAAGCAGCCTCTTTTATAGTGAGTCAGGCATACCTAGCTGTTGCCAGGTAACCGTGGGGAGGAGCTTAGGCAGAATGCTAACACAGGCAGACTGGATTTCTATGCCTAGGGCCTTGGCAGGGATAGGGAGAGCACAGGACAGCTGAGCCTCTCTCTCCCTAGGGACTCAGAGCCTGTTCACATACTGTCTTCAGTAAGATGGTTCAAATTTTTATGTGGTGGCTCAGAGCTTCGTAGTGACTGTTCCTGGAGACTACTGAGGAATAAGAACCTCTGTCTGAAGTCTCAAAAAGCTTCAAATTGGTCTGAAATTTAGATATGATGTCCCTGCCTAGAAAAGGAATAAAGTTTAGAACAATGTAAGTGATTGCGGTTTGACATCAAAGCCAGTAAAAGAGGATCGGGAACCACAAGATCAAATTGGAGGAAGGCTTAGGGCTGAATAAATCCCTCTCATGCTATGGGGAATGTAATTTTGTTCCCTATCACATCCAGGATTTCCTGAGGCTCACATCCATAGAGACTTAGAATATGGGAGCCTCAGAACTCTGTCAGGCCTCAAAAAGGTGAAAGCCCCTTTCTCATTAAGATCCTCCCAGCCCAGCCGGCGGTGGTGGCGCACGCCTTTAATCCCAGCACTTGGGAGGCAGAGACAGGCGGATTTCTGAGTTCGAGGCCAGCCTGGTCTACAGAGTGATTCCAGGATAGCCAGGACTTCACAAAGAAACCCTGTCTCGAAAAACAAACAAACAAACAAACAAAGAAAAAAAAAAAAAGATCCTCCCAGCCCAGGACAAAGTCAAGATCACCAATAAATCCCTTGGATGGAGGTTGGATCGCCCTCACAAAGAAGAGAAGAAAATTGTTGTCTCCAGCAGCCCCCACTTTTCAGGTTAGACATGGTTCTTGGGGAGGCTTGTAACCCAGCATCTTTGGGCCTTCTAGTATAAAATATTCTGGTCAGCATATTTCAGACTAGATAGAATCCTCAGGCCAAAGCTGGTTTAGTTTAAACCACGTGGCCACTAGGTGGAGCTCTAGCTTTTGCTGAGGCGGAACAGTTGCTATAGCTGTGGCCTTAAGTTGGGTTTGTCTTTTGGCTCTCTCCTCAGTCAGCTGTTCTGACAATGATTCCTCAGCTAGTAAAGACCTTGAAGACTGTGTCTCATAAAATAAGGAAAAGATTCTGGAGTCGGTTGCTGGACTAGTTTTTGAAGCTTTTGTCCTGTGGAACAAATAAGCCATTTTACTCTGCCCCAGCTTCTGAAGATCCTTGAATTGTAAGATGTATTCTCAGAGTGGCTTGGCTTTCTGTAGTCTCAGGGTCCAGGTTAGTATCGGTACACATGGTTTCAGCTTGGCTGAAAGAAAGCAGGGTTTTGTTTGGTTTTTTGGAAGCTCCTTGTGTTGTCTCCTGTAAGTTTGATAATGGTCTTTTCCAATTTCTCTGATAGTCTTACCGGTTCAATTGGCCTTTCCCTCATGACATGCTCTGTCAGTGACCAGTGGGTTCTGAAGTAAGCAATAGAGCTGGCCAGGCTGTCATTGGCTGAAACTTGTCAGTCCGTGTATGGGTCAAACACTGTTTTGGGACTTTCCCTCATATATGCATGCAGTCAGTGGTCTTCCTAAATAAGGTCATAAGCCAAAGTAAGCCCTGGGAATCCTTTAATGAAGGTGGAGGGATCCTTGCTAAATCACCCTAATTGGATTGTGTTTGGGACCGGTCAGACATAAGTACCACAATCCCGTTAGTCACTTCATAAGGAAGAAGGTTGTTTTTCCAGAAGGTAGTTCTTAGTTGTTCCCAGAGTGCCTGGTCAAATCCCTGGGTATTTGAAAGAGAGTGTTGCTGGGTAAAGAGGAAGCGTGGCTGGAAAGGGCTCCACAGATGAGAGGAAGGGGAAATGCGTGTTCAAAGAGGGGGGAACAAAACAGCTGTTAAGAGGTGACTGGTGGTAACGCTGGAGTTTCAGAGGCTTGTGTGGTAAAGATGACAAGGATGCCATCTGGGGCCGAGTTTAAGGGCGATGGCAAGTTAGTGTAAGTGAATCCCGAGGCATCCTTTTCTCTGATGTGTGGCAGGGGCGGCGAGGCCTGTGTGTTAGATACTTTATGTTGCTCTGTTTAAACACTACGACTGAACGTGACTTAGGGGAGAAAGAGTTTATTTGGGCTTGCTGTTTCAGAGGGAAGGTCCTAAGTCTATAATAGCAGGGCAGCATCGCAACATGCAGGCATGTGAGACAGGAGATTGCAGTGTCCCTGTAGGTGACAGCAAAGCAAACTGCACATTGAGATGAGAATGGAAGCCGGGTGCATATTGGCTTCGTCAACCTGGGTCAGACTTTAGGGAGTCTCATACCAGGCAGGTTATTGTAGGCATATTTAAATACAATAGAATTTGGATAAGGGTCTCTAGGTGACAGTAATTCCGATAATCATTCCAATTCCGGGTGTACGATAAAGCTTATGACTACATAGAAACTCCTTTACACAGCACATGTGACATGAGGGTGGGCTCTATGGCTAAAAGGCCTAGAATCTAATGTGGTCACTGACCGATACTATAGAGGTCAGCGCCTTAAAGTACACGTGACATCTCCATTAAGTATGGGTAATGGTCTAGGGAGGGAAGATCTGGAATAATCATTCTGGGGAATTTGGGTGAGGTCTGTCCCTTCAGAGAGCAAAAAGGTCACCAGGTTGTTACCAACCTCCACTCTCAGCTTTCTGGATGGAACGCAGGTGTTTGATTTGATCTCCATTGAGGAGAAACCCTGTGTGATTACTATTTCCAGCTCTCTCAGTGCTGCTCTGTGAGTACAAGGTCCTCATGCCCTCTACCCGAGAGATCACATCCTCAACCACACACGGACAGCAGAGAGGAAATAAGTGGGGTGAAGCCTCAATGGCAGACTTCCTCCAGTGAGGTGTCACTTTCTCAAACAGCACCGTCTAAGTCTATGAAGGACAATTCCATTCAAGCAGCTTCAGCTGGATATAGAGAATCTGTCCTAAATGACGACAAATGAGGTTTAATTGTAGCATACAGTTATAATCCAAAGTGCCCTGGGGCAGCCAGGGTTCCCAATCTGGGAGTAGAAAAAAAGGCCAAATTTTGTTAAGAAAAATATGAATTTGTTGTTTCTCATTTTCAGAGTCTGAGGAGCAAACTTAGGCTGATTTTTTGAGAACACATCCCCAAAATGAGTCAGAGTGTGTCCCATGACATGAATTATGTCAAATGGCCCTTTAATTTCAGCACTTAGGAAACAGAGGCAGGCAGACCTTTGTGAGTTCAAAACCAGCCTGCCTTTATGGTCTACAGAGTGAGTTCCAAGCCAGCCAGTGCCACACAGTGAGATAGATGTTGTCTCAAAAGAAAGACAGGAAAGAAGAAGGAAGGTCCATTTGGTGAAATTCCACCTAAGGCAGCTATTTCTGGAATCAAATATGTGTTCAGATTTCATTTCTCCCCAAGAAACTGCTCCATTTGGTATTATTAGCCAGTTACATAAGACTGTGAGTCTGGGTGCTGATCAGAGTTAGGAGTGAAAACTCTATGGACTTCCCCTGGATAGACTTGCTTGCCTGATTTTTCACAGCAGAAGTAAAATAACAACAACAAAATGTTTGGGGGGTTTTGAGACAAGGTTTCCCTGTGTAGCCCTGGCTGTTCTGGAACTCAGTATACCAGGCTGGTCTTGAACTCAGAGATTTATCGACCTCTGCCTTTAGAGTGCTGGGATTAAAGGTGTGAGCTACCATGCGGGCTTTTAAAAACAAGATAGTTTGTGTCACTGGAATACTGGGTTGTGTGGTCACTTCTTGGAATTTCAGAATGATCCTAACAGTACTATGAGTGGTAGCTGCTTCCCATTGTCACTCCCTTGGTCTTTGGTTGTTTCTCTTGCCCTTGTTAAAAGTCCTCTTCAGTCACCCTTCAGAACCTGCTACCCATTTCCTGCCAGAAGCCTGAATAAACAAATTTGACATTATGCCATTTATGCCTGGTACCCAAGGAGATCAGAAGAAGGCATATGATCCCCTGGAGTTACAGTTGGCTTTTAGCTGTCATGTGGGTGCTGGGAACTGAACTCAGGTCCTCTGGACGGACAGTCAGTGTTCTCAACCATTGAATCATTTCTTCAGCCCAGGAATTATATACATATAATTATATGTATATAAAAATATACATAAGGACTAGAGATCTGGCTTAATGGTTAAGAGCACATACTGCTCCTGCAGGGACCTGGGTTTGATTCCCAGTGTCATCTCAGATGGCTCACAACTGGCTGTAACTCCAGTGCCAAAGGAGTCGATACCCTTTTCGGGCCTCCACAGGCACCTGTACTCACTGTATCATGAGTGTACACACACACACACACACACACACACACACAACTGTTGTTCATACTCCTGTCCTGTGAGAGACATAAGCATCTTCCCCTTCTCTAAAGTCCCAACAACAAACCAAGTACAATTCCACCAAAGTTCACCCTGGAGAACCAGTTAGTTCACTGGGCTTCCAGAGTATAGTTAAGAGGTTGCCATCAGAAATATGTTTGGGGTCAACAAGAACAAGACCACTGCTCCAATTAGTGTCCAGACAGAGCAAAACTTAGCTTCTGATCCAAAGGTCGCTGTACTCACAAATGCAAAGGGCAAGCACATGGGACAGCAAATGCACTGGGGTTTTACTCTAATGTCCGTGGTGACTGCCATTTCCCCATTGGCTGGAGTCTAACCTCACAGTCTTTTGTGACTGGCTAGTTTTAAAAGAACTGGTCAAACCAACCAGAGCCCCAGGGTCTAAACCACCAGCCTGGGAGCGCTTAGGGAGGGCCCCATGGCTCCAGCTATATACGCAAGGGAACTATATATAAGTGGGAGAAGAGATTCTTGGTCCCATGAAGGCTGGACGTCGTGGGGGGTGGTATTCGAGGTGGGAGGTAGCTATCGGTAGGTCTGGTTAGGTCCAACACAAACAAAGAGGCAGTCACAGTTACCGGAGAAGGGTAGTTCCTGGGAGGAGTGGGGGAAAGGTAAGGGGCATAGAAAACCTTGAAATGTAAAAAGTTCAAACAAAAAATGAAAAATAAGCAACAGGTCAAGAATTAGGATCAAGGGTCGACTCACAAATTGCAAGGAGCACAGGACTTTCAAAATAGGTTTTATCATTAAGGAAGGGTTTTTTTTGTTTTTTCCTTGTGTTTTGTTTAATCACAAATCTTTTTACAAAACCAGTTAAAAGAATGGTAAAAGATTTGAATGATGGAGTAGCCAATTAGTTACAGATTGACAGGACTTTCTAAATAAGCTTTATAGTTGAGTGTAGGGTCTTTTTTTTAAAAGCATCGTGATTTGTTGCGCTTGTAATAACAACAGTTACAAAACAGAGATGGTGTCCCGTAATTATTAACTTAATCTCTCTTCGAGGTTTCTACAGTGTGCAGAATGAACACAATTTAAGCTTGCAGGTTGACTCACTCAAAGGCCCACAAGATCCTTCCCAGCCTGAATGACAACACCCAGTAAGCCAGTGTAATGGTTGCGTGATCCCCAGTGATCTTCCACATTGTGACAGCTTGCTTGATTGTCGCCATGCACAATACAGAATGCACACATACAGCACAAGTGCATGCTGTATACTAGAGTCCCACACCTTCAACACATGTACCACATGATAACACACAGCAGTAATGCCAGTTAAATGTTTGAAAGAATAAAGAGCTAGAGTGTGACAGCTTGGCTTGGACTAGTCCTGCTCATGACAAGACCATGCCTATTTGCCAGCACCAATTGAAAGTCACACATCGAACTCATGTTCCCAGGACCATGCTACTCATGTGACCACATGCACACCCATGCATGTGCACAATGCAATAAAAGTAAAAATAAGAGATAGAAGCATGATTTAATATTGAGATCAACTTTGCTCTTATGAGAACTGCTTTAATTCCGTCTCAATTGCAATTCACACCACTGATGCAGTTCCAGGGACCCAGTGCGTTTGCCTCTGAGCGGAGTCCAGCATAGGGACACTAGCAGGAAAAGTCATGAAACAACCTGATTTTAAAGATTTAAAGTTTTTAATTTTTTGGACCTTGTTGAAATCTAAGTCAAAATGAAGTGCCCAAGGAGACCAGATGAGGGTGTAGACTGCCCTGAAGCTGGAGTTACAGGCACTTGTGAGCCACCTGCAGTGTCTGGGAATTGAACCTGGATTCCCTGCAAGAGGATTAAGTGTTGTTAACTGTGGAGCCATTGTTCCAACTCCATAAAAAATAGGTCTTAAAAAAACAAACCAAGTGGCTAATCAGTCTCTAAACCCCACATTGTTCTAGAGGATTAGAGTAAGAACACTGTAGACCGTGGAGGGATTTCTCCATTCAGTCACCTTGGCTCCAGTGTATGCTAAGCTAATCGGGAAACATATTGCAAGTGTGGTTTTAAAGGTCTTCTTGAATATGAAATGTAGAAATAATGAACCAAGCCGGGCAGTGGTGGCGCACGCCTTTAGTCCCAGCACTTGGGAGGCAGAGGCAGGTGGATTTCTGAGTTCTAGGCCAGCCTGGTCTACAGAGTGAGTTCCAGGACAGCCAGGGCTATACAGAGAAACCCTGTCTCGGAAAAACCAAAAAAAAAAAAAAAGAAAGAAAGAAAGATAGATAGATAAAAAGAAAGAAAGAACCAACACTCTTCCCCTAAATTGGCCCTGGTTGGAAACACCCAGTAAGTAACTTGCAAACACTGAGGTCAGGCAGTAGATGGCAAGATGACCTAGTAGTGTGGGTATTCAGAGCCGCCTCTTAGGGAAGCATGTCAGGTCACTCCGCTCTGGTGTTCACAGCCCAGCTAAAGCCAGCTTCGCTCTCAAAACACAGCAGCCCTGGGTGCTTTTTTCAGCATCGTATATATTTTGGCCTCCCTACCCTTAAAGGATCTGAGAACGCTCTGGTCCTTATCCTGCCTCACCTGCCTGCCTTCAGTATGCCTAGACATACAACCAAACAGGCAGGTCAAAGAAAACAGAAAAGAAGAATGGAAGGAAGGAGAAAGGGGAGAGATGAAGGGAGAGAGAAAGGCGTGGAGAACCTGAAATTTCTGCCACAGGAAATCACATTTGGTCTGTCCCTCCTCCCGGCTAAATGACCCTAGGTAAGTTCTTGGATTGGTCTCCTCCAACATCTTGGACTTAGCAGAGGAATAATATAAGTCAAAGTCAGTAACTTAATAAAAATATTTAGTTACAAATGACTGAAGCCTTCTGTAAACAAGCTTAAACCGAGTAAAAAGATGGGGAACTTATTTGGTCAACACAACAATCTTTTGGTTATTTTAGACAGGGCTTCTGCCTAGCCTGGCCTCAGCACTGCCCTCTTGTGTCAGTATCTTAAGTACTGGATCATTGACAGGGCAACCACACCCAGTCACATTAACAGCTTTTACAAGGTATGTGAATTCAAACCCAACTGTTTCCACACACATTTAGGCCTCCCTTAGCCCGGGCGTTGCTTGTGTCTGTTCCTACCCTTTCTCCCAATCTCCCAAGGAGGAAATGTCTTTCCTTGTAGTTCTGACCAAAATCCCAGGCTTGCCCAGGGACCAAACTCATCACTAAGTTAACTTCATGGGAGGAGGGAGGCTTGACAAAAACGGTCACACTTGGTTATACCAAGTGCCCATTGTTAAAGAGGGCAGTCACATGACAGTTAAATAAATCATCAGAAGCCAGGATGGCGGAGCAGCTAGCTCCCTTTCCACTCTTTCATCTGTTCATCCATACACCTCAATATGTTTCCCTGGAAGCTCTTCCTCTTACACTCTCCACAGGTAAAAGGTCTTACTTATCCACCACTTGACCTAGCATATGTGCCTTTAAAGCAGTCAAAAGTTCTAAGCTGTATAGGATCATATATGTCTTTCTATGTGGACTTTCCTAGTATCGTGTCCACAGGTGTTGGGAGACCCTGCTATTAAGGTCACAGTCACCATGTCCATATAGGTCTCCAAGATAGGTGCAAAATGGAGGACTCCCCTCCTCAGCAGGGCTTCCTCTTCGGTCTGATCTTGTCTGGAAAGCACAACTCCCACATCCTCCACTTAAGGAAAGTCATGTAGTCTTTGGCCAAATTATAGGTTAAACTTCCTCTCTCCTGACAAGAACCTGCCTGGCAAGTTCCTAGAATTCCTCTTCATGTAAATGAGGCATCGCCAGCACCTTTGCCCTAGTCAATAATGTACACCCACCCTAGAAATCCCTACCCACTCCCAAGATCTATATAGCTTTTGTTCACCCCAAATAAAGTTGAACTGTCTCACTGAGGCTGATCCTGAAGTATTCCATTGTACTTATGGCTGTCTGAACCCTGCCCCACACCTCTGCTTCCATCACCCTGGTGGGCTAGTGGCTGATGACCTCCAAGGAAGAGGAGGCACACACACAGAGACAAGGATTAAACATTTCCAGAACCTATTATAGCAACTGGCATGTAGTATGCACTAACTAAATAATCTTTTTTAATATCAATTTGATAATTATCTATTAGATACCATGGTGTCTAATAATAACATTGTCAACTTGACAGGGTCTAGAATTACCTACCCAAAAGACAAAACTTTAGGCATGTCTGTAAGGGAGTTAATAGATTGAGTTAACAGAGGTAACTCACCCTAAATATTGGTTGCACCATTCCATGGGCTAGGTGGAACAAGCCTTTAATCAGTGGGACACAGAGGCAACTGGACCTCTGTGAGTTCCAGGTCAGCTAAAGCTACACAATGAGGCTCTGTCTAAAAACAAAACAAGAACAAAAACAAAATACCAACTTATTGTTTTTTATTACTTAGTAATTGTGCACAGATTTGCATATAAAAGAACCAGCAATGATTAGCCTCATTGAACAAAGCAGTAACAGCAAAAACTATGTAGAAGCTCATTAAACTAATTTAGTTTCTACTTCTTTTTTTTTTGTTGTTGTTGTTTTTGTTTTTCTTTCCCGGGACAGGGTTTCTCTGTGTAGCTCTGGCTGTCTGGAACTCACTCTGTAGACCAGGCTGGCCTCGAACTCAGAAATCTGCCTGCCTCTGCCTCCCAAGTGCTGGGATTAAAGGCTGGGCCACCACCGCCCGGCTTAGTTTCTACTTCTAAAGGAATCTTTCAAATCTTTTAGTAGAATAAATCTATATCACTGACAATCAAAAATTTTAATTTCTTCCAGGTTCAGGAACAGTGTTAGTTATTAGAAATAGATTATGTACAATTGTTTCTCACATAGACAAGGACAAAATACTTATTTTGTCAGAGCAAATAGAAGTACACCAGGGTTTCAAATAGCAAGGTTGTCCAGATGCCAGATTTTTCTCAGATGTCCTTTTAAATGTGTAAGCCACTGAAAGGTCAGCATTATACTACTTATAATGAAACCTTTTAGGGCTGAGAGATTGCTCAGCACTTAAAAGCAATGGCTTCCTACCAGAGGGCCCAGGTTCAATTGCCAGCATCCACATGGAGATTTACAATCTTCTGTAACTCCAATTTCAGGGATCCAACAAGGGCACAGCATACATGTGGTGCACAGACATACATGCAGACAAAACAAACACACACATAAACATTTTTTAAAGTTTATAAGTGATGACGATGATAATGGTGATGAAATCTTGTCACAGAGGGATCCCCAAAGCTCACAATTATCCATTTTAAACAGGTGCCTGTTGGTTACTGGAACCCAAAGCTAAAGGAAGGAAATAGCAATTTCTCCAATGTATTGTGAAAAGGTTCCATTATTTGTATTGATGATCCTTTAAGAGAGCAAAGTTGGTTACAACTGTGAGGATGGGCAGCTTCTCTTGTTAGCCCTTGGTGGTGGTTTGCTTGAGACATCTCTCATAGCTTTGACCATTTAAATACTTCATCACTCCCCACCCCACCCCCAGCCTCCACTGGTGATGCTTGGGGGAGGATTAGGAGGTGTGGCCTTGGAGGAAGTAGGTCACAGGATTTGAGAATTTAAAGACAAAAAGAAGAAGGAGGAGGAAAGGGGGGAGGAGGAGGAGAGAAAAAGAGGAAAGAAAGGAAAGCAAGAAAGCAAAGCTATCTCTACTTTGCTTGTGCTTCAAGATGTGAGACCCCTCCCCGTGTGCCTGTCACCATGTTTTCCACCTCTGCCATGATGAATTCTTCTCCCTCTGGGACTATAAGCCAAATAAACCCTTCTTTAAGTTGTCTTGGACATGGTGTTTATCATGTTTATAAGTAATTCTCAACACCTCTGTAAATCACATCATGCACAGTCTCTGTCTTTCTCCTCCAGTCCCATGCGGCTGCCTTGTCTTTCCCCTTTCTCAGTGGGGTTAACCAAGCTACTCAGCCTGGCCCAAGACCAAAGGAAAGCAGGACTGTGCTCTGTCCTGGTGTGCCCGCTGATGGTGCTGGCTCTTGTGCCTATACATATTTCTAGGCACAGAGCCATAAGACATCATGTACTAAACTTAAAATAGTTGTTTACTTAAAAGACTTCAGCACAAACTAATATGTAAGTAAGCCTTGGCTTATTTAAGACAGTTTCTAAGGACGCCAGAAATCCGAAGTAGAAACACAATAGTTTTTAAACAAAACTTAAAATCTTGTCTTTTTAGTCAATTACAGGATGTTACAGAAAGCATAATATCCTTAAGAATGCCTTGTATCTCAAATGAAAGGGCCAGCCATGCAGATCCAGAACTGCAAGTTCTCCATGACACAGGGCAATAATAGGATATCCAAGAGAAGTCCCTGTGAGGATCCAGTATACATGTTGTAGCAGAAGCCAGAGGCCTTGAAGCAGACCAACGACTCATTGCAATGAACATTTGCAAGTAAAGATGTGTGGACAGGCCGGGCGGTAGTGGTGCACGCCTTAATCCAGCACTTGGGAGGCAGAGGCAGGTGAATTTCTGAGTTCGAGGACAGCCTGGTCTACAGAGTGAGTTCCAGGACAGTCAGGGCTATACAGAGAAACCCTGTCTCGAAAACAAACAAACAAACAAAAAAAGATGTGTGGACAGGAAGGTATTTGTGTGACCCACTGTGACACACCAAGCTTCCAGGACAAGATCTTAAAAAAAAAACCAAAAAACCTTATTTTATTCTTTTTTCGGGTGGGCAGTGTGGAGGGTAGATACAAAGGGATGGAGAGAATTCACAAAGAATCAATAAAAAGTTTAAAAAAAGAATATCCTGTTTCATTAGACATGAAGTGGGTTCTAGTTTTTCTTCTGATGTCTTCACATTAGAACATTTACAATTTTTAAATAGATGATGTTCACTTATTAGATTTTCTCCTGATAGTTTTTCCTAATAAATAATGAAAAATCCAACAGTTTCAATCATTAATATTGAAGTTTCAAAATTCTAGGATGCCAGGGACAGTTATGTGTTCAGACTGCTTTATATTTTGCCCAGGTCCCCATAGATGAACACTCTATACAAAGCACGAATTATTTTTTTTTTTTGGTTTTCAGAGGGTTCTTGTGTAGCTCGGGCTGTCTGGAACTCACTCTGTAGACCAGGCTGCCTCGACTCAGAATCCCCTGCTCTGCCTCCCAATGCGATTAGCGTGCGCACCCGCCCTACAAATTATTTTTTTAGATAGCCACTCATTTCCACCACTAATTGATCAATTACCTTTCTCAGCAACCTCATGGTTTTCTCCAAATAGTTAATGGATGCCTAGGCAAAAACAGAACACAGTTTTTAAAATATTCAATTGCATTATTTTTATTTTATGGAGGTGTGTACACATGAGTGCAGGTGCACACAGAGGCCAGAGGAGGGCGCTGGACTCCATGGCACTGGGAATTGACAGTAAGTCATTTGATGTGGATGTTAAGAACTAAACTCCAGTCCTCTGTAAGAGCAATGGACAGTCTTGACTGTTGAACCATCTCTCCAGCTGCTCCCTCCCCATTTTAATATCACTTATATTTTTGAGCGAGCATATTCAGATTGAGGCAGAGGAATTCTGATAGCACCTGTACAGAGTCAGAAGCGGTATAGAGAACTTCTCGAAACCAAAAAAAATAAAGAAAAAAGAATTTTGGAGGTTAATGAGTAGAAAAGATAGATGAAGAATAGAGAAAGACCCCTCCATCTTTGGAGTCTTAGAAAAATCAATTTCTTGCCACTGGAGAAAGGGGAATTTCATATCATTTCTGTAGAGATCATGAACAAGAATTTCTAGAAAGAAGCTGAGTCTTGCAAAGACTGATTGCTTTGAATGGCAGTGGTGTGGAGAGATCTTCCAGGTTCAGAGTATAATTGTTGTGAGGTATCCACAGAGCAGGCCACTTAGACACTGGTTCAAGGCAATGGAGAGTCTTTATTAGCTGGCCTCTGATTATACTGGGTGTTTGGGATCCCAATGAAATCCCAAGCCTTCCTCAGGGCAAGCTTTTAAGGACAAAAATTATGTCCTGGGTTGACATACTTCAGTTGACAAGCCCAGTTAGCCAGAAATAGAACTACAGAAGCCAAAAAGCAGGGTTAGTACATTTAGAGACTTTCCAAGAATTATGGACTTTAATGGATCAGGCCTTTGTTTTAGTTTTGGCAAGTGGTACTGTCTGTGTGCTGAGTTTTACAGCCTGAACAGTGCTTCCACTACAGAGTCAGTTGTGCTGAGATCTGGGAGCCTTCTCATTACATAATTATGATTTATTTGGTCATATCTTTAGTCCCCTAAATAGCCATTTCTGGTCCATCACTGTGTCTGACATAACAACCTGTGATTAACAGATAAAACCCTTTTGGAATCTATTAGCTTAGCACAGACCATTTGCAGACCACCAACCCAAAAAGCTAAGAATCTGATCAGGTGGCATTTGATGATTTTGCTCAAATCAATCAAATCATCATCAAATCAATCATCAAATCAAAATTTGATATTGTTTAAATAGCATGGCCCCCATAGACTCACATGTTGAATGCTTGGTCATCAGAGAGTGGCACTATTAGGAGATATGGCCTTGTTGGAGTAGGTATGGCCTTATTGGAGAAGGTGTCTCACTGAGGTGTGTCGGGAGTGACCCTGCTTATACATTAACTCCTTACAAGGTCTTGGCCTCTGTGGGAAAGCACTAACAACAAATAACATAGATCTTGTGGACAGGTAGTTGGGGAAAGTACTAGCTTAGATCAGAACAAATGACCATAGATGTTATGGACAGGTACATAGCGACCTGTTCTGCCTGCTTCTTCTGTGAACTTTTCACTCAGCCAAGATCCTGTTCTTAAGAACTCTGTATCCCCCTGAGAACACCTGCGCTCCCCAGAAACAAAGAAGACCCTACGTCATCCCCTTCCCCATATCCTGTTTCTACGTGTATATAACCCATGTGAGAACAATTAAAATTGGACAGTTTGATCAGACTTCCAGACTTGCTATCCATTTCTTGCGTGCCCTTGTCCCACATTCTCTCTTTCAGGTGGTCCCCTGGTCCCAGTCCACCACCCTTCAGACTGGGGCAGAGGTGGTGGTGGGCTTTGAAGTTTCAGAAGCTCAAACCAGGCCTAGAGCAGGCACTTCCTGCTACCTGCAGATCCAGATGTAGAACTCTCAGCTCCTTCTCTAGCACCATGTCTGCCTGCATGCTGCCATGCTTCCTGCCATAATGATAATGGACTGAACCTCTGAACCTGTAAACCAGCCCCCATGAAATGTTTTCCTTTATAGGAGTTGTCTTGGTCATAGTGTCTCTTCATAGCAACAGAACCCTAACCAAGACACTCCAATTAGCTGTTACCCTCCTCTCTTCTGTCAGTATATTTTTAAAGTGTCTTGATTTTATGATTTTCTTTGTTCTGTTGCCATAAGAACTTCATGAAATTGCTTTTATGTTGGAACACAGAATTTAGAGTAACCAAATTGACAAGGCTAAAGACTCCTTTTACATATAGGTATTTTATGTTAAAAATCAATGACCCAGCTTACAGATCAAGTCTATATGGCCTGGGATACTGCCTCATTCCACTCCCCTGACATTGCCTGAGAATCCCAAGCCATCATAAGCCTATATTGAAAACATCTGTGAATCTGATGACTACACTGGCTAGTCCTGAAGTTCCTCTCAAATCAAAGCTTCAGATTTGGTTAACTTCTTGGGGTTTTCGAAGCTCTAGGAGAGCACCTTGGGCTTCTTAGCATAGCAAGCTGTGTCTCCGGCGCCTAATTCTTTTACAAAGACCAAAAGGCTGGAGAGATGGCTCATGGGTTGATAGCATGTCCTACTCTTCCAGAGGACCCAAGTTTGATTCCCAGTACCCACGTAACTCCAGCTCCAGGGGATCTAGCACCTCTGGCCTCTGTGGGCATCTGCACTCATGTACACATACTCAAATACAGATACACATAATGAAAAATGGCGAGAAAAATTAAAAGGAAAACAAAAAACATTTAAAAAAAAACAAAACTATTTTTTTTTCTATAACAACCATATAGTACTTAGATGTCTCGTGCTCACTCAAACTGCTGTCTTTAACTCCCAGAACAAAATTATTTTTCAGAAAGATTGGGGCAGAAGTAGAAAAGGAGCTTAACACTATCACTTGGTCTTCTCATTGCTCCATTTTGAAGTGAACAAGTAAATTGAACTTAAACTGAAGGGGCACAGAACAGTGAAGAAATCAACATTCCTTTCAGAAATATTTGTCCTTTAAAAAAAAGGTACCTTCAGGCTGGGCGGTGGTGGCACACAACTTTAATCCTAGCACTTGGGAGCAGAGGCAGGGGTTTTTGAGTTCGAGGCCAGCCTGGTCTACAGAGTGAGTTCCAGGACAGCCAGGGCTAACAGAGAAACCTTGTCTCAAAAAACCAAAAAAAAAAAGGTACCTTCTCCTGGTGACAGTGTGCAGCAGGTCAAGCAGCACCTGAAGCAAGGACACAGCTGCAGAATTTCAAACACACAAAATTGCCAGCACTGGACTACAGATCAGGCGTTCCAACGAATAAGTTCAGTTGTCTGAAGAAAGGTCTAGGCTAGAAAAGAGAGAACCTACTCCTTGTATTGCAAGAAGAAAGCAGGGTTCTGTGTATGTGGGTGCCCACAGAGTTCAGAAGAGGGTGTCAGATCCCCAGAAGCTAAGTTACAGACACTTGTTTGTCAGACATGGGTACCAGGGAAATAAACTTAGGTCCTCTGGACCAGCAAGCAGCACTTTTAATAATAGTATCTAATAATATTCTATCTACAAACATGAATAATAATTTAATAACTTAGTAAACACAAACTCCAACGCTGCCCCTACAGCAACAGTATTGGTTTTGTCTTAATTATTTTTACAATGTACATTTAAGCCAATGGGGTGGATCCCTCCAGCATAGTCAACTTTGGAAGCACCCCCCCCCCCCCCCACACACACACAGGAAGTCCCACATTTGCCTTTTCAAAAGATCCAAGATAGCAGATGAAAGGAAGAAGATGACGACATCTGAGCTTGCCAGGGCCCAGGAAGAGAAAGTGCCTTCCCTGGGTCAAAGAATAGATGGGGCGGGGAGTGGGTTCTCTCTCCGGTCTTGGGCAAAGACGAATCTCACTAACGTGTCCCAGCAACTATGACATTCATTACACACCACGCTCCCTTCCCCTGTGCAGTGATTAACAGAGCTTTACTGTCAAACTCACCTGATTGCTGAGTTAAGGCTGAAAGCAAACAAACAAGAAAACCCAGCTAACCTTCCCTCCTCTTCCTTTTTATCTCTTCTTCAGATACTGAGCAAAGTCCCACGCATGCCCATCCCGACCCTGGGAACTTTGGTTCACTTTTCAATGACAGTTCCACACTACCCCACCCCACCCCTTCCTCGTAAAGATGCCCATTCTTCTGTGAAACTGTGAACAGGCCTTTCCTGAGCCTGCATGCTTTGCCCTTCTCTCGAGCTTCCTTCTGGGTCCTGTTTCCAAATTCTTGAATCACGGAGACTAAGAGCTCATAGTGGAGCCAAGTGGTGGTGGTGAACGCCTTTAATCCCAGTGCTAGGGAGGCGGAGGCAGATGGAGTTCTGAGTTTGAGGCCAGCCTGGTCTACAAAGCCAGTTCTAGGACAGCCAGGGCTACACAGAACAACCCTGTCTCAAAAAAAAAAAAAAAAAAAAAAGAAGAAGGGATGAGGAGACTGTTAGCAATTCCTCTAGCCTCCAACCAACAGTTCTTACCAACAGTTTGTGTAGCCACAGCCAGGTATGAGATTGGCTCAGAAGGCGCTCTCTCCCTCTCTCCCTCCCTCCTCCCTCCCTCTCTTCCTTCCTTCTCTCCCTCCCTTTCTCTCCCTGTCCATGTCCCTCTGTCTCCCCTTCCCTCCCTCCCCCTTCTCTCATACAAACACGCGCGCGCGCACACACACACACACACACATTCCCGGCCTGCCTCTTCCTCTCTTCCTCTCTCTTTCTGTCCTTCTCTGTCCCACTTCTATGCCTTTACCCCTTTCCAGGTCTCCACTCCGATCTCCAACTCCCTTCTGCCAGTAGACTTCCTTTAGTACTAGGCCTGTTGCATGGCTTGATTGTTCAGAGGAACACCTTGGTAGAGCCCGCTGAATATATTATAAGTGGACTAAGTGAAAAGTACCTCAACATACAGGCTAATATAAAATTGATATTTCAGTTTTAACATTTTAAGTTTGCTTGGCAAAAGCAATTGCGAAAACTTCTGAACATTTAATAAAACGTTTCCAACTCTCTCCGGCTGTCCTCACTCAGGATGAGTGATCTTGAGAACCCATCAAGAGGCTCCAGTGGACTTAGGTTTGGACATGTTAAAGTCATCCTCTGTCCTGCCTTTCCTCGGTTTTCCATAAGGACCAGTAATGCTGACAACGCTTGCCTTTACTTGCCTTTCTAGATCTCTTCCTTATATCTGGTAGCATTTTTCTCATCAAGAGGAAAATCATTAGTGAGAAATAGTTGTCTAAACAACACCTCACAGAAAGTTAACTAACCTAATGTCTAGGGAGTAGAACACTTGGACTGTTGAGGAAACATTGACCATAAGTCTCTGTTGTACTTACCTGCTGGATGTTTAAGACCATGCAGGTGGCCAAAATAATCACTTCCTTTTGGTACTGTCAAAACCAGTTGAGGATCTAGTCCTCAAGGGTCGCTTGGTCTTGAGAGGAACCTTTGAACCTCTGGGTCCTCTTGCCTGGCTTGTTTGTTTGTTAGTTAGTTGGTTGGTTAGTTAGTTTAGCACCGAGGTTTCTCTATGTAGCCTTGGCTGTCCTGGAACTCCCTCTGTAGAACCAAGCTGATCTCTAACTCAGAGATTCATCTGCCTGTGCCTCCTGAGTGCTGGGATTAAAGGAGTGTGCCATAATCATCAGCTTCTAGCCTGACTTGCCAATTGTTCCATCTATGTGGGGATGAGTCATAGCCTTGCTTGACTGTGGCTTCCGTGAAGGACTGAGAAAATTTTTTCTCTGTGTTGACTCTTCTTTGTAAGCTGGACGTTGGTTAGAGTCACTGGGTGGGTCTCCATGCCTTCCCTGAACAAGAGAGCAAGTGACTCCTTGTACAGGATATGTTTAAAGATGACTCACACTCCCCTGGTAGTGTTGACTTTGGAGGACAAAAGGCAAAATATAGACTCTTCCTAATCTCTCTGTTCTCACAATCCAGGCCTCCAAGTATGATTATTCAACACACATAAGGTCAGTTACACCAGGCTGGCACTATTAACTACTGTGTAGTATTTAGATAGAGTCTGGGAAAAGTCAAGCACTTGAGGTATAGATATGTGTCTTATTACTGTTCTATTTGCTATGAAGAGACACCATAATCAAGTGTCTTAATAAAGGAAAGAATTTAGTTGCATGCTAGTTTACAGTTGCAGAGGTTTAGTTCATTGTCATTATGGTAGCGAGTGTGCAGCCAGCAGGCATAGTGCTGGAGAAGTTGCTGAGAGCTACATTCCTGATGTTCAGGCAGCAGGCAGATTGAAGAGTGGGGTCTGCATTGGGACTAGCATGGGATTTTAAAACCTCAAACCCCACCCTCATTGACACACCTCCTCCAACAAGGCCACACCTCCTCATCCTTCTCAAACACTTCCACTAACTGGAGAGTAAACATTCAAACCTTTGAGCCTATAGGGCCCATGATCATTTAAACTATCACAGGGTGAGAGCCTATGTGTATGTGTATTTGTGTGCTTGTGCAAGCCTGGTGCTAGAAGAGGTATTAGAATCCCTGGATCTGGGGCTGGAGAGATTAAGAGGTTAATCAGAGGTTTAAGAGCACTGGCTGCTCTTCCAAAAGTCCTGAGTTCAGTTTCCAGCAACCACGTGGTGTATCAGATCCAATGAGATCTGGTGTCCTCTTTTGGCCTGTAGGCATACAAGCAGGCAGAACACTGAATACATAATAAATAAATGAAAGAAAGAAAGAAAGAAAGAAAGAAAGAAAGAAAGAAAGAAAGAAAGAAAGAAGAAAGAAAGAGAGTCCCTTGATCTGGAATTACAGGCTGTTGTGAGCTGCTTAATGTGGATACTGAGAAGCTAACCTGGGTCCTCTGCAAGAGTTGCAAGTGCTCTTACCTATGAGCCTTCTAAACTTTAATTACACACAAACTTTTATTCTTTAATCCAGGTCTTGTTTGGAAGAGATGATCAATAACTACATTGAGTTAAGCAGAAGTTTAAGATCAATCTATTGAAATTTGACCTTAGAATTTTTAACATGATATACCTAATGTCTCATCTTTTACATACCTCATAGAATCTGATTAACCTTCCAGCTTCCTTTCAAATTTGGAAACATCTAGCCACCCTAATCTTCATACCCAAGCTCCCTTTTGCAAAATATTCTCATGTAATTGTGGGCCTTTCTATGCATACCCCAATTCCCAAATAATGACACAGTCTTATATTTATTTATGAATGCCTTTGGCCTTAGCATAGACTTGCTGTCCAACTAGGTCTTAACTTATATTAACCTTTATACTATTCTATGTCTGCCACATGGATGGTTACCTCTCCTCAGTCATCTGATCTTCTCTGAGTCTGGGTGGCAAATCTCCGGTGCCTCTCTCATCCCTGAGTTCCTCTCCCTGACAGCAAGTCCTGCTGATAAGAATAAATTTTTTTGAGACCCCCTAGCATGTAGAGGCTGAAGCCAGGCTATCTGTGTTCTAGGAACTTAGCTGACCACAAAAGGACAGAACTAAGAATGCAGGTCATCTGGTTCTTAGGCTCTGGGCTCTGGGGACTGGCTAGCCACATGATAGATGATAAAGATTAAATTCTTTCTTTTTTTTTTTTTTTTTGGTTTTTCGAGACAGGGTTTCTCTGTGTAGCTCGGGCTGTCCTGGAACTCACTCTGTAGACCAGGCTGGCCTGAACTCAGAAATCCTCCTGCCTCTGCCTCCCAAGTGCTGGGATCAAAGGCGTGCGCTACCACCGCCCGGCACTTAAATTCTTGAAAAAATAAGTACACAGGGTGTTTCCCTCATGATCCTTCCACTGTTTTTATGATACTGTCCGCTGATGTTTCATGATTCCCCCTCACCCCCCTGGATTGTGGTTTCTTTCTTTAAATATCCTTCTCCCTCTGGCCTCAAGGTCAACACTTCTCTTGTAAGTCTCAACCTTAGCTGGCTGATCCAATCCTGAAATAAAGCCTTTTGTGGTTTGCAGCAAGTTTGGTCTTTCATGAGTTTCTGGGTGTCCATAATCTCTCGTGACTTGAGTGAGGGTCTCCCTTCACGGGTGTCTTTCACTGCCTTCCTATTCTCCTTTGCTATAGGCCATAGGCTTTTTATTTAACCAATCAGAAGGTGCCTTTGCAGGTAAGGAAGGACAGAGACATATCTTCACACAGTGTACAAAAACATTCCTATATTTTCACTTTTTTTTTCTTCTAATACAATCTTCTACTTCTTTTCTTAAAAACTTGAGACATAGGAACACTAACAGATAAATTTACTACCTGCTGTAGGAGACCAAGATGTCTACACCCCGCCCCCCCCCACTCTTATTATTACACTTCCAATGAAAAATCAACATTTGATTTTACCACAGTTCACCCTGGAAAACCAGTGAGTTTATTTGGCTTAGGTAGAGCATGGCTGAGGGGTTCCTGACAGGACTGTGGGGATCTCAAAAGCAGCCACACTGAACTGTCTTCAGCCAGTATGAGTGATGGCTTCCCCACAGCAGCAGAGGTGGAGTTCAGTCTTCCTAGTCTTCTGCCTTTATCCTCTGGCTGGAAGGAGTGGCTTAGTAGTCAGCGAGGGTCCAGTGACCTTCTGCCTACTCCTTCTATGAAGATGCATCAACAATCAATAAGCTCGGGGATGGGGTGGGGTGGGGTGATGTTCTCTCACAAGCAGACAGAGCTTCTCTAATAACCAATTAGAAATTCACCTCTCCTAGGTTGCTTGTACTCTGATTTTGAACACTTCACCTGCCCTCAGAAATTGGTGTTAGGTGTTCCCTAGCAATAGGCAGCCGAGAAGCCAGCGAGGAGAGCTGGGTGTGGTGGTGCGTACCTTTAGTGCCAGCATTTGCAAGACAGAGGCGTGCAAATCTTAATGAGTTTGATGCCAGCCTGGTCTACATAATGAGTTCCGGGATAGCCAACGGATTCGTAAAGAGACTGTATATAAAAAGAAAGAAGGTGTGGGAAAACCCTGCTGAAGTCTACCAGTGTCCAGATAGCCTTCCGGACTGGGTGAGAAATGGAACCCTCCTTTTACCCACCGGGCTTCCTGTTCTCTGACCTTGATCCACACACACACCAAGGAAAGTCCTTCCATTCAACTCACAGACCACATGAAGCTCATGAAGAAGGAAGATCAAGTGTGTGTGTGGGGAGGGGGGCTTCAGTCCTTCTTAGAAGGAGTAACAAAATACTCAAGGGAGCAAATATGGATACAAAGTGCAGAACAGAAACTGAAGGAGGGGCCCAGACCATTCCACCTGGGTGTCCATTCCACGTGCAGTCACCAATGGTAGATGCTGATGTGGATGTCAGGAGGTGCATGCTGACCGGAGCCTGACATAGCTGTCTCCTTAGAAGTTAGTATTCTGTCTAACTCCACCTCCACAGTCACCTGATGATAGCCAGGTATGCTCCTCCCCGCAGCTACCTGGCAACAGCCAGGCAGCCCTGCCCACTATAAAAGGGGCTGTCTGGCCCTTCCTCTCTCTCTTGCTTCTGTGATTCCCGCCTGCAGGTTCTCTGTGCCCCCTCCCCCCTTCCCTTCCCATCTCTTCACATGGTCATGGCCAGCCTCCACCTCTACCTTTCTGCTCTCTCTCCTCTTGCTCTCTTCCCTCTGCCTAAATAAATCTCTTCCCCTCGTGGAACCCTCTGGCCTGGCGTTATCTGTTCCAAGCTGTAGCCCCGGAAATCTAACATTAGAGGTCTGCAAGAGTCTGACATATTCAGAGGCAGATGCTCACAGTTAAACTGATTAAACTGATCAAGGGGTTTCCAATAGAGGAGTTAGAGTGAAGACTGAAGGAGTTGAAAGGGTTCTCGACCCCACGAGGAGAACAACAATACCAACCAACCAGAGTCCCCAGGGTCTAAACCACCAGCCTGGGAGCCCTTAGGGAGGGACCCATGACTCCAGCTATATATGCAAGGGAGGTATAGGTGGGAGAAGAGCTCCTTGGTCCCATGAAGGCTGGACATCGTGTCGGGGGAATTCAAGGGTGGGGAGGTGAGGTGGGGGGGTAGATGGGGGCACACCCTCATAGAAGCAGGAGGAAGGGGGATGGGATAGGGGGTTCCTGGGAGGGAGGGGGGAAAATGGGATAAGGGGAGAATGTCTGAAATGTAAATAAAATATCCAATAAAAAAAAATCATTAAAAAAAAAAAAAAAGATTACTTCCTTCCTTCCTAGAAGAACCTAGTCAGCTAGCATCTGAAATTCCTGGAATGCTAACGAGGCTTCTCTGTACCTTAAGCCTTCAGCCAATGACCTTTGCCTACCCTGGGTATTCCTGTCCCCTTAACTCAGAAACTAGATAACCCTTGATCAGGTGAAGTTGACGTCACCCCGCCCACCATCTGTCATCTCGGCCCCATTTGCCCTCATGGACCAATATCCACCAAAGATTTCCAGGGGAAGGAGGAGCCACAGAAAGGAAGGAAGGAAGGAAGGAAGGAAGGAAGGAAGGAAGGAAGGAAGGAAGGAAGGAAGGAAGGAAGGAAAAAAAGGAAGGAAAGAACTAAAAAGAAAAGAAAAAAGAAAGAAAAGAATCACTGGGGATGCACAGAACCAAGCCCTGGGATTTCACAGACAGGGGTTCTTCACTCACTTCATGTCAGTGACATGTCTTGTTTACTCCAGCTTCCCAGATGGCTGGAACACTTGGCTATGTTTTAGTTTCTTACCTTAGTCTGATGCATAGGCATTGTCTGGTTGCTATGGCACTGAGAAACTATGTTAGATTCTCTGATAGGCAGATAAATAGGTGAAGTGGAAACTTGTAGTTTCTTTGGAAAGTCAGTTATGTCAAATGATGGTTTGCTTGGGGCACACAGGTGAAAGGATGTATTGCTAAAGCAAACAAGTGAAAGACTGTTTTCCTGAAGCAGACACAGGTGAAAGGATGTTTTGATATAGCAGACATGTGAAAAGACTCTGATGAAGGAGTATAAATATGACCCCACAGACAGTGGGAGACGAGCACTGAGCATTGGTTTCGTTTGCTCCTCCTCGATATTCTTCTCTAAAGACATGCATGTATTGATTCACCTTACATAGTGTTGTTGAGCTCAACTTGGGGTAACAATGCTGCCATTGAGAGAAACCTGTCCAAGAACTGCTCGAAAGGTTCCTGCTGCAGCTTGCTGCCTCCGCAGCCTCGCCTTAGGCCAGTTGGTGAGCCTGGTGGTTTCTTCAGGATTGAACTACAGATGGCTGGTGTCTGCCTGCCTAGAGGAGGACTAGTCTGCAGCTGCTGAATTGCATTTAGTGTTTGCTACAGGACTGAACTGCTGCCAAAGAAGATCAAACTCTCCCCTAAAGAACTATTGCTGAACAGGTCCACTTCCCCCACATCCTAATAACTTTTCTCTTTCACTACCTCTGCTGGGTGGTGGGCTAGAGGAAAGATTGAACCCTTATTAAAAGTAAGTTGCAAAAAAATTATGCCAACAGATAGAGAAAGGGGTTATTGTTAGTATTCTGTCTAAACTCCACCCCCACAGTTACCTGGCAATAGCCAGGTAGGCCTGCCCACTATAAAAGGGGATGTTTGCCCCCCTTCTCTTAATCTCTTATCTGCTTGCTCTTTTGCTCTCTTGCCTCTAGCTTCCCTCTGTCCCTCGCCCCTCCCCCTTCCCTTCCCCCTCTCTCCATGTGGTCATGGTCAGCCTCTACTTCTCTGCTCTCTCTGCTCTCTCTCTCTCTCTCTCTCTCTCTCTCTCTCTCTCTCTCTGCCTCTACTACCCTCCTGGCTCCCCTCCCCATGCCCTGAATAAACTCTATTCTATGCTATACCGTTGTGTGGCTGGTCCCTCAGGGGGAAGAGATGCCTCGGCATGGGCCTGCTGAGACATCCCCTTCCATCATTGGTCCCCTTCCATAATTTCATTGGTGCTGTGACTCGATCCGACATCTGCAGGTTTGCATCAGACCAGCTACCAAAGGTTATCCACCTCACTAGCCTAGCCTAGAACTGGTAAGCTTCCCCATCCCCCATTGGCCAGAGTAACTGTCCACATGGTCCCAGGAAAGATTTCTTGAGCTCAGAGCTAACCCTGTCCTTCCCTGACTCTCATTCTAGCACTGCTCCCCTTGGATGAGACATTTCCCCTCTCCTCGAGAGAGTTTTCTCGTGGCTGAGTACCCCAGGCCAGGCCTGGACAGACTGTTCTCTCTGCCTCAGGAGCATGGGCTCCAACTCTAGTCCCCAGAGTGTCTTCCATGGTTCAGTCTTTTGATGGCTACTCCCCCTCCTCCTCCGCCATCTGTGGCCAACTTAGTTCTGCCGGTTTGCCTGAAAATCAGTGGTCCGTACCCGGCTTGCTCCCTTCCCCTCTGTGGTTCTTAGCTCTGCTCTGAGTCTACTCCTTGCACCCTGCCAGGGACCCTCTCTGGGATTTGCTTCCCACGTGCACAACAACCCGCGCAAAGGGCTTGGCTGCCCGAGCATGCAGGGAAGTGCTCTCTCTCCCTCTCTGCCTGGGACCTGTAAAGTGAGTGCTAGTGGTGCCTTCCACCACAAGAACAACTAACATGAATGTTGCTGTGATATGGGACATGCTTGCTTTTCCTTGCCCACTGCAGCTGACAGAGGAATGGGCAGTGACTTCTGGCCGCTAGTAGGAAGTCCAGCCCTGCCGCAGACCTGACCCGGACCTCACATCCCCAACCCGCCAGCCGTACGATCCAGCTTTCTTATTCTGGTCCTAGCCAAATGTTTCTTTGCTGATACAAAAATGTGCTTTTTTTCTACCTACACAACCTGCCAAAGTTATTTAAGACAGTATAGGAAAGACTCTGTCTTAATAGATTTTTACTACTGCTATTAAATTCTATAGAGTTACAACCAATCCTTATGGCTCTCAGTCTTATCAGAAGTCTGCTAATTGTATAAGTTTATGGCCTACAGAATTGCCAAAGCCTCTAACAATTAACCCAAGATGGTTTCAGAAGACTTGGACACCGGACTCCTAGAAGATACAGCCTGGATTGTATGTGAACAAACGCAGTGGACTAAACTAGATGCCTTGAGTCAAATGACTTGGCTAAACCAAGGTAGGTCATTTCTCATGTCACACTTATCCATTCCACAGAGAAAAAGCCCTGTGTCTTCTGCATTGGAAGCCAAACTGACTTCACCCAAGAGACTATGGAGACCACAGGAATTATTGGCTAGTGGACTCTGTCATTTTTTAAATAATATATAACTGGTAGATTATTGTTTACTCTTTCTCAGACTTCTGACTACATTGACAGCTAAGCTTTCACAGATATTATCTGTTACCTCATTACCTAAACTCAGTTGCCATCAATTGAATACTTCATATTTCCTTTTCTTACTATTCTACTGTCCTAAATTATCTGAGTTCCTATAAACTTGCCTAACTCTAATAAAACATTCCACTATATGATCCAACAAAGGCTCATCTTAAAGACTGCTCGTGATGTTAACTCATGCTGTTATCTCTTTTGTAAACTTATAAACTACAGGAAACCCACTCAGATCTACCTCTCATGGACCAAATAGACTCCATCCAGATAAGTACATCTGCCTAAAGTTCCCACTTACTACCTATTACAAAGGGTGGGATCCCTCTGGGTTTCAAATGTACATCTTAGAAAAATTTTTCTTTCTCCCAAATGCACTTAATCCTATTCCCTACATCTTTTCAAGTCCAGGCACATCCAGAACAGCTCCAGAGAAGCAACCTCCAGATGCTCCATCTCCTGTCACACACACAGCTGCTTCTACTGGACCTGTTCCTTCTGACCTATCCTCAGATGGTTCCATAGACCCTGGACAGCAGGAAACAGCACAACTCTCCTAAGACGGGACAAACATCCTCCATACCCATTCTTCTAGGTTCCCCCTAAGGACATGTCACCCCCAATGCCAGCAGGAAGTGGCCAGATATCACGACGACTCTATTCCTGCTTTGCTGTCACCTCTTTCTTATTTTTCTTTTTAAATTAAACCAAAACAGGGGAATGTTAGTATTCTATCTAAACTCCATCCCCACAGTTACCTGGCAACAGCCAGGTATGCTCCTCCCCACAGTTACCTGGCAATAGCCAGGTAGGTCTGCCCACTATAAAAGGGGCTGTTTGCTCCCTCCTCTCTCTTAATCTCTTCCCTCTTGCCTCTAGCTTCCTTCTGTCCCCTCACCCCTCCCCTTCCCTTCCCCCTCTCTCCATGTGGTCATGGTCAGCCTCTACTCCTCTACTTCTCTGCTCTCTTCTCTCTCTCTCTCTCTCTTCTCTCTCTCTCTCTCTCTCTCTGCTTCTACTACCCTCCTGGATCCCCTCCCCATGCCCTGCATAAACTCTATTCTATGCTATACCGTTGTGTGGCTGGTCCCTCAGGGGGAAGAGATGGCTCGGCATGGGCCTGCTGAGACATCCCCTTCCATCATTGGCCCCCTTCCATAATTTCAGTTATGACTAGGTAATAAAGATGGTTAACTTCTAAGATGGCTGCCTTCTGCTTCATCCTCCTGACCTGAGACAAAAGCTTAAAACAAAGGCATTGTGGGTGAAGTGGAAACTTGTAGTTTCTTTGGAAAGTCAGTTATGTCAAATGATGGTTTGCTTGGGGCACACAGGTGAAAGGATGTATTGCTAAAGCAAACAAGTGAAGCAGACACAGGTGAAAGGATGTTTTGATATAGCAGACATGTGAAAAGACTCTGATGGAGGAGTATAAATATGACCCCACAGACAGTGGGAGATGAACCCTAACCTCTGACAACATAAACCCATTTGTCTCCATTTAAGGACCAGGCTTGATTTCAGAAAAAAAAAAAAAAAAAAAAAAAAAAAGGCTATAAGGCACCAGCTCAGGAACGGATCCTAAGTCCCAGAAGCTAGGCCATAAGACATCAGATCTAGGGCCAGACCATAAAATCTAGAACAAGATCATAAAACTCTCTCCCGAGAACAGCCTGGAGATAACCACAAAAATGGGGAAATGTCTTGTCTCAGAATGGGCCATTAAGTGTGGGTCCCCAGTTCTGGAGGGTGTCCCACGATGATCTCCGGCTGAGGACAGAGTGAGAGCAGGGAGGGTCCTCTACCCACGTCTCCACTGTCTGTTGGTCTTCAGCCCAGCCTGGTGTGAGAGAGTCTGGGCCAAAAGGGTGCGAGTGCGAGCAGGGAGGAGAGATTGTCTGCCTCCGCTGCTGCCTCTGCTCGAGTCTCCACTGTCACAGCTCAGTCACTCCCAGGTGCTGCACCTGTCTCATCTCACGCTGAGCCGCCCGGGCTGGGCCAATAGAAGCTGGCTAGCAGGCAAGGAAGCAGCTTGGTGCCTCCAGGAAGGTTCTGGGAGAGCGGATCTCTCCCCAAGTGTTACAGCTCTTGAGACAAAAACTCCCGGACACCAAGATGATTCTCGAACACACTCCTTTACTTCTCCGAATAGAGCCTTTATATACAGTTTCAGGGTGGGTTAGGTCTGACAGCAGATAACGCTTATTGGCTTGGTCGGAGAGCTTAGAGATACTCATCTGCATGTGGGTTAGGGTCTGGCAGATAATGCCTATTGGCTTGGTCGGAGAGCTTAGAGATACCTCATCTACATGTGGGAGGGCCTGAGGCACTGTTCCTCGTGACTGATAGTCATAGACCTCCCTTTGGGAGAGGCTGTGGAGGGCCGAAGCTGAATGAAAAGAACCAGGGCCTGGGGCAGCGCCGAACACCTGCCGTCCTGGTAAAGGTCCGGGGTTCAAGGCTTGCTCAACCAGGCACCCAGCTGCTTCCCACAGCCCGCCGCCCCACAATTAAGTAGCCCTATTTGATAATATGGTTAAATGTTCATGACATAGGAATGCAGGCCACTGGCCACCTGTAACACCCCCTAGTACCCACCAATGAAATTTTAGATTACCTAATCCTTCTCTAGAGAGTTCCCGAGTTCCCTATAAGAAGGCCTGAATTCCTTTGTCTGGGGTAGCCATTTTGGAGAATAGTTGACCCCCTGCATGCTGAATCTCTCTGCAGAATAAACACTCTTTGTTTTTGCATACTATCTGAGTCTGGGTTCTTCCTTCAGCAATTTTCAGACTCTTACATGGGCTTTTGCTCATCCCAGTAAGGGCCATGCTTGCTGATGGAGTGGTCCATCCAATTCAAGGCCTTATGGAGGCATATTTACATAATAGTTGTTGGCCAATCAGCCATCCTGTCTTTCTTCAAACTGACCAATCCTGAAGACCCTTCAAAGACTTAAAAATAAAACAAATGAGCACCCCCTATCCCTTAAGGAAAGAATGGACTTCTGCTTCCTGAGTCCTCATTTTGCTTTGCAGAGGCTCTATCTATCTATCTATCTATCTATCTATCTATCTATCTATCCTCTACCTCACCCCCCCCCATTCCCCACTGTGGATGAATGTGATCAGCTGACTTACTCTTCTGCCACCATGATTCCCCTACCACGATGGATTATGCTCTCAAACTGTGAGCCAAAATAAACTCTTTTCTCAAGTTGTTTTTATTATGTATTTTCACAATAGCGAGAGAAATAACTAATAATATAGTAAGTTCAACTAGGCTGCATCCTTTCCTGAACTTCAATTCTAATAAGGGAAACAGACATGTAAATTAATGGCCACAGTCCAATTACAATACTTTCTCTAAGATTAGTATACTCAAGAAGCCTGAAGAAGGAATGTCAGAAAGATCCAAGAAAGCTTCTCAGCAGTCAAGGTGCTCCCTAACTTTAGAAAAACAAGACCCAAGATGGTGAGGAAAAGGGTAGACCAGATGGCTCAACTGGAAACAGTACTTGTCTTTAAGTATATCGATCTGATTTCAATTTTCAGTACCCCATAGTGGAAGGAGACAAGTCCCACAGGTTGTCCTCTGACCCCAACATGTATACAATGGTATGCACACACACACCACTACCACCACTAAATAAAAATGAATAAATGTGTAAAAAAAACTCTTTAAAAAAAAGATGTCCTTCAAAGCATGTTGGAAGACAAGGAAATGTTACAAAACTTGGTGTTCAGTATGGGGTGGACTAGATGGCCTTGGTTTCAAGACACCGACTCTTTGGAACAAGAAGTAACTATACAGAAACTAGGCCATTCAGATAAGTCAGTGCCTTTAAAGAGAACAGCAGGAAGATGAGTCAAAAGAGCTCTCTAAAAGAAACAAGGAGAAGGCCTGATTTTATCAACATCATAACAAGTTGTGTTTTGCAGAAATGAAGATATCCTAGAGACATTTGTGTCTCTCAATTTGACTGTCAGGCTATTGAAACAATGGACCTTAAAGGAGGAGAATTTCCCCAGGAATCTAACCAGGGAGAAGAAGAACGTGACAGGCAGCAGGGAAAACTCCATGAAAAGGGTTTCACGTAGTGTTAACATCCTGTCAGTCTCCTTGACAGAAGAGACCGGAGTCCAGACAACCATGGGTCAATGGGCAGGACCACATGGTCCCAGTACTGCTTAGATGTGCCTATCCTTGGCTCCTTATTTAAACTTTAAAATCATGTCAGGCCCCCAAAGACAGACTTGAAGAGTTTGCTGGATCTCTTTGTTCCTCTTCCAAATGTGGCCTCATAGAATAAATCTTCTTTGTCTGCTTTTCATTAACAATTAGGCTATTTTCATTGGCTTGCTGAGGACAGGTGGCCAAACTTGACTTCTGACAACAGTGCCTGATAGGGTAATCATTATACAATAAGTCCTCAGTAAATATGTGAATGCTTGTGTTGCTTAAAACAACGACCAGCTCTGGCCAGGGAGGTCACACATTAGAAATCCAAGCCAATTCCTAAAGACACAAGGAAGAGGACTAGGAGATGTCTCAGTTAGGAAAGTGTTTTGCCATGCAAATGTGAGGACATGGAGTTTGACCTCCAACATCCATATAAGAAAGCCAGGGGACTGGAGAAATGTCTCAGTGATGAAGAACACAGGATGCTAGTCCTGATGATCTAATATTCAATTCCCAGCACCCACAGAGCAGTTCACAACCATCAGTAACTCGAGTTCCAGGGGATTCAATACCCTCTTATGGCCTCCAGTGACACCAGGCAGGCACATGCTGTACAGATATAGATACAGGCAAACGATTCAAACACATAGAATAAATGTATTGATTTAAAAACAAAAGCTGGGTGTGGCAGCATGCACTTGTAATATCAACATTGGGAAGATGGAGACTGGACAATCTCTGGGGCTTGCTGCTCAGCTAACCTTGGCTAATTATCAAGTCCCATATCCCTGTGAGATACTATCTTATAATAAAACAAGGTAGTCAAGTCCTGAGAGACAACATCCAAGGTTGACTTCTGCCTACACACGCAGGTAAGCACATGAGCACACACACACACAAGCCATCTTCCACAGTACACACAAAAGAAAAAAAGGCAAAAGAATTTCTTCTCAAAGGAAGATTTGTGCCGGGCGGTGGTGGCGCACGCCTTTAATCCCAGCACTTGGGAGGCAGAGGCAGGCGGATTTCTGAGTTCGAGGCTAGCTGGTCTACAGAGTGAGTTCCAGAACAGCCGAGCTACACAGAGAAACCCTGTCTCGAAAAACCAAAAAAAAAAAAAAAAAAAAAAAAGGAAGATTTGTGTTACCTTTATAGAATAAAAATGTGCCTAGCAATACATGCTAATAAAAAAAAAAAAGGAGAAGGGAATGGGAAGAGGGTTGAGGGAAATAAGATGCCAAGCCAGGACATAGAGAATTCAGCATTTGAATATTGAAATGGAGACCAGGGACACAATCATCTTTTGTGTCTTGGGCCTAATTTCCATGTTTGAGGCCTGGGATTTAAAATGGCCTATTCAGAAAGAAAATGTACACTTCATTAAGCAAATGTTCAACTGGAGTCCATGATTTTCCTCCAGTTGTGAGCTGTACTTGTGAAACAGCTGTGCAGAGCAGCCAAGGAGAGCAGTGAATGAAAGTTTATTAACCAATGCCTTATATCGTATGACACAGGCTGGGAACAAAACTATGACTCAAGAGTCATGAGCTCTAGAGCAGTGTTTGTGAATAAAACGCCACGTCGGATGGTTCATCCATCAGCTATCCTTGAAACTCTAAACCAACTTCAAAACAAACCTAACTCCATCCTGCAAGTGGGAGGTCCTGGAAGCTGTTGATTGGTGCTGGTGGGTGACGAGGATAATGAAAAGGCCATTTTCAGCCAGCCTTTCTCAGACTCTTCAAAATCTGCTTGGATTCCCACCGTCCTGCCTCCCTGGGGACAGTTGGTCTTTGTTTAAGCAGCACATATTGGTCTTTATCCAGGCATTTACGTACTTACTGAGGACTTGCTGTATAATGATTACCCTATCTATCACTGTTATCTAAGGGTCATAGTAATGACCCTGTCCCATGCCGGTCAATGTTCTAAGTGTATTAAATCAATTTTGTGTCACAAGGACCTTGTGAAGGGGAGGCTGATAGCTCCCATTTACACAGAGAAGTCTGATAATTTATCAAGGTCATCCATTCTTAATTGGGAAAGCCAGTATTAGGACCAAATGGTTTTCACCACAGTTCACACTCTCAACCACGTGATATGCTGCTTCTGAGGAAAAAAATGGCCTCATCCCTGTCATAGCCCACTCTGAAAAGTATGCCTGGTTATCCTACCTACCTCTTCACTCAAGAGTTCTGAAGGAGCTGCACACTCCATAGCTAATCGCAGCTTTCCTCTGACCCTGTAATTGCCTCATGCTGCAACTCTGACCCACCAAGGGCCAGCAAGTTATGAGGGAGCTGCTTTTCTGGCTTCCAAGAAGCCCTGTTTTCTTCTCTCTGGCTTTTCGGCCTATGAGAAGCATTCAGTTTCTCTCTGTGCTGCTGTGAAGTGGTATTCTCCACAGAGATAAAATCAGGGTAAACAGAGTGGAGAAGAACTTGGGTTCTTTTTTCTTTTTTTTTTCTTTTTTTCTTTTTTTCGAGACAGGGTTTCTCTGTGTAGCCTTGGCTGTCCTGAAACTCACTCTGTAGACCAGGCTGGCCTCGAACTCAGAAATCCGCCTGCCTCTGCCTCCCAAGTGCTGGATTAAAGGTGTGCGCCACCACCGCCCGGCAAGAACAAGGGTTCTAGTCCAGTTCTGCAGCACTCAGTTCCAAGAGTACAGGGCTCCTGGGGTTGCCTGAGGCAATTCCTTCTTTTGACTTGATTTATTATTATTGTTGTTGTTGTTATTATTTTATTTTATTGTTTGGTTCCTTAAGATGGATAGCACTGTGTAGTTCTAGCTGGCCTGAAACTCACTTTGTAGGTCAAGCTGGCATTGAACCCAAAGAGATCCACCTGCCCCTGTGTTCCCATTGCTGAGAACTAGGAGTGTATTGCCACCGCTGCTACCCCCATCCTGCTAAATGGAGCCACTATTTTTTTTTTTTTTAATTTATGAGCTGCAGTGATGGCTCAGCAGTTAAGAACATGGGCTGCTTTTTTAGATGACCAAGGTTTTATTCCTAGCACCTCTGTGGTAGTTCATAACTATCTGTAACTCCAGTTCCAGAGGTTCCAGTGCCATAGTATGACTTTTAGGAGTTCCAGGCACATATGTGTACACATACATACATGCATGTAACTCACCTGGACTCCTAAAATAAAAACAAATAAATGTTTAACAGTTTAATATCATTGACTTTCTCAATTTTTACCCAGAGCTGAGTCTACTGAATAAGCCCACAGCATCAAGTTTCTATATGAGGAACGTAGGGGCTCTTCAAGTGTCAGATACCTCCACACAGTTTGGTGCTGGTATCCAATATACAGTGGGCTTTGTTTTTGTTTGTTTGTTTGTTTTCGTTTTTTGTTTTTGAGATAGAGTTTCTCTGTAAAACAGCCCTGACTGTCCTGAAGTGTACTATGTAGATCAGGCTGGCCTTGAACTTGAACTCATAGAGATCCTCCTGTCTCTGCCTCTGGAGTGCTGGGATTAAAGGCATGCACCACCATAACTATTTTGTTTTTGTTTCTGTGTTTTCTTTCTTTATGCTGTACCAGCAATTCAGGTGCTTCTAGGCTTTATTTATATTAGGTAAGTGCTCTACCACTGAGGTGATATGCCAGCTTTGTTTCCCTTTATTTTCAGACAGGATCTCCCCAGGATGCTCACACCAGCCTGAATCTTGTCATCCTCACCAATAACTAGGATTATAGGTAAGTGCCACTCCACCTGGCCAATGCATACCTTTTAGTTTTGGGTGTGTGCCAGGGACAGGGCTCTGAATACAGAACCAGTCTTGCGTATTACACTTTTATCTAGACAGAAGACAGCGAGGGCATAGATAATCCGTCAAAGCTGTCCATTTTGTCATCATAGTTATCTCCTGTTAATGTTAAAATTTCCTGAAATGCTTCCTCAGCAGAACAATTCTCAGAAACCAGAGTCTATTGAACACGGGACAAAGTCAATTTAGGCATCAAAACATAGTCAAGTGTGGGGCTGGAAAGATGCCTCAGAGGTTAAAAGCACTGACTGCTCTTCCAAAGGTCCTGAGTTCAATTCCCAGCAACCACATGGTGGCTCACAACCATCTGTAACAGTATCTGATGCCTTCTTCTGGTGTGTCGGAAGGTAGCAACAGGGTACTCAGATACATAAAATAGATACTTGTCGGACTGTGAAAGGATAGCTTGGTTGCTGGTGGAGCACTGGCTAGAGATGGCCAGAGACCCTACAAGGGATGGCATACATTTTGCCACACTCCCAGACTCCAAGCTCCTGACACAAGGCTGAAAGACCTCCATTGATCCGCACCTTTCAGTCACATAGGCAATGCCCCTACAGCCCCTCCCAAAGAGAGGTTTGTGTCACCTAGCACAGGTAGAGGGTGTGACAACAGGCCTCAAGAGATCTCCATATTAATGAGATACCTAAAGGCTAGAGGGTGTAGCCAATTAAGCTTTCCTTCCCAGACCTTCCTCTCTCCTCCTTCCCTATTTAACTCAGGTCTGCCTGAGAAACAGGGATGGAGGTGGAGGGGGGGGAGTGCAGCCACATTCACTTTCTGCCATGACAATAAATCTTTTAAAACCATGGACTTCTCATGTCTTTGGGGCCCCCCACGCCCCCCACCCCTATGGGGAACCATGGAGATGGCCTTGACTACCGAGCCCCTGCTTAATCTCTACATTAACTGCCACGTAGGGCGCCAACTCAACCAGGCTAGCCCACCTAGCCAAGCCAGTGCTGTAATCAAGGGTCTCTACCCCGTGGGGTGCTGCCAGAGCTTCTCCCTCTTGGCTGCAGGCCAGTCCAACCCATATGACCACTCTGTCTCGGTTCTTCTGCGGCTCCCAGTGGCTTCTGGGGAGCCAAGGACAAAGACCACAGGTCTCCAGGTCAACCATGTTGGCCCGAAGACCCCACTCAGGAGTTCTACCCCCGAGGGACTTCAAGCTGAGACCTCTCCATGCCCTGGCAGAGTCCCGCAACTTCTCACAGCCCAGTGTCCGCCCGTTCCGCGTGGAGTGAACTCAGTCACATTCCCGCACTTCTGCCTCCCTGAGCCGCAGCAGACACGCGAGATCCACAACTCCGCCCACCAGGACCCACGCCTGCAGGTGAGGTAACAGCCCCTCAAATACTCTTATTAAAAAAAAAAAATAAATAAATAAAATGTCGCCAGGCAGTGGTGGCGCACGCCTTTAATCCAGCACTTGGGAGGCAGAGGCAGGCGAATTTCTGAGTTCGAGGCCAGCCTGGTCTACAGAGTGAGTTCCAGGACAGCCTGGGCTATACAGAGAAACCTTGTCTTGAAAAAAAAAAAAAACCAAAAACAACAAACAAAAAAATGTCAAGTCAATGGTGAGGTGACTCAGTAGCAGGTAAGATCTCTTCCTGCAGAGAACCCAAGTTCAGTTCCCAGTACCCATACTGAGCAGTTCCCAATTGTCTGTAATTGCAGTTCCAGAGGATCTATGAATTAGATGTCTTCCATTTTATCAGGCATTTGAACACTTGAGTCTCTGATGGTGGTGGGGTGCCGGTCTTTGTAGGTCTGTATATTGGGGAGCAGCTGGCAGGCAATCCTTTGCCCCACTGGTGGGAGTGAAAGGTCTCTTGGGGCTTGGGCACGGCCAGAACGACCTGAGTGCTAAGACTCTCCGGTCTTATTCTGAACTCTGAAGGTGCCTACACAAATGTGCCCACACAGATACAAAGCCTTTTTTTTGTTTTTGTTTTTTTTTTTTTTTTTTTTTTTTTTTTTTGAGACAGGGTTTCTCTGTGTAGCCCAGGTTGTCCTGGAGCTCACTTTGTAGACCAGGCTGGCCTCAAACTCAGAAATCCGCCTGCCTCTGCCTCCCAAGTGCTGGGATTAAAGGCGTGCGCCATCACCGCCCAGCTTACAAAGTCTTTTTTTTTGTTTTTGTTTTTGTTTTTTTGTTTTTTTTTTTTTTTTTTTTTTTTGGTTTTTCGAGACAGGGTTTCTCTGTGTAGCCCTGGCTGTCCTGGAACTCACTCTGTAGACCAGGCTGGCCTCAAACTGAGAAATCCACCTGCCTCTGCCTCCCAAGTGCTGGGATTAAAGGCGTGCGCCATCACCGCCCAGCTTACAAAGTCTTTTTAAAGATGTAAAATGTAGTGATTTGAAATATGTATAAACTGTGAAGAAATTACCACAAAGATTTTTCTAAGTATTTATTTATTTATATTCTGACTTCAATCCCCCCTTCTTACCCCCCAACCATAGTCAAATATTATACTACCCCAATCACAGTTATTGTATGTGTGTCTGGGTGATGACATTCGGCTTTTAGCTTTTGCCATTTGAGATAAGGTCTTACCAAGTGGCCATGACCAGTCTCAAACTTGCAGCAGTCTTCCTGCCTCAGCATCCCAAGTGGTGGAATTACAGTGCTATTTATCACGCCTAGCCATCATTGCCATGACACCACGACCACAGCAACTCTTATTAAGGAAAACATTTAATTGGGGTTGGCTGACAGTTTCAGAGGGTTAGCTCATTATGGTGGGAAAATGGCAGCATGAAGGCAGACATGGTGCTGGAGAAGGAGCTGAGAGTTCTACATCTTGATCCACATGCAAAAGGAGACTGTACCACACTGGGTGTAGCTTGAGCATCAGAGACCTCAAAGCCCACCCCCATAGTGGCACACTTTCTCCAACAAGGCCACACCTACCCCAACAGAGCCACATCCACTCTAACAAGGCCATACCTACTTCGACAAGGCCACTCCTCCTAACGGTGCCACTCCCCATGGGCCAAGCTTTTAAACAGGAGCCTGTGGGGCCATTCCTATTCAAATCACTATGCTGAGTATTCATTAAAAAGGGAAAACAGGCCATCAGTAACTTCACTACTTAAAAATAAGCACTATTCATAATGGATGATGTACACTCAGACATTCTAATCTATTCAAATCTGCACAGAAAAGATAAAAACCTCATCTATCACTTTTAAGCCTTTTGAGCATCCCTGTGGACAGGCGGTGCTGTCATCCTTGGTGACCTGTGAAGAAATGGGCTGACTGTGCAGGGAGTCAGTCTGTTTGTCAAGTGGCTATGCTACTTCTGACATTCTTAGAACACTAAGTAGCTCAGAAATCAGATGGGCATCCAAGAATTTCTACACAGAGGATATCTAGGCTAAAACTGGGTACAATAGTGTCATGAGGTTATACACCTACACTGATGATAAATTTGAAACCAGAATTCAGATCCCTTTGATGTATGTTTTCCCCGAGGGTCATCCAGTTGGTTCTGAGTATATTATCTTGAACTTGAGGCATAGAGAATTCTATTAAAGGGAATTTAGGTGGTGGAAACTAGTGGTCTACAAAGTTAATAGATTCAAAAGGGTTTTATCTGTTAGTCAGAGGATTCCAGGTCTGACACAGAGGTGAGCAAAGAATAGCTATTTAGGGGGTTAAATTTAGCCCAAGATAAATTATAATCATTCCAACCTCTCCACATCTCTGCAGTTCAAATCAATCAGCCTTTGCAGACTTTCCAGAAACTCTTGTTCAACACCCATAATAGCTGCACTAGTTTATAATCCCAGGAACAGTGTGTAAGAGGTCCCCTCTCTTCACATCTTATCCAGTTTGTGTGTGTGTGTTCAGTTTGGTGTGCCTTCCAACTGGATGAGAGGACATCTTACTATAGTTTTGATTTGATTTGCATTTCTCTGATGATGATTCGTGATATTGAACATCTATCTTTTCATATATCCATGGCCATTATTCATCTTTTCTTGAAGGTCTGTTCAGCTCACTTGCCCCTTTTTTCTCATGTGTATATGGCATATGAATTTGTGTGTGTACATGTATGGGTAGATATGCATGCACATGTGTGTGGATGGCCAAAGTTGAAGATGGAGTCTTCTTTGATATCTCTTGACCATATCCATTGAGAAAGGGATTCTCAGTTGACACCAAATCTTGGTGACACAGTTAATCTGACTAGGCAGCTTGTCCCATTTTCTTTTCTCTCTCTCTCTTTTTTATTTGGTTTTTCGAGACAGGGTTTCTCTGTGTAGCCTTGGCTGTCCTGGAACTCACTCTGTAGACTAGGCTGGCCTCAAACTCAGAAATCCGCCTGCCTCTGCTGCCCAAGTGCTGGGATTAAAGGCATGCGCCACCACTGCCCAGCTTTGTCCCATTTTCAAATCAGATTTTTTTTTTTTTAGCCCCTGTAGTGGCTATTCCTGGTTGTCAACTTGATCATATCTGGAAGAACTACAATCCAGAATTGGAAGGCTCACCTGTGATCCTGATCTTGAGCCATAGTGGTTATGAAAAGCTTTGCCCCATGCAAAGTAGTACATGCCTTTAATCCCAGGAGACTAAGGTAAGTCCCAGATCCAGGCATGTTGGTACATACCTTTAATCTGGGCCCCACCTTCTGCTGGAGACCAACATAAGATCCTTGGAAGAAGGAAGGCTCACTCTTCTTTGCCTGCTTGCCCTTGTGGGATTGAGCAACTGCTAGATCCTTGGCCTTCCATTCACAGCTGCTGCTGGACTACAGACTATAAGTCATCAACTTACTATTCCCTTACTATATAGAGACTACCCATAAGTTATGCGACTCTAGAGAACCCTGACTAATACAGTCCCTCAGTTTCTTGGATATCTGGGTATTAACCCCTTATCAGATACCTCTGTGTTGTTTTATGTGAGGAGGCAGAGACTTATTTTTTAAATTATTGCTGTATGTTTGCATGTTCATGATGTATGGTGGAGGGCATGGGTGCCTCAGGGCATGTGTGGATGTCAGAGGAAACCTTTATGGAGGCAGTTCTCTTCTTCCATCAGACTGCCAGGCTTACATGGCAGCTATCTTTGTTCCCAAGCTATCTGTTAACCTTTTATTGTTTTTGTTTTTTGAGGCAGGATTTCAAGTAGCCCAGGCTGGTCTCAAACTTATTAGGTTGCTGAGCCCTCCCTTTTGAGACAGGATCTTATTAAGTATCTCTGGCTGGCTTTGGGGTCACTAAGTCACTCTGTAGACCAGGCTGGCCTCATCTCACAGAGATCTACAGCCTCTGCCTCTGGAGTACTGGGATTAAAGACTTGAGTTATCATGCCAGGGAACCTGAACTTTTTTGTTGTTTTCCTTACTTTATTTCTTGGAGGTAGGAGGCAGGGAATGAGACGTTTAAAACATTACTTCCTGCTCAACAAGCTCCCCGAACTCCCACCAAGAACACACTACCAAGTGCTGCTGTCCTTTATCATAGGCCACTCAATCTGGTTGGCGCTCACTCAGCTTCTTTGTTCTCACAAACTGCCATCCCTTTCTCCCCAGCACTCATTATGGTTTGTCGTCACATTTGGGTATGCAATGAGCCCAATGGCATCTGCTTTTGTTACGAAACTGTTCTATGCGGGACAGTCTGTTCCACTTATTGATGTCTTAGAACTCAGCACAGTGCCTAGTACATGAGACTTCTCCAATAAGACCTTATTGAATTAAGTAAGGAAGAAAAAGCCTTGTGAATACATGACCAGCTGTGTGGGTGGACTGCATTTGTTGTATGTTTGGAACACTCATCTGGCCTACAGGAAGGGCATTCATGAGCTACTCAGTCAAGTTTTACCTTCATATTTCGGATCTTGTTACTCCTGGCCAGCAGCGGGTATGAAGAGCAAAATAAAAGCAAAGGTCATGGAATTGCCACCACTGTTACATGCACCATGAAGAAAGTTCTCAAAGCTTAGTGCATTGCGATTAACAGTTTGAGTTTCCTAACTCAAAGTTACACAAGATTGATTCTAGAATCCCAGTGAATCAGTGAGCGGGGGACGGGGCACAGATAATGGAGGAGGCCGCGACTCCAGCATCTGATTTATGAAGCATAGTCCCTACTCTATGCTCCCCTGACTGGCTGAACAAGCTGCTTAACCTGAAGCTCTGCAAAGTAGAAATAATATTGCTTGCCCTTTTGTGCTTTGTATAGAGTTAAGGGTGGTTCACAAGAGGTGTTTTGGTTGGTTGACTTTTTTGTTTGTTTGCTTTTGGTTTGGTTTGTTTTGGTCAGTGCCCTCTCCTCCCCACCTCAAGAATGGTAGATAGGCCACCTACGACTGAGTCACACCCCCAAGCCTGGGAACTTTCTTATGCAATCTCATAGACACAGTGGTACCGGGTATGGTAGGCACATGAGCTACTTGTGTTTTGCAACAGCGATGTGGGAGCCAGTGAACTGGACAGCATGCTTAGTATTTCTTCTCAGTTGGCCTTGTGTGTACTCCTGAAAGACCTCCTCTCTCACCCCTTATTCCTACTGATTAGGGTGGAGATAGCTGGAATGACAGTACAAGCTAGAATGGCAGATGGCACAGTGACTTGCAGGACAGTGTTCTAGTTAGTATTTTATTTCTGTGAACAGACACCATGACCAAGACATGGGGCTGGTTTACAGGATCAAAAGTTCATCCATTATCATCAAGGTGGGAGCATGGCAGTGTCCAGGCAGGCATGGTGCAGGAGAAGCTGAGAGTCGTACATCTTCATCTGAAGGCTGCTAGCAGATACTGGCTTCCAGGCAGCTAGGATGAGGGTCTTAAGCCCACACCCACATCTACTCCAACAAGGCCACACCTCCTAATAGTGCCACTCCCTGGGCCAAGCATATATAAACCATCACAGACAATGAGGGAATGAATTTACCTCATGTGTGTAGGTAGTGGGGTTTGGGCGTGGAGGCACGTGTTTGTGTGGCTCTTCAACGGGGCAGAGTGAGTAATAACGGGACATTGAAAACCACTGAAGTACTCAAAGGCCCTATGTCACTGGGAGAATCTTCAACCTGGAGACAAAATGCTGGGCAAGGAGACAAAAGCTGAGAAGACCTTGTTAAGAGAGGTGCTGGTCAACTAAAAGGCCAAACATGAGAACAGAGAGATATCTGGTGGCTAGGTGGTTAAGAGCACTGTGTGGTTCCCAGCAATGACATGGCCACTCACGATTGTCTAGAACTACAATTTCAGGGGGATCTGATGCCCTCTTCTGGCCTCCAAGAGCACTGCACCCATATGGAGCACAAACATACATGCAGACAAAACACTTGTATGCATAACATAAGATTAAAAACAAACGCCCAGACAGCCTTTCTTCTCGCTTGCCTTCTGGGAGCCAGCCCATAGGGAAGGCTTGGCTCACCTCTACTTTTTTGCTTCTCTCCCTTAATAAACTATCTCTTTCCTTGTAAGAGAAGAAAGACAACAGAGAACAGCAGCAACCTCCTATACCACACAAATAACTTCTCTGCAGGGACTTGACGAGTCAGACGAGTTTACCAAGGTAGGAACACTCAGAGCTATCTTTGGCTTCTGTTCTCCCTGACACATTCCTCTTTCATGAGTAATCAATTTGTTTGATCAAAGTGTATGGTAGTCCCTTGAGGAGAGATCAACAAGAGGGTTGTGTAACTTCAGGATCCGAGCCCTGCCAAGTCCTGCCAGAACTTTCTCCTCAGTTGCACATGGTAGGTACTGCTACCTCCATTTCACACATGAGGACAATGACATGCTTAAAGTTGGGTGACTCAGAAGTGGTTGTGTGCAATTATTCTCAGCCCCGCGCCCCATGTCCTGCTTCTGTCTCCCCTAGAGTACTTCCCTCCTATGCTGTGTCTATTCAGTGTCTCCTCTTCCAAGTTTCACAAGACAAATATGTTATGGCTGTGCAAACCCTGGGCTGTTTTGTCTCAAAACTCCCAGAATTACAAAATGTTCAAGACAGCAAGGGAAAAGGGAGGCCATTTCACCCAATTTATTTTGCAGACAGGGAGTCTGAGGCAGAGAGAAGGAAAGCAACTCCGTCATGTCCTCTTTGTAGATGTTTGTGGCTCAGACTGTTTAGCTTACATGTCTACCTTTGCATCAACTGCACACTCAAACTAGCCCTGTCCCAAGCTTGCTCCGCACGTGCAAAACGCACGTGTGCAGGGGCCTACTGGCTAGATACTTTTGCCCAAAGTAATTGCCACCATGTCCTGTGTATTCATTGTTCAACAAATATTTACTAAGTGCCTATGTGTTAGAGATGTTGTGAAAACAACGGTCAGAAACAAAACAAAACGAAAACATTGTTTTTGTCCTTGTGAGTCTTCGAGAAGTATCTAAATGAGGTAATTTTAGATGCTAGGAAGGCTAGAAAGAAAATAAAATGGGAATAATGGACGTGAGGTGAACCTTCAGATAGAGTGGTGTTGCAAGACCGTAGGACTTGGTGTGTGGTCCTTTCCGACATCCCCCCACCCCAACACACACACACACACACACACACACACACACACACACACACACACAGCTTTTTCTACCGAGAACAGTGAATCTGAGAAGGAGGCAGGGTGGCATATCAAGTTTCAGTGGCCCGACTCCCTAACCAGCTGCCCCTGAGCGGCCAGTAGAACCATATGGCTTGGATGATGAAACTCAAGGCGAAGAGTGCATCACCACGCAGTCCACGTCACTGTAGGTGTCCCGAGGTGAGGGTGAAGGGAGGTGGTGTGTGCGTCTAGGGGGAAGCAGCCAAGCAGCAAATAAAAAATTCCAAAAGCCTCTGGAAAGGACAGCCGCTGCATTAAAGTAGGGATTCTCTGTCACCAAGAGCCCGCCCAGACGACCGCTCCCCACCCCCTGCCCAGCCCGATCTGGCCTGCGCCAGGCTTTAGAGGACTTGTAGTTTATCCGGCTCTTCACTGCAGCGTTGGTAAGGCCAAGACAACTACAAGACCCAGAAGTCAGCGCGCAGGCCCGAGGCGGAGTCGGCGGCGGTGGGTGTGCGAATGCAGGGAGCCAGGAGGTGCGGGTGCCAGGCGCCAGGATGCGGTGGCCGGCCACTAGGTTTGGGAGCAGCCCAGGCTCACCTTAACCGGCGCGGTGTAGACGGTCCGGCAGCGACAGGCACGTTGCATACTCACATTAGGCGCAGTCCCGGCAACCCAGCGGTGTAGCGTCTTGGTGCTGCAGTGGCAGGGTGCAGGGTCCCGGTAACCAGGGGGTGGGAATCCAGCCCCGGAGCTAGGCTGGCGCTGCTGGCTGAGAGCCGTGGGCTCTTGGGGGACTGGTGTCTACATGGGGCTGTGCGTGATGTCTTGTTCTCCTTCTTTCTGTGCCAGGGTTAACGTCAGCAGGTTCGCGATGCAGCGGGCAGCGGTGCTGGTGCGGCGGGGCTCCTGCCCCCGCGCCTCGGGCCCCTGGGGCCGTAGTCACAGCAGCGCTGCAGCCGAAGCCTCGGCGGCGCTCAAGGTGCGACCGGAGCGTAGCCCTAGAGACCGCATCCTCACCCTGGAGTCCATGAACCCGCAGGTAAAGGCGGTGGAGTACGCTGTGCGAGGACCCATCGTGCTCAAGGCCGGCGAGATCGAGATGGAGTGCAGCGGGTGAGCGCGGGGCCTGCGGGGCTGCGAGGCCAGGGGGCGCTCATGGCGGGAAGAACCGTGGCAAGCTACTTTGGGTCCAACAGCAGGACCTCCACCCCCCGCCCCCGGCTTCCAGCTTGTTCATTGTGCCATTTTTGGCTAGAGCGAGAGAACGCCCCCTCTCTCTCCCGTCACCCACCAGTGCCCCGCATCTGGCACAAAGTGAGGCCTTCGACGGTTCACTTGTTGAATTGTGCCCAATTATTGAGCGGCCTCTGCTGCCAGGCACTGCGTGTTCCCTAAGTGCCCTACCCTCGTGGATCCCTTGGAATGAGGAGGACAAGCAAATATAGAAGTGAGAGTTTCAGATGGAGAATAAGTGCTTTAAAGTGATACAAAGGGGTAGGGGCGGCGAGGTTAAAACGCTGTTAAGTAGGAGTGGAGGGAGAAGGGAAGGCTGTGCGGCTGGCTGGTTTGTTCCCGAACCCTTTTTTTTGGCTGAGGCCTGCTGGGGTTTGCCAGTCACAGTTGCTTGACAAGACCGGGACTTTGGCGAAGAGATGGATAGAATTCCTTATTTTGTACCTCGAGAACTTTTGATTGCTATAGTCGAAGAGTTGGGTCCTTATGACCTTAATGACATGAACCTGGGACTTCATCTTGGTGTGCCAGGGATGTTGGCTTGAACTTATTTATACTGTTTCTCCTGTCCTAACTAGGGTGGTTTGGCTGTATGTAAGACATGCATGCCTTGGATAAAATCAAGTTCTTTGTTCTGGGGCCAAGGTCTGGCTGTGTAGCCAGGTTGGCCTCCGACTCTACATCCTCCTACCTTTTACTCCCATGTGTTGGGGTTTATGGGCATCCAGGCACACACCACAATGCCCTGCTAGAATACTGAGCTTTTACCTGAATGAGATTTGGAAGACAGAGTCAAGAGGGAACATCAAAAGGAAACTCTCCTAAGATTAAAAAAAATGTTAGCCAGGTGGTGGTGGTGCATGCTTTTAATTCTAGCACTTGGAAGGCTAAGTAAGACAGGAAGAACTGTGAGTTCGAGGCCTGCTTGGTTTACAGAGTGAGTTCCAGTACAGCTAGGGCTACATAGTGAAACCCTGTCTGGGAAAAACTTTAAAAAAAAAGAAAGAGAAAATGAAAGAGAGAGAGAAAGAGAGGAAGAAGAAGAGAAGAGAATGTTACCAGATCTTTCTGACCTAAGATGTGGATGGATGGGAGGGTTTCTTGATTTTGTTCCCACACTCAGCAGATCCTAGTGTCTGCAGGGTAGTGTGGTCACTCAGTATCCTTGAATATATGAGAGGAACTCTCAGGAGCTCTCTTTTCTTCCCATCAGAGCTTTTATGAGGCCTGCCTACACCAGATATCCAGTTCTACTCAAAACACTGAGTTGAATAAGTCACCGTCTGTTGCTGACTCTTTGCAGGGCTGAGTTTCTTTTTTTAAGATTTGTTTTATGATTTTTAAATATGTGGATGCATGTAGTTATGTGTACTTGAGTGCAGGTGCCCATGAAGGCCAGAGAAGCTTCTTTGCTGGGCATGGGTGGTACAAGCTTTTAACCTCAGCACTCAGGAGACAGAGGCAGGTTGATTTCTGAGTTCAGGATCAGCCTAATCTATAGCCAGGGCTACACAGAGAAACCCTGTCTCCAAAAACCAAACCAATCAAAGCAAAGCAAGAGTTGGATCTTCTTGGCGTTGAAGTTCCCGGTGCTCGTGAGACGCCTGGTGTGGGAACTGATCTGGATTCCCTGCTGTTAACCCTCCATCTCTCCTGCCCACAGCGCTGTTAAAGGTTGGCCTAGGGAAGGCTGGCTCCATTCCTGTGCCTGCCTGACACACTGGTGGGCTGGACACATAGAGCTTGTGTTTTTCTTTTTCAAACTTTGGTATCTGGGAGGCTGCAGCTGTCCCTCCTCGAGGCAACAGTCTCCCCGCTAAAGCAAAGCCAGGCAGAAAGTGTCCTCTGTTCTGTCCCATCACAACCGATTTCTCTGGTTCCAGAGCTGGGAGAGATTCCAGGAATTGTCTCTACCTTTTGCGAAATAGCCACTTTCTTGTTGGCTCCATGAAGTAGAGGATGAGGGGGACCAAGAGGACACTCACCTTAGTTTCAGGCCGCCATATTGTTATTCCAGCTCCGTCTCCCCCAGTTCATTACATTTTGGTGGGATATTTTAGCAGTCGGGGAATGTATGAGAATGGTCCAAGAGCAGGCAGTGCTGTGAGCAAGAAGCTGGGACGTTCTGGGTCTAGGGGTAGGTGCTGATGTAGTTAGTAGACCTCTGTTTGGCAGAGGGAGGTGGGGTGAATTCGGTGGAGAAGATAGATAGAAGTCATTTGGATGACTCAGGACTTGACCATGCATCTTGGCTGGACATGGGAGCCTGGAAGGGTTTCCAATAGTGGTATAGCTCAGGTAGATATATGTCTTGGTCACTGGGCCAGAGGCATCCCGACTTCCAAAACAGAAGTTCCATACTCCCATGTTTGAGCTGTCCAAGTTAGCTGAGAAGTTCTCTCTGTCCACCTACATTCTCTGATACTTGCTTTTGTCTTAAGATAGGTTCTCACTTTGTAGTCTTAACAGACCTGGAACTTTCTATGTCAATCAGGCTGACCTGGAACTCACCTGTCTTTGCTCCCCAAGTGCTGAGATGAAAGCTGCACACCACCATACCCTCTCTGCTGCTTAATTAGCCACATCTGTCAGTGTTTCTTTTCCCCCTGGAGGGTGGGGGTCGGTGCTGGGACTTACATCTTAGGGCATTCCTAACTCAAGGCAAGCACTCTGCCACTGACCTAGAGCTGTGTTCCGAACCCTCTTTATTTTCATTTGTTTTTTGTTTGTATTGGCTTAGTTGTTTTTTCTATCTCTGTTTTGAATCTCTGATGAAAATTGGACCAATATTCTGAGGGATTTGATCTGGTAGAGAAGTTTGTATGGAATATGACTTCAGGCAAATTTCGTGTATTCTCTGGGCACCAGTTTCCCATTCTCTAAGCCTTGTCCCGGGGAACCTGAGGTGACTTCTGTGTTAGGTCCCAGAACCTTATGTTGCCTATGGAATTGTTACAGTGGGTGCTTTGTCAATATCACACGTCAGACACGTGGCTTCGGTATTTGTCTTCAGGGTGGCGGTCAGGGCTTAGTCCCCAAGCTTTTTGCTTCTCTGATAAGAAAACCTGAGGGATGAGGAGAACAGGCTAAGGAAGGGTGAA